>CM067168.1:140784336-140966777 GCA_034093135.1 Erigeron breviscapus | reverse complement strand
AGAGATGAAAGAAGGTTCTGCTGATGAAGTGAAGTCCAATGATATGTTTTGGAGGCTGAGCATACCTGATGGATTGAACCGCGACTATGACTATTGCAACCTAGAAAAGATGGAGGTGTCAATGTCAGAATGGAGCCGGTTTCCAAATGTGCTTGTTTTTGTTGCCGAGTTGGATTTTTTGAAAGAAAGGGGAGTGACATATGCCGAGTTTTTGAAGAAAAAAGGTGTTCAAGTGAAGCTCATTGAGACCAAAAATGAAAAGCATGTTTTTCATGTGTTTAGGCCTGATTTGGAGCCGGCTCGTTTGCTACAGAAGCAAATGAATGAGTTCATACACAGCGTTTGAATCTAATCGTTACAAAACATGCATGATTGTGCTATAAAAAAATATCTGAACAATAAATGAGATATGAGATAATATAAAACTGCTTTACATATGTTATGTTATGTCAAACTTTTTAATATTTACGTGTGAAGCTAATGATCAAAGCCGCTCATGAATCCTCAAAGCCGCTCAAGAAACCTCCTACAAAGCCGGCTCCATTGCAATTTCCACATAGCATTTCTTTCTTCCCTCTGCAAGACGAATGACATGACAAATAGCTAAATGAAATGAAGATAAAGATAAATATTTTAAAAACCAAAGTACCAGCAGGAACCAGATATTAAAAATAAAAACAATTGAACTGCCACTTAGAGAAGTCTAAAAATGAGAATTGGACCAAATATACTCGGTTTCAGATTCTGTCTTGCTTCAATTTTAACAGGTTTTTTCGGTTGGGACAATTTTGCTCACGCCAAACCAGCATTATAATCTCTTTTTCCAAAATAAAAGAAATGAACCAATAGTTAGGAAGAACTTGGTACCCGCAAAGCCAACATGAGTCCCCAGCTTTAAATTGTCCGTTAAAGAAATCTTCAGGGTTAACGCCAACACCTTTGCATTGTGAACATTGAACTGCGCCTGCGAATCACACCAGTTTTATGAAATGCAATCTATAACATCACTAGAAATGCTAATATGGTCATACATTTTCTTTCCAAACAATCGAGGGGCTTGAGTCAGCTGGAAAATGAAATACATCACAAAGATAACATCTGAACCATAAAATATGTAGATGCTGCAACAATTTTCCTATAGTGCCATGATACAAACCGGATATAATTGTGTTGAAATATTGAACATGAACAAACTAAACACAGATAGTAAACAGCCTGAGACATGTGCCAACTCTCCATGATAATGACCGGCACTCTGGACTCGGACCAACTCTTCAAATGATGTTCACTCATTCAATTGTTCCAGAAGACCGTAGTTATAACAGAAACATGGACTTTCCCTTCTATCGGTAACTATTGGCTTTTTAGAACATGCTTTAAAATTTTAAATGCAAAAATGCACTTTAAGAAGAAAATTAACACAATTATGTCCACTGACAACCTACTTCATATCGTAGAGTTGTTAAGTATTAAGGTCTATATATAATGTTTCATGATATACTAATTCTCGTACATTTTCATATTAACAATTCAAACATCAGTATAACGTACAGGGGTATCTCCTGAAAATGAAATTGATATGGAATGAAACAATCTTACCATTGCCATTACAATCGGTACATATAACACTTTTTGTTTTAGGCTTTGTTTCCTTGTCCCCTGTAGCCTGCATGCTTTCCAATGAGTAAAACCATAAGAATCAAACAAGCCACCTTTCAGAACTGTTAACATTTATGTAAGGAATGCTGTGAACTTAGGATTTTTATATAAAGTATATAACTTGCTATTATTTGGCAACTCATACTTTCTTCTTCTGCAGGAATATCCACTGACCGTATTTGTGGTGATACAAAAACAATGATGATCCGTGATTTTCTTCCAAAATATGAACTACCATAATTAGGAAATTCATGTATTGTTCCACTATACTTACAATTATCTAATGGTGAGTATGAGTTATCTAATCACATGGAATGCATACCCAACATAGATTTTGAAAATGATCACTGTGACTTGAAAAAACACACCACCTGGAGCTAGCAATTTGGACCAGCTTATACACTAAAAAATTGGCCTATTCAGGTTATGTCTTATATCTTGAAAGGTCAAATGGGTAAAATAAAATAAAATGTAGCTTCAGAAGAAACATAGTCAAATGGGTTCAAGGGGTAAGACGCGTTCGAAAACTGTGTAGAGTGTGTTTATAAAGCATAGTCATCTAATTCTGATATTAACCTTTTGAATCATATGTCGATCGGCATGATAGTTTTTAAAAGAAAAACGAAAAAGCTTTGGTATCAAAGTGTTTCTAGTCAACCCAACCCGACTCTTAACAAAAAATTACTTTTCTAGTCAACCCAGCGCGAAACATAGATATTATACGTACATGTGGCTAAGGGCTGGAGCTAGAGTTCAGGTCTCGGGCTAGAAGCTGGATGTCTATTACAATCCTCTGTATAGAAGCTTTTATTTTGAAGACCTTCAAATACTTTTAAAAGCATTATTCTTAATTTGGGGGCTGTTTTTTTTTTTTTTCTTCTCTCAAGACTATAATTTTTAAACGAGGTTTATTTTTAAAAGCTCGAGCCTTTATGCTCCTAAATGCCCCTTAAAAACCCTTTTCCAAACATACCATCATGAAATCGATAACTTAACTTAACAAACACTTTTGCAATTGTTTTTCTTTTTCAACTGAGACTTCTGGACACCAACGTGTTAATATATATAGATACATTCACAAAAAAATAACTACACTAATTAGCAAAGTAAAACTATGTTCAAGAAAACAAGAAAAAGGAAAGAGTTGACCTTGGGAGTCAAAATGTGAAACTTGAGTGTTCTGTTAAGCTTGTGATTGTTTTCTTTGGAAATGAAGGAAACCCCTGTAAATGAAAACAACCCATGAATGAGCCAAATCAAATTAGAATATGATTTAGAGTGGCGTGTTTGTTGGAAATGATAGATAATACCTGGGTTGTGAAGAGGTGTCGAGTGTATGGCTACAAAACATGGAGATATTAAAGCCATTGTTATCATGGTTATGGAGATAGAAAGATTGCAAGTGTGGGAGTAGTGGAATGTTTTTATAGTAGATGTTAGCCGCTCGCTCGTTTTTGGATATAATGCACCTTCCTTTTAACTAGGGCCGTTTGGTTCACATAATGTTTTTGAAGGAATTGGAATCTGTCAAAGGAATTGGAATTGGAATTGAAATTGGAATTGGAATTGGAATTGGAAAGTTTAAAACTTGTCGTTTGGTTGACAGAATTCAATGGAATTCAGTTAAAGAAATCTGAATTTAAACTATGAAAAATGACAAAAATACCCTTTATTAAACTCTTGTAATAAATATAATAAAATTTTAATATTGGTATGGCGGATTTTTTGGGTTTCCGTTAAACCACTGGAACATAAAAATATTTACATATATCTAATTTATTTATATATATCTAATATTTTTATTTACATATCCTAATAATATGGTTATAGATAAATTTATATTAATTGTTAATTTAAAATAAACATAAATATTAAACCATATATATTGTTTAATACATATATACATAGTTTAAGAAAACTTACAATGGGGGTATACACAGCGGATGATCAAGAAGGAGGATTATTATTATTGATAAAAGACTTTTTTTTTTAATGTTTTTGGTAGGATATATTATGAAGTACTGAAAGGGATTTAAGGAATTAAGGGATTTGGACTAAGAGAATTGGATAGTAAATTAAGCTGCCATATGAAAAACTTGAAAATTATTATTGATATGAGATTGTTGTGTGTTCCAACTGAAAACATGGAGTGCCTTATATAGGCATTACAAATCTTATTCTATACAATAAACATCCCTATCTAATAATTACAACGGGAGAAATTTTCAACAAAAGAATCTACATTATTGAATACAATCAAAAAACTTTAATAAAGTAAATAGTATTGTGTCTGCCATTGGAATCTTGAATTATTGTTGTTTAAACGTCATGGCTTGCATCATGCTTTCTAGAAAATCAAAAGTCTCTGTGCGTGTTATCGATTGATACTGGAGAAACTGGAGTGGGATTACTATTATCATCTTCAGATACATTATCATTTGTAATGTCCCATTGTTCTAAATCTTCACTTTCTCCTATGAAGGGGAGAAACATTGTCCAGTTATGGTGTGCCCAAATTTGGATATAATGTCCTTCTGCTAATAATTTGTATTGTCCCTTTGGAAAGGTCATTGGTATCTTTGGTGTCTTCTGGGCTTCAGTAATCCATTTTGCTCTAATGTTTTTTCTAGCATATTCTAATTGGTGCTTTTGTTCTTTTGATAGGTTTGCTGGACAAAAGTCATCATCTAACCACCAGTTGATATCCATATCACTGGCTGTCTCTATACATGCTATCCCTTTTATTTGTTTTTTAATTGCCTCTATTTCACTAATGAAAATTCTCTTTCTTGATGGTCTGTAGGTGTGGTTATCCATCTCTGGAAATGAAGAAAAGATTTTGCATCCTATGGGGTTTAAAGAATAAGATGCAATATTCCCAGCTACAAATACTAATTTTTCTCCTAATTTTATTGAGTAAATTTTCTATTTTATTAGTATAACTAAATTCTAAGAAATCAATCATTCCATTATGGTAATAATTGATTATCTGGTCTTCAGGCATATCTGTTTTTTCTAAGTTGATCTGTAACAGGAAATGTGATTTTCCCAAGCTGCTTCTTCGTTGAACTACATTTACTCCTTTGAACTTTTGCTTTTCAAATGCAAGATCTATGATTTTTAACTGTAAATCATAGAGTACTAGTGGAAATTCTCTACGAACTTTGTCTTCAATAATTTGCTCGACTTCAGGGAAATCATCTACTAATGGCTTCATAGTGTGTAACCATGGAATATCTAATAGTCTTGCTTTGAAGCTATCAAAATCTCTGTATATTTTTGTACTTGTTTCTTTTTCTTTTTTCTCTAATTTTTCTTGTAATGTACTTATTTTTTCTATCATAATTTTTTTCTTTTTCTTGAAAGATTCTATTCTCTAATTGTATAATAACATTCTCTGAATTCTTTCCTTGTTCTAATAATTGTTTTTGAAGGCTAACAATTGTCTCTTCTTGAGCTTTTATAATTTGCTCAGGACCAATTTGTGCTATATCAGAAAAAGTTTTTGTTTCCTCTGGTTCTATATAAAAATCCTTTAATCCAAAGGCTTCTCTACATGCTTCTATTGCTTCTGAAAAACTATAATAACCTTTGAAAATGGGTTGTATACATTGTATATGTTTTGCAACTGTTTCCCATTTATTGAAAACTCCTAATTTTGTTCCTTTAAATATAACATAATGAGTAAATTTTTTCTGTCTTTGTTCAGGAACTACTAAATTTTGCTCTCTAAAATATATACTCATAGCATTCAAAAGTTGGACTTTTTGTGATGTTGCTTGTCCCACTGTTTGTAGATGCCAGAAATTGTCTAATAGACACTGTTGTTTTTCTGTTAAACTAATTCCTTTGAGGGGTCTAAACTTTCTAAGGGGTTCTACAAACTTTGGAAGTGTATAAGTTCCAAAGTATATAACATTATCTGTGGATGTGGTTGAAGGTTGTATGGTTTGAGGAGTGTAATAAGGTGTTATGGATCTAATATGTGGTCTAGGGGTTCTATATTGTTGAGGTGATATTCTAGGTTGTAAATTAATATGGGGATTATTATAAAATGATGAGCTTTGTTGAGATTGTAAAATACTAATGTTATCTAATCCATATATTTGTTGACTAATAAACTTCTCTGTTTGTTGACTACTGGATGTTGCGTCCATGCCAGATTGCATGAGCTTCTCTGTGTTATCACTATCTATACTCATCGACGATGAGCTTCTCTTTGGACGAACTATCTTTCCTTTACCTTTATCTTTTTGATCCATCTGCATCAAACAATTTGTTAATGTTTCTAGATAACATATCTGCTAATCCATTATTCTTTCCTCTAATATGCTCAAAATTTATTTTATAACCACAACCTTGTATTATATTTTGTAAATTTACCCATCTTGTCCTATTCATTTTTTTGCTTTGATCATTTCTAATAAATTTTACTATTGCTTCACAATCAGTTCTTACTGTAAATTCTTTATGTAAAAATATTTTAAATTTTTCTATAGCATTTATTAATGCTTGATTTCAAATACCTGCTTTATTAAAGTTTCCACTTGTATATGAACAAATTTTCTCTGTGTTTTAGCACTATATTTATCAGGTTTACAAAGAAGGATTGCTCCCCATCCTTCTTTACATCCATCTACTTCTATAATTATATAATCTGTAACTAATGGCAATTCTAATGGTTTAATCTTTTTGACTGCCTCTTTAATTGTTTTCACTAATTTTATGTCTTCTGTGTTAAAATGTCTTTGACCATTTTTGGTTGTTTTGCTATATAATGGTCCTACTAATTTTGAAAGATTTGGAATAAATTTTCTAGCATAATTTACTAATCCTAAAAATGCTTGAATTTGTTTGAGATTTTCAAATTTTTCTGGAAACTCTAATATTTTTGTAGAAATATGAGGTTGTAATTCTATTTTACCATTTCCTATTTCTAAACCTAAAAATGATATTTTTCTTTTGAATAACTCCATTTTTCTCTTTGAAACTACTATACCGTTCTTTTTAATTTCTTTGAATATTTGTTGTAGATGTCTCTCATGCTCCTGTATTGTTTCACTGGCAACTAAAATATCATCAATATATACAAGACAAAAATCATATTTAAGAAAGATACTATCATAAATCTCTGAAAAATTGAAGGTGCATTTTTTAATCCAAAGTTAAGAACATTCCATTCATATTGTCCTTCTGAACATGTGAAGGCTGTCCATGGTTTAAAACTTTCTTCTAATTGTAATTGATTATATCCTGATTTTAAATCGAATTTTGAAAATACTTTCTTTTTCTGTATTAAATTTATTAAACTATCTTTGTTTGGAATATTATATCCGTCATCTTCTGTATTATCATTCAATCTTTTGTAATTATATACTATTCTAGCTTTTCCTCTTTTAATTTCACTATGGTTTCTAACCACAAATGCTGCTGATCTATGAGGACTCTCAGATTTTCTAATTAATTTTTGTTCTATCATTTCTGGTATTTGTTTTCTGAATTCTTCTTTATCTAATGGACTATATTCTATATTTGATGTTCTAATTATAATATCTGGATTTTTTAGTTTAAACCTACAAACATATTTTACTTTTGATTGTTTAATGTCTTCTCCTATTAATCCTAATTTTTCTAAATGTAATATTATAGGATAATTTATACTCTTACTAACATCTTTTCCTTTTTCTAATTCATGTGACATGAATTCCGTTAATAATTTTATAGCTTCATTTTCTACCTTTGGTGAATGATTTTGTGTTTTTAAAAATTCTAAATTTCCTTGTCCACCACGCTTCTGTGCAAACTCTGATGTCTGTGTATATCTTAGTGTAGGATAACTATATGTATTTTTACTAAGTGTAATCATGTTTTTAGAAATTGTTATTGATCCTTGTAAATTAAATATAAAATTTAATCCTATAACAAAATCTTTTGATTTTATATTTTCAGGATTAACTACTATTTGTGGCATATCATATTTTATACTATAATTTCCTGAAAAATCTAAGAACTGTATTTTAGTTTGTTCTAAACAGTGTGTTATCTGTATTACTCTATCTTCTATTGTTCTATTATTTAGTCTGTAAGGTAATTTCTTATGATATTTGTTTGGTATTAAACTTTTTGTGGCTCCCGTATCTAGTATTCCTTTTAAATCAAAGAATATATTATTATCTATCCATATTCTGCACTGTAAATTTATCATATTAGTATTTCCAGTATTTGTTTGTAAATATATACTTTCTTCTGGAACTAATTCACTCATTTGTGTCATCTCTTGCTCTACATATTTCTTTTTGTTTACTAAATCTTCTAATTGATTTAATTTATTTTCTATTTCTTTTAGTTTATAATCATGTAACTCTGTTTTTGCTTCTAAGTATTTTATTTTATCATTATTTGTGCTAGAACCTATGTTTACTTGTACTTCTTGTTCTTCTACCATATCTATATTAAATATTTCTCTGAGACATACAACATATTTCTTTAAAACATTCTGTACATTGTGATCTTTTTTCTATACTTGGCCATTTTCCACATATAAAACATGTTATGTGATTGCTACCTCTTCTATTTATCCATTTATGTGTACATTCTTGTTCTGTATTAACATATGTATATGTAACTTTAGCTACTGTTTTATCTTCTTCATTATCTATATATACTATAAACTGATTCATTGTCTGAATCTCCTGCTTCTACTAATTCTATTTCATATTCACCTATTTGTTCTACTAAGTTACTTCTTTCTATATTTTTACCTCTATCTGAACATTTGTTTACTAAATGATTTTCGTTCCCACATATAAAACATTTACATTTTCTTGTCTGTGGTTTTCTAACATATTTATTTTTATAATAAGGTTTATATTCTTTTCTATATGTAGTACTTTTTCTAAGTTTTTTCTTTTTATAATCTTTATGTCCATAAGCTTGTGGTGTATAAATCGCTGTTTTACAAAATGCAAAAGCATTCTTTTTTATTTGTTCTTGTAATACTAATTCTTTACATTTTTCTTCTAATATTTGAAATGTATGTGTTACTCTAGGTCCTAATCCTAAATCTTGTGTAGTACCATATAATTGATTACATGATTCATGTATTGCTTTTCCTAAATCTCCTGGTAATTTTATAAAATATTTATCACATAAATCATTATTAACTGCCTGACCTGTTTGTGCTAATAATCTAATAAAATCTTGGGTATATTCATTAATATATTTCATATTTGCTATACTTAATTGTTCTAAATTTCTAATAGCTGAATTTTGTAGCAATGTATTGTTCTTTGCTGGATCTACTCCCAATATTAATGTTCTAATTTGTGATGTGAAGTTGAATGGATTATCACCCATAACTTTTAAATTATTTACTTCTTCTGGATTTTTAGTCTTTTTACTTTGCCATATACCTAATGATGTTGGTCCTAATGTTGTTTCTAAATATGCAAACATATCCATTCCATCTCTTTTATTAGTTTCCCACATTCTAACTACTGTTTGTTCCCATGCTAATACCTCATCTGCCCATAATTGTGGTTTTTGACTTTCTATTAACAACATACTACCACTATATATACTTCCTACTGGTAATCTGTTACCTTTTCCTACTGTATTTGATTCTCCTGTATATGATACAGAGGGTGTTGTCCAAGGTTCTCTACCTTCATGTGTTGTATATGATGACGACGGTCCTGTCCATTCTTCTGGTTTTAATCTTTTTAATGGTGGAGTCATAAATGTATCACCAACTAAATTTGTTCTTGTTTATAAAAATCTGATATCATAATTTTTCCTTGTGCTATATCTGTAGCTAATGGTAGATTAAAATATTCTTGTAATTTATTATAGCTTTCTTCATATGTTAATCCTAATTCTGTCATACACTCCATTAACATATCGTCTATTTCTTCTTGTATATTAAATTCTGTAAATTTTCTATCTATTATTTGATCTATGGTTTTATTAGTTTCTTCTGTTTTAAAAACTGTTGTTTCTTCTTCTTCTTCTAAATATTCCCATAGACTATAATCACATTCTTCTTCTTTGAATTTACTAAATCCTATATCTAATATATTTTCATCTTCTTCTGTATCATATATTGGTTCTGTATCATATTCTATATTCATATAACTATATTCCATTTCAGCTTCATTTTCATCTTTAGGTGTTTCTTTTGTGAAATTAACAAATCTAAGACTTTGTGTTCCATCTAATCCTTCATATATGACGCTCTGTTTAGGTACTAAAACTTCATTTTCTTGTTCTTTTAATTCATCTAATTGCCATTCTAATCCTGCTAACTCTTCAGGATCTATTTTTATTGGGTTTATCATTTGTATAGATTTTGAAGCTATAGCATTTACTATTCCTTCTATATTTACTTTATATTTCATTCCTGATTTATTACTTGCTTTACCTAATACTCCTATGCTTATTACAAGATTGTTTCCATCATAATTTTCATATCCTTTGGTTTGTAATGCTATTTTTATATTTTGTAAATCTTTTATATCTTTTAAAATATCTGGTGCACAATAAAATAAAGTTGTATTTTGACTAAGGTCAACTTCCATTCCTGAAATTATTGCCTTTTTTAATTCTATTTTCCAACTTTTATCTAGCAACAATGCTAATAATTTTGTTCCTAATTTTTTTCTACCTAAAGCTTTAACTCCTATGACTACTAATCCTATATGTGAAAAATGTTTTCCCGATTGTTTTATTCTTTGTATAGTGTCTGGAGAAAATAAATCTATTGTTACTGTTCTATCAAGTACTCTTAGACTTTCTTCTCTGCTACTTCTTATTAATACGGTATTAACATTAAATCTTCATGTTTGATATAAAATTCTGGGATTTAAGATTTCTAATTGATGCTGATTATATAAATTAATATTTCTGTTTAAATCTATTTCTTCTTCTAACTGTATAGTATTTTGTGTACTATTAGAACTAGATCCTCTTCTAATTATTCTATTTAAAAATGAATTTGATGAAATAGTATCATGTAAACTGCTAGTAGATGCTCTTGATTCTTGTAACGTTCTACTTCTACCAAAAAAAATTGTTATTCATTTTCTTGGTATCCAATGTTTATATGGTTCTGGTTTCTTCTCTATTTTAATATCGTTAATCTTTAATTTATTTAATGCGTTTGTGAGTTTATCAACTTCACTATCTAATTCTTGTCTGATTTCCTTGTTTTTAACTAATTTGTCTAATCTTTCAATTATTTGATTATCTTTATTAAGTAATTTATTTAACTTTTCAATGATTTGTAATAATAAACTAATTATAAATTAAATAAATTTGGATATACTTTATCGCTTTTACCTGTTCCTGAATATTTTGTAAAACCTGTAATTTCTTCTGTATTTTCTATAGGTTTATATTTATTAGCGTCCTCTAAGGCTTTTTTATATTCTACTAACTCCAGTTTTATCCTTCAACTATCTTTTTAACTGTTTCTAATAATTCTGCTTGATTTGCAAATTGTTTTTCTATTTTATTTATTGTAGTTGTTGGTTTATTATTTTCTAATAAATAACTTAACTGTTGTATTTCTTGTTTATTAGGAATATTTTTTCTAATATCTTTTATCTCTTTTATAATTAAATTATTCTGTTCTTTAATATATGTTAAATTCTCTATTATTTTATTTGAAATCTCTGTCCTTTTATATATATTTTTAGCTAAACTTTCTAATATATTATGTGTATTAGTGGATTCTTTTTCTAAATTAAATCCTAAGTTTATTATTAAATCTGTTATTCCGTTTAAATGGATATTTTCAGTATGTAAACTATGCTTATATTTATTATTAAATTTACAACTAACTTTGTAATTATCCAAAGATATATTATTGTTATTAAGCTTTTCGTTGTATTCTAGATTTAAGAATTCTAGTTTTTTGAACGTTGAAATTGATGTTTTTGAATCAATGATTATTAAACTCCTATCTCTTAGTCTTTTTCCCTTATTTCTTAGTCCCTTTTCATAGAATATTCATATATCCCTTTTTTATAAAATAAAATATGAATAACAAAACAAAATGGAAAAAGATGCAAAACGATAAGTAACAAACTATACATAAATATGATTTAACGTTATCTAAGAAATCCATCAATTTTCCTTTTTTAATATTAGTACATAAAACCAAATTTTATTTTCTTCACCTAAGCGGGTTCTCATAAAATAACGTGGACTTATTTTTTGCCACAAAAACATGAGTCTGTCCTAGTCTTTTAGATCCTAAAACCGATTTTATGCTTTGATACCAATAAGGGGGTATGGCGAATATATATATATATATATATATAGATTATAGAAATATCTCGAGGAATTCATACTAATTAAAAATAAACACATAATTTTTTATTAATTATTATCATATTTTTTATTAAAAAAACCACAAATCAATTAAAAGTATCCCTCTCTCTCCCCATCCTCCTAACCCCTCCCCCCCTCTCCTTCCCCTCCTCCTCTCCTCTCTCCTCCTCCTCTCCTCTCTCCTCCTCCTCCTCTCCTCTCTCCTCCTCCTCCTCCTCCTCTCCTCTCTCCTCCTCCTCTCCTCTCTCCTCCTCCTCCTCTCCTCTCTCCTCCTCCTCCTCTCCTCTCTCCTCCTCCTCCTCCTCCTCTCCTCTCTCCTCCTCCTCCTCCTCCTCTCCTCTCTCCTCCTCCTCCTCTCCTCTCTCCTCCTCCTCCTCCTCTCCTCTCTCCTCCTCCTCCTCCTCTCCTCTCTCCTCCTCCTCCTCTCCTCTCTCCTCCTCCTCCTCTCCTCTCTCCTCCTCCTCCTCTCCTCTCTCCTCCTCCTCCTCCTCTCCTCTCTCCTCCTCCTCCTCTCCTCTCTCCTCCTCCTCCTCTCCTCTCTCCTCCTCCTCCTCCTCTCCTCCTCCTCCTCTCCTCTCTCCTCCTCCTCTCCTCTCTCCTCCTCCTCCTCTCCTCTCCTTCTCATCTCCTCCCCTTCCCTTATCCTCCTCCCCCTCCTTTTTTTTCCTCCTCCTTCAATGGAGCACAATATAATATAATAGTATATATATAATAATAATAATAATATATGTTATTTGTTTAAAAGTTTTTTGGTAAATTTGTAAACATTTCATTGGAATGTTAAACATTCCATCCATTTTATGATAGAATGTTGAATTCCTTGATTAAAGAATTTGAAGGAAAGTTTGTAATTTCAATTCCATCAAGTCTCCCAACCAAACATGGTAAATGATGGAATTCAGATTCCAATTCTTATGAATTCCTGAGAATTTCGCGAACCAAACGCCCCCTAAGAAATAAAGTTAAAAGATATACACATAAAATAACGTGGACTTATTTTTTGCCACAAAAACATGAGCCTGTCCTAGTCTTTTAGATCCTAAAACCGATTTTATGCTCTGATACCAATAAGGGGGTTGGCGGATATATATATATATACATATATATATATATATATATATATATAGAAAATATATATATATATATATATATATATATATATATATATATATTATATATATATATTATATATATATATATATATATATATATATATATATATATATATATATATATATATATATATATATATATATATATATATATATATATATATATATATATATATATATATATATATATATATATATATATATATATATATATATATATATATATATATATTATATATATATATATATATATAAATTATGACAATATTAATAAAACTAATAATTTAAATATAGTGATAACAATATGATAAGTAAATATAATGATAAAAAGATAATAATTTTTATAATAATAATAAGAATAATATAATATAAATAATAGTATAATATTAATTAAAAAAATATATATATATATATATATATATATATATATATATATATATATATATATATATATATATATTATATATATATATATATATATATATATATATATATATATATATATATATATTATATATATAATATATATATATATATATATATATATATATATATATATGATATATTTATATACTTCTACATATATATATAGGCATATACATAGATATACATATACACGGATATATATATATATATATATAATAATAATATAAGTTATAATAATATCCTCCAATAACACTGAACCTTCTAATCAATCCCCATAATTTTTTTTCTCATCCTTCGCATTCTCCTCCTCTTCTTCTCATCTCGCCTCCTCCTCCGCTATGTTTATTTGTTTGAAGGTTTTTTGGTAAATTGTAAACATTTCATTGGAATGTTAAACATTCCATCCATTTTATGATGGAATCTTGAATTCCTTGATTTAAAGAATTTGAAGGAAACTTTGTAATTGCAATTCCATCAAGTCTCTCAACCAAACATGATAAATGATGGAATTCAGATTCCAATTCTTATGAATTCCTGAGAATTTCGCGAACCAAACGCCCCCTAAGAATGTTAAAAGAATATAGCTAATATTGAGAATGATATACTTAACACCTGACAGATTTGGCTATCAAGGTTTTTGTAAGTCCCCCGGGTCTTACCGAACCGAGATTGACTTAAGGATATGTCGAGGTGCGGAATTCCTCGAGATAACCCACGGTTTTTATATCTACCTTTTATGATATATATATATATATATATATATATATATATATATATATATATATCTTTTGCGTGAATATAAACACTCGTATTTGGTTACTATAGTGAAACGGCTCTCCGGACAAACCTTACCAACCAACGTGGTAATCTAAGTCTACGAGCCGTCCAAACCGGGTGTGTGTTTGCGGTTCGTGCGTGAGTCGAGTACCACCCACAAGATCAACCGTGTGTGTTCTAGGTTTTCTCTCTCTAGGTTTTGCTCATTTCTCTCTCTACACTCTTGTCTAGAACACGCATGACACACACCTCTATTTATAGGCAAGTGACAAGAACTCTCAAATCCAATGGATTTGAGTGTTCTCATGTCAAGCCCATTAGGGATTTGGCCTGTTTGTGTGTTTCCCAGAACACACAAACTGTTTGAGAGTTCTTATGGACAAGCATGCTTTTGCTTGTTTCCACATAAACTCTCAAACCATTTGAGAGTTCTTATGAACAAGCAAACTTTTGCTTGTTCCTCATAAACTCTCAAATGACCATTTGAGTGTTCTTTCCACAAGCAACTATTTTGCTCGTTCCCAAGAACCCTCAAATCACACTTAGGAATATTTGAGTTAATGTTTCAACTGCTGTCAAGACGCAGAACCAACATTAACTCAGCCAATGTTTATACTGCTGTAAATATACGCACAACCAACATCAGCTACGACAATGTTTCTACTGTTGTGAATACGCAGAAACAACATTGTCTATATTACCTATTGGAAGTATTGATTAAGTTAATGTTTCTCCTGCTGTTAATACGCAGAAACAACATTGTCTATATTACCTATTGGAAGTATTGATTAAGTTAATGTTTCTACTGCTGTTAATACGCAGAAACAACATTGTCTATATTACCTATTGGAAGTATTGATTAAGTTAATGTTTCTTCTGCTGTTAATACGCAGAAACAACATTGTCTATATTACCTATTGGAAGTATTGATTAAGTTAATGTTTCTTCTGCTGTTAATACGCAGAAACAACATTGTCTATATTACCTATTGGAAGTATTGATTAAGTTAATGTTTCTTCTGCTGTTAATACGCAGAAACAACATTGTCTATATTACCTATTGGAAGTATTGATTAAGTTAATGTTTCTTCTGCTGTTAATACGCAGAAACAACATTGTCTATATTACCTATTGGAAGTATTGATTAAGTTAATGTTTCTTCTGCTGTTAATACGCAGAAACAACATTGTCTATATTACCTATTGGAAGTATTGATTAAGTTAATGTTTCTTCTGCTGTTAATACGCAGAAACAACATTGTCTATATTACCTATTGGAAGTATTGATTAAGTTAATGTTTCTTCTGCTGTTAATACGCAGAAACAACATTGTCTATATTACCTATTGGAAGTATTGATTAAGTTAATGTTTCTTCTGCTGTTAATACGCAGAAACAACATTGTCTATATTACCTATTGGAAGTATTGATTAAGTTAATGTTTCTTCTGCTGTTAATACGCAGAAACAACATTGTCTATATTACCTATTGGAAGTATTGATTAAGTTAATGTTTCTTCTGCTGTTAATACGCAGAAACAACATTGTCTATATTACCTATTGGAAGTATTGATTAAGTTAATGTTTCTTCTGCTGTTAATACGCAGAAACAACATTGTCTATATTACCTATTGGAAGTATTGATTAAGTTAATGTTTCTTCTGCTGTTAATACGCAGAAACAACATTGTCTATATTACCTATTGGAAGTATTGATTAAGTTAATGTTTCTTCTGCTGTTAATACGCAGAAACAACATTGTCTATATTACCTATTGGAAGTATTGATTAAGTTAATGTTTCTTCTGCTGTTAATACGCAGAAACAACATTGTCTATATTACCTATTGGAAGTATTGATTAAGTTAATGTTTCTTCTGCTGTTAATACGCAGAAACAACATTGTCTATATTACCTATTGGAAGTATTGATTAAGTTAATGTTTCTTCTGCTGTTAATACGCAGAAACAACATTGTCTATATTACCTATTGGAAGTATTGATTAAGTTAATGTTTCTTCTGCTGTTAATACGCAGAAACAACATTGTCTATATTACCTATTGGAAGTATTGATTAAGTTAATGTTTCTTCTGCTGTTAATACGCAGAAACAACATTGTCTATATTACCTATTGGAAGTATTGATTAAGTTAATGTTTCTTCTGCTGTTAATACGCAGAAACAACATTGTCTATATTACCTATTGGAAGTATTGATTAAGTTAATGTTTCTTCTGCAGTTCTTCTTCCTTTTGACACGAGTCTCCTTCTCAAACTCAGAATCAGACTCTGTGAGTTACTCCTTGCTTCTGCCTGCAGCAAGTCTACGAGCTCTTTCTTGACCAGCCCGAGATCCTGGATCCTTTGGCTTGATCATGTCGGCCATTGCATTTTGATATGTCACGTCATCGTGTCCGAACTTTATGAAGATCTCATTTTTCAGAGTCAAAGTGCCGGAAGAGTCAGATGATAAAACATCACCTCCAGAAAGTGGACTATCAGTATCATTAGATGCTGATTCCTTCTGTATCTCCCCCTGAAACTTTAGATTTCCAATAATCTCATTCAGCTAGTCATAGTCGTCATCGAAGCTTGTCAAACTCGCAGTCTGGCTCTTTATAGCTTCATTGTGATGTGCCAATCTGTCAGCAATCTTCTTTAGGTGCTCAGAAGTTTCAGATTGGATCGATTGTAGAGCATCCTGCCTTGTTCGAAGCTGAGCATTCTTTGCCTTCAGCTTTTCAAGCTCCTGACGATGTGATTCTTCCTGCTTAGACAGATTCTCTGTCAGGCCAGCAACCAAAGCTCTCATTTCAGCCATTTGCTTTTCCAACCCTGATATAGTATCATCGTCGGTTTGTGAGCTACTTGGTTGGGAAGACATCACTGATGGTCGAGGAGGGATAGTCGGTGGAATAGTCGGTCTTGACTCCGGCAGTCTGATTGTGGATGCATGTGGTTGTTGGATTGCAGAAGTTCCAACAACCGGAAGTGTAACTGTACTAAGTGGAACTGATGTTGTGGCATCACTGGTGAAAGATGTGAATGCAGACCCCGTTGCTGACAGTCTGATTCTTGTACTTGTTGGCTCAACCGGTGACCTCATCATCAACCCCTTACCTGCTCCCCTAGGTCTAGCAGTTACCTCCTCAGTATCACTCTGCACATGCTCAGACACATGCCTCGGTCCCTATTCAACTGCCACACTCATCATTGCACTAAGTTTGGGTGACTTATGTGTGCCAGATATGACTTCATCAACTCTCTTCTTCCTCCTGAGCTGTAAAGGCGAACTATCTTCTTCATCCTCCTCCTCTAGCTGGTAATCTGCATCAGCCTTTAGTTCCCTTTCAGATTGAGCAACATGTTGCTCTTGTAAGAGCCTGCGTGCTCGTTCTTGAGCATCATCATCACTGGAGCTGTCATCTTGATCACTCGCAGTGGCATGAGAATCACTACTTGCCTCATCATCGGCCTCGTGATCCTCGAATAACTCGTCGATCTCTGCCTCTAGATCAACACGAGTGTCAAAAATGTTGAACCTGATTGATAACATCGTTAGGTTCTAACATTTGCTGTGTAACCTCCGCAGCATCTTCAGCATTACCTTGACCCTGTTCTACTTGAAAGAACAGATCATCGACAGCTTCAGCATGTACTGGGGGTTGTTGCACGGGAGGTTGTTGTTGCTGTTGTTGTTGTTGTTGTACTTGGTGTGCTGCAGGTGGTGGTTGAGGAACTTGCTGTGGAGCTGCATCAACATTTCCTTCAACATGAGACCCATTGTGTGCAAATCCGTCATTATCCGGTGCAACATATGCTGGATTGATGACAGCACCAAAAAGATGTCTGTCTGTCGGTCGAGCTGGAGGTGGGAGTGGACCTCTATACTTGTAACTATCTTTAAATATACGATTTGGCATAGTAGTTACATGCTCAACCGGACCCACCTGTGGTAGATTGGGCAGACGAGCATTGATGATCATCATAACAAACCGAGGATACATCAAGAAACGCTCGTTGGCAGCTGCACCAATTTGCCTTCTAATCTCGTTGAAGAAGTAACGAGAAAAGCTATACGGCTTGTTCAGCACAAGGGAGACAACTTGTGATTGGGTCTCGACATTCAGCTTGTCGTACCCTCACTTCTTGTTGCTAAGAGTAACCATGACCACATGACTAAAGAACTTCCATTTCCCGTAAATACAGTTCTTCGTGAAAGTGTTCTGGTTTGGATCACCAACATAACCCATTCTTCTGTAAACTCCATATCGTAGTGCCAGTGGGTATGTAATGGGACCATCTGCTCCTCCCTCTTGGGCTTCAGTACCCAAACCAAGTATCTGGATCAAATCCTGATGAGTAAACTGGATGACTTGATTATTCACCGTAGCTTCGATCCTCTGATTGTCTCCAGCAATGTATCTAGCAGATGCCCAGAATTGACGAAGATACGTCAATCTAATCTCTGGGTTGGCAGTGAGAACCCTTCTGATTCTGGATCGTTGAAAGAACTCCAAAATCTGAACAAACTCAGCTGCATTCTCCTGATTGACGTCCAAGTTAATCAAGTAATTATGATTATTATGGAATTGTCTCTCAGCCATCTGCAAAAAGATACAAACAACAACCAAACAATCGGTTAGCAACAACAAATAAAGTCGAACTTTAAAGCTCTTAACATTTTCTAAGCCCCTGAAACTCTTAGTTTCATCGGCTCTGAAAATGTTATCAACTTTAACAATCGACAAACAAGTTGAACGATAAAAACCTTAGTGTTTTCCAAGTTCGCGAAACCATTTGTTTCATAACCTTCTAAAACATTTAGTTTTAATAAACGACACTTTGAACTTTACTAAATTTAACTAAAACCATTTGTTTCATAACCTTCTAAAACATTTAGTTTTAATAAACGACACTTTGAACTTTACTAAATTTAACTAAAACCATTTGTTTCATAACCTTCTAAAACATTTAGTTTTAATAAACGACACTTTGAACTTTACTAAATTTAACTAAAACCATTTGTTTTTCTTAAATTTTAAAGTTCAGTATTATAAGGCAATTTGTACTTTCTAATTTGACTCATTTGAAAATTTTCCTATTTTGAAATTTTTTGAAGTCCTAGAACAAACAAATTCCTTATACACACACATATGGTGTCAGGTTTGACTGGATAATACGTGTTTTGTTTCATTTTTTACTTATTTAAAAATTTTACAAGTCATGAAACATGCATATGAAGTAACAACACGCAAATGGTGACTAAACACGCAAATGGTGTATTTTACTTAGAAACACGCATATTAGTCAAATGCGTGTTTGTTTTGATGATGTCATCACCATAACACGCAAATCCTGGAAACGTTTGAAGATGAACTGGGTTCATATGAACACGCATATGGTGAAGAACACGCATACGACTGTTCATCATTCAAAACTTAATCCAGTCGTTTTGAACCCTAAAACTCTTAAATCTGGTACGAATAGCATCTTATAAGTCCGATTTATCAGTTTATTGGTTCTATTTCTTTATCCATTTCACTTATAATGTCCCTTTTAGTGATTTTATTATCGAAAAATAAAAACCCCAAATTTTGAAAATAACCCATGAAAAATGGATTAAGAAACCTTGTTAATCATATACCTTTGTTCGATATGTGTTAATGTAAGTGTTTCTTGTGTCTAAAACACGTATGGATCAAGCTTTATGAATCGATAGATGAACAGTGCACGGATATAGGAACACGCAAATGTGGAGGGCTTTTGAAAGGAACACGCAAATAATTTTGAAAATGAAATTAAATGCGAGATGTCAGCCTTTTATATCCACACAAATACGCAAACCCTAATGTGTCACTAGAACACGCATAGAAGCACCAATAAGTAAAACACGCAAATGCATGTTTACTTGGGCAGAACACGCAAACTAGGCCCAAAGTGAAAACACGCATATACAAGCCCACTATGCTAAACACGCATATCACACTTAGCCTAGTTTTATCGATTCTTGTGATCCTTGACTTTCCATAAAGTCAGCTTTCACGAACTTGATTAACACTCTGAAAATTCACAAAGAATTTTCTCGAACTTGGTATGATTAACGAAAATAATTCTTTAGAGAACACGATTAAGACAAATACAAACCCTATTTTGTATTATAATTAATCGTATTTTTCTCGATAAAGAAATTCTCGATAGATGTCACAACTTGAACAAAATTACAATGTATGATCATTAAATTAGACCCGATATGTCACTAATTAATGAATTACAAAGCACCATTGTTAAGTATTTGACAATAACAGACATTGGACACAACAATGCTGTTAATTAAATTCAAATACAACAAAAATAAAGACATAAGATTGTATAACTTGATAAACAATCTCTCCATCTATATCTTCGTCTCCGTTTGAATTTTGTTGAGTTGTTGATGTGTAAGTATAATCTGCTTCCATTTTAAGCTTGAGTTTTCTCCATTCCTGACTGGATAACCTCAATTTTCATACACTTTGGAGATCCTTTATCTTAATGGTTGACACACGCCCATTTAAGATAAATAATTCTGCGACCACATCAGCAAACTCATGAGATCCATACAACACATTAAGTATGTTCGATTCAATTATTTAAATTAAATTGCAAATCAAAATATCTGTCAAATATATCAACTCAGTGACTCCGTTTGACCTATTTTGACCGAAACCTTAAGTACTTCACTTAATCTTTTGAGCAATTTACATGTAAGACCTAATTCAAGGTGTACCAAACACACTCAAATTAGAGTCTTTTCTTACACTATACCCTTATCACGATACACATTTATTCAGTGTTCACAAAGAACACAGCTAACTCCCCTTGGAAACCAGATACCCGAAGCATAAAGTTAAAACAATCGATCACAATAATTTTAAAATCAAAATTACTCTAACCCATCTTAAAATAGTCATGCTTAATTTGGTATATTTGAGTGAGTTTTTAGAAAGAGTAATTACTACAAAAGACCTGATATAGCAAATGAGTAAACTTAAATGCCATATGTTTTCTTCATGTCTCTTGCAGTAACGACTCCCCTTAAACTGTTTTGGTACACTGAAGAGGCTTTAGAAGGAATAATTACTTACAAAGTAGATCGGATGTAGCAGATGAGTAAACTTAAGTGCCACATGTCTTCTTCATTTCTCTTGCAGTAACTAAGACCACTGTTGAAGAAAGTGAACTAAACCAGATTGTCCCAGGGACCTATAAGGGAGGGTCCAGTGAACCCATCAGTCGATGGGTTCCCAAATCTAACTGATAATATTTGGTGGATGTGCAGGGCGATCGTAAGAAATATATCTGGTATCTTGACAGTGCAGCTGGCAGGACGATGACCGGATGTAAGACCCTGCTGGAGAAGTTCACCATTTCTGATGGACCCTCCATTAGTTTTGGAAATGATGGTTGTGGAAAGACTGAGGGATACGGTGTTCTGAACAATGGACAAGTCAAGTTCAGACGTGTTGCATTTGTGAATGGTTTGAAATATAACCTGATCAGTGTAAGCCAACTATGTGATGATGGCTATCAAGTTCTATTCAATATTGCTCAGGGTATCGTATTCAACATGGACTGGAAGGTAGTGTTGATTGCTCCTAGAAAAGGGAATGTGTACGTGATGGATATAGAAAGCTCTCCTTCTGAGCAGTGTTTCTATACTCAAGCTGACGAAGACACAAACTGGTTATGGCATAAAAGGTTATCCCATTTAAATTTCAAGAATATTAATAAGTTTTCCAGAAAACAACTTGCAGACGGGATACCTTCAGTTTCCTTCAAAAAGGAAAGGCCATGTCCAGGATGTGAGATGGGAAAGCAAAAACGTACCAGTTTCAAGACCAGACAGAATTTCAGCATATCTGAACCTCTTCATATGCTTCATATGGACCTCTTTGGTCCAGTGAATGTTCAGACTCGTGCTGGTAAAAGATAACACCCTGGTTATAGTAGATGAATTTTCCAGATATTGTTGGGTTATCTTTCTCAGGTCTAAAAGTGAAGCTGCTACTGAAATCATCAGTCTTATCAAGCAAATTGAGCTCAAGTACAGTCGAAAGGTGTGTCAGTTAAGAAGTGACAATGGAACAGAATTCCAGAATGCAACTCTGGAGTCATTCTGTACTAACACTGGCATCTCCCAGAATTTCTCATCAGCCCGCTCTCCAGAACAGAATGAAGTGGTGGAAAGGAAGAATCGAACACTGATAGAAGCTGCCAGAAGTATGCTTGCTGAATCTGGTCTGTCTACCAGTTTCTGGGCTGAAGCAATTGCTACTGCTTGCCACACCCAGAACCGGTCAGTGTATGTGAAGCGACACAAAAAGATAGCCTACGAAGTCTTAAGAAATAGAAAACCAAATATTGGTTATTTTCACGTTTTTGGATGTCCAGTTTACATCCTGAACGACTCCAGACAGTTAGGCAAATTTGATGCCAAAGCTGATGAAGGGTATTTCTTAGGCTATTCAGCCATTCGCAAGGCCTTCAGAGTCTACAACAAGAGACTGGAGAAGGTTCATGAGTCAATTCATGGCACATTTGATGAATCAAATGCTGCAATCAATAAGAAGCCAGCCCTTGACACTCCCCAGTAACTCCAATTGTCTTCTGTGAATCTGATCCTATCAACTACAATAAAAAAGATTCAGAAGACACAGTTTCCAGTCATCCTGATCTGGAACCTGTTCAGAAAAAGAAACGCTCCAGTGGTACTCCATTCTATCCTTCCATTATTTTCAAACTACCCTCTGAAATTAATATTGGATCAGATGTTCGTACTACTCCCCCAATATCAGTATCAGTTGAAAATATACCAGAAATGTCTTCATATGAAGAATTCTATACTGAACCAGTACTTCAAGAAATACCTTCAAATGTGGAATTTCATGATGCAAATCGTGATTTAAATGAATCAGATGAAGATGCTGAAGTAGTCTGGGAAGATCCTCCTCCTGAAGCAACACCAGAGGAGACTCAACTGAATTCTTGCACTGATATTGTTGTCAGTAACAATCCTGGTCAGTACTCCAGATGGACAAAAGCTCATCCTATTGATCAGATCATAGGTGACTCCAGTAGAGGAGTTCAGACCAGAAGAGCCTCCAGTGATCAATGCTTATATGTCAGTTTCTTATCACTGAATGAACCAAAGAAGATTGACGAGGCTATGGAAGATCCAAGCTGGGTGACTGCTATGCAAGAAGAGCTTCACCAGTTTGAAAGGAACAAGGTCTGGTATCTGGTTCCTTTCCCAGTTGGAAAGAAAGAACCAATTGGAACAAGATGGGTCTTCAGGAACAAGGTAGATGAAGATGGCCACGTAATCAGAAACAAGGCCAGACTGGTAGCACAAGGCTACTGCCAGTCAGATGTTGATTTTGATGAATCATTTGCTCCAGTGGCTAGACTTGAAGTGATCAGAATATTTTTAGCATTCGCTGCTTATCATCAGTTCAAGGTCTACCAGATGGATGTAAAGAGTGCTTTCTTGAATGGAAGCTTGAAGAAGAAGTTTATGTCAGACAACCACCAGGTTTCGTTGATGAAAAGCATCCACATTGGGTATATCGTCTGGAAAAAGCACTTTATGGCCTCAGACAAGCCCCACGTGCCTGGTATAACACTCTGACTAAACATTTATTGAAAAATGGTTTCAAAAGAGGTGCAATTGACAATACCTTATTTATTCTTCATGAAAAAGGTAATCTGTTAATGGTACAAATTTATGTTGATGATATTATTTTTGGGTCTATTGATGAAAACATGTGCAAGAAATTTTCACAAATAATGTCAACTGAATATGAAATGAGTTTGATGGGTGAATTAACATTTTTTCTAGGACTCCAGATTAAACAGACCAGATATGGTATTTTTATTAATCAAGAAAAACATGTTAGAGATCTTTTAAAGAAATTTGATATGAACTCTTCACCATCTAAACCAACTCCAATTTCTGCACCACTGACACTGGACTCTGATCCAGATGGTAAACCAGTGAACACCACTGTCTACAGAGGCATGGTTGGTTCACTAATGTATTTAACTGCCAGTAGACCAGATATTATGTTTTCAACATGTTTATGTGCCAGATATCAGTCTAATCCAAAGGAATCTCATATGCTTGTTGTAAAGCGCATACTGAAGTACCTTAAGGGTGTCCCCAGTTTGGGTCTTTGGTATGCCAAAGGCTTAGGCATGGATCTAATGGGTTATTCAGATTCAGATCATGCAGGTTGTAAGATAGACAGGAAATCCACTACTGGTGGATGTCATTTCCTTGGTGGCAAACTGGTCAGCTGGACCAGTAAGAAGCAAACTTCAGTTTCATTGTCCACTGCTGAAGCTGAATACGTATCTGCAGCCAGTTGCTGTGCTCAGATACTCTGGATGAAGAACAGTTGCTTGATTATGGTATTAAGTATTCAAAGACCCCAATCTTTTGTGATAATACCAGTGCCATTGCTATCTCGAACAATCCAGTCATGCACTCCAAGACGAAGCACATTGATCTCAGGTATCACTTCATTCGTGATCATATTATGAAAAACAACATTGAACTCTATTTTATTCCCACGGACAAACAACTCGCTGCCATTTTTACTAAACCTCTGGATGTCAAAACTTTTGAATATCTTGTTGGTGAGTTAGGAATGTTAAACCCTTAAATCTGGAACCTTGGTATTGAACGCCATTGTGTACTATCAGGGATCCTTGATTTAAAGATTTATAAATTTATGACTGCTTAGATATCGAACGCCATTGTGTACTATCTTTGCATTAATAAATTTCTGGATCAACATTCCAAGGGGAAAGACTTTGAAAGATATAATTTTGTTCTTAAAAATGTTTTATTTTTCAGGGGGAATTTATTAATTTATTTTCTCACTGGACAAATTCTTCAGAAAATATTACTGGTACTTTGTAAATGTGTCCCTCTCACTGGTTAGATAGGTTGAAGTGCATGTTTGAGGTGATTTTTTTGTCTCCTTGTAAATGTGTCCCTCTCATTTGTCTGTATTAGTTGACGTGCATGTTTGAGGTTACCAGTCTCTTTCAAAATGGTTTTCACTGGTACTTTACTGGAGTGTCCCTCCAGTGTACCATCAGTGCATGCTTCACTGGACTAATCCACCAGTGATACTGGAGTGTCCAGTCAACCTCCAAATGCATTGATATGTCAGTCATAATATTTTTAATACTTGGTCATTGTGCGTGCCACGTGTGCAAAATCTTTTGAAAAGATATTTATCTTGATATTTATCTTATTATCCTACGTGGCATGTAATTTTTTCAAAGAAATGATGGTATTTTTACCTTGGGAAGACAAAAAGTGCAACTTGATACTGTTTGTGGGCTGTAAACCGTCACACATTTATGTGTGATGTGATGTAATTAATGCGGATCTCAGAACCCGATCAAATTTTATTTGATAATTTCAAATTAACCGTTTGAGTTCCACATTCTCTCTCCTATATATACCCACTTTCAATTTCATTTGCATTTACTTCGAACATATTTACTCCCAAATCCTTTCAAATTCATTCATTTAATTTCTTCATTCAATTCCAATCATAATCATCTCTCATATTTACTCCATTTCCATTCAATTCTTCATCAAATCTTCATCAAAACCCTAAATATTCAATTTCATCTTCATCTATTCATCATAAAATGGCACCAAGACAATCTAACTCTCCTAAAAATCTGCTTGCTGCAGAATATGCTTCGGTTGCCAATGTTGAAAAGGCACGCCATATTACTCTTGAGGCTAAGGCCATAAGGATAAATATGAATAACTGGATGACAAAACTCTCACTTTTCAGTGTTCATAATGCCCGATCCATTATTGGGAGACTAAATACATTCTTTCTCTCATGTCCATTATATGGTGCTCTGACCTTAAATCCAGGGAGGATGTACCACGATTATCTATGTGAATTCTGGTACTCTGCAATTTATAATGATGAAACTTCATCAATTACTTATACTCTCAAGGGAGGTACCAGATCCTTGAGTTTTCTCTGTTAGTTTACTCAGCTCTGTTCTACAATTAAATTATTTTGAACAGAATGAGTTGCCCATCTTGGCTTCACTCTCTCCTTTCGGCTCAAGGCATCGGCTACTACATTTGCCTTGCCCGGGTGATAACGGATGTCACAATCATAATCACTAAATAGTTCTAACCAACGCCTTTGCCTCATATTCAATTCACTTTGGTTAAAGATGTGTTGGAGACTCTTGTGATCGGTATAAATCACACATTTGGTGCCATAGAGATAATGTCTCCAACACTTCAAGGCAAACACAACCGCTCCCAATTCCAAATCATGTGTCGGGTAGTTCTTCTCATGCACCTTCAATTGACGAGAGGCATAAGCAATGACTTTACCCCTTTGCATAAGAACGCAACCCAACCCTTGCCCCAAAGCATCACAATAAACCACAAAATCTTCTATCCCATCCGGTAGCGTCAAAATAGGAGCATCACATAACATATCCTTAAGGGTTTGGAAGGCGTTCTCTTGTCTTTCGCCCCATTCGAAGTTTCTATCTTTTTGAGTCAAGAGGGTGAGTGGTTGTGCGATACGGGAGAAATTTTCAATAAACCTTCTATAGTAACCCGCCAATCCAAGGAATTGGCGGATCTCGGATGGCGTTTCGGGTCTTCTCCAATTCTTGACTGCTTCAATCTTGCTTGGGTCCACATGAATACCATCCTTGCTCACTACGTGACCAAGGAAGTGGACCTCTTCCAACCAAAACTCACACTTGGAAAATTTCGCGTACAACTTCTCCTTCCTTAGTAATTCAAGCACTTCGCGCAAGTGCTTAACATGCTCCTCCTTTGTCTTCGAGTATACAAGTATGTCATCAATGAACACAATAACGGACTTGTCTAAATATGGTTGACACACCCGGTTCATCAAGTCCATGAACACCGCCGGTGCATTGGTCAACCCAAATGGCATTACGGTGAATTCAAAATGGCCATACCTTGTGCGGAAAGCCGTTTTGGGGATGTCATCTTCATGTACCCGGAGTTGATGATAACCCGAGCGAAGATCGATTTTTGAGAAGTGCTTAGCTCCTTGAAGTTGATCAAACAAGTCATCAATTCTAGGGAGAGGATATCGGTTCTTCACGGTGAGCTTGTTCAATTCCCGATAATCAATACACATTCGGAAGGATCCGTCTTTCTTTTTGACGAAGAGAACAGGAGCACCCCAAGGAGATTGACTAGGGCGAATGAAACCCTTCTCTTGGAGTTCCTTGAGTTGAGTTTGTAGCTCCTGCATTTCAGTTAAGGCTAGTCTATAAGGAGCTTTTGCTATGGGCGCGGCTTCGGGAATAAGATTGATACGAAAATCAAGTTCACGGGGCGGAGGTAACCCCGGTAAGTCGTCCGGAAAAACATCGGGGAAATCACAAACGATAGGGACGGTCTTCAATTCTACCTTTGAGATGGTAGCACTAAAGACTTTAGAAGTTGAAGAATCGGAGGTTTCACCTTGAACCCTAAGAATTTTACCGTTAGCCAAAGGTATTTTAACAACTCTTTCACCACAATCAATGGTTGCATTCACCGCCGTCAACCAATCCATACCCACTATAATATCAAAACTACCAATGTCAAGTGGCATAAGGTCAATGAAGAAGTCGACATCTTCCAAGGTCAAGACACATTCTCGAAGTATTTGACTAATTCTAGTTAGTGACCCATTTACCATTTCAATGTCAAGCACATAGTTTAGAGCACAAGGATGCACATCAATCAAAGGCACAAAGTTAGAAGACACGAGGCTAAAATCGGCCCCGGAATCAAATAGAACGGTGGCATAGAGACCATTAAGGAGAAAAGTACCTGCTACAACGTTGGGATCATTGCGGGCTTCATTTACATTGGCCGCAAAGGCTCGGCCGCGTGGTTGCACTTGGTGGCCTTGTTGCCCCCGGTTTTGATTAGGCCCAACCATTTGGAGTTGATTGGGGTGGACGGCTACTTGGACTTGTTGTCCCACCCATCGAGGACAATTATTACGGTAGTGGTCACGGCTACCACATTCAAAACACTCGCCCCTTCTTTGGTTACCTTGAGGAGGAACGGCCCGAATAGGAGCCGCATTCATTGGGCCCGTTCTTGGAGCCCTACAATTCTTGGATGCGTGCCCAACTTGGTGGCAATTGTAGCATGCTCCACATGGAGTGGTGGCGGGATGGTGCCTGTTGCACCTCCCACAGAAAGGATGAGGCCCGGTATAAGGCCTCCTAGCCGGTTCTACCGCCGCCATCACCCTACCCCTATAAGCATTCTTGGGATCAAACCTTCCCGCTTTCTTTACCCCACTTGACTCACCCACTTCTTTCCTCTTGTTTGATGAGGATTTGCTCAAAACACCACTCCTCAATAAATCTTCAGTCACACTCCCGGCTTGGTTGACCGCATTAGCCAAGGAAGTAGGCATGTTTGAGTTAACATAAGATCGGACTTGAGGGTTCAAGCCCAATACAAATTTTTGGATGGCTTGTGGCTCGGTACCCACCAAGTGAGGAATGAGAGTAGACAACTCTTGGAATCGTCTCACATAGCCCTTGTAATCGGCTCCTTCCATATTGAGGTTTGCAAATTCTATGGTTAAATTCTGTAGCTCGTACGGAGGACAAAACTTGGCTTTCACTTTGTCTTTGAAGTCAATCCACTCCAAATTCTGAGTCCGCCCTAGAGTTATTTCCTGGTTCCACCAACTCAAGGCGTCATGCCTAAACATGCCGGATGCATAGGAAATCCGGTCATCATAGGTGCAATGACTCCTCTCAATCACCGCTTCTATCGCCTCAAACCATCTTATGCATTCCGTGGGACCACCTTTCCCATCAAACTCCGGTGCCCCACAACTTTTAAAATCCTTAAAGATACACCCTTGACGGTATCCACCATATTGGTTATTCAAGGGCATTCCGATATTAACTCCCATTGGTTCCTCTTCCTCATATTCTTCGGCTTGAGGTTGATCATTTTCATTGTTTGCATTTTCTGGGGCTTCGTTGTTTTGAGGCCCATTATTTTGCCCAAGACTTGCCGTGACTTGAGCAATGATGGTTGGCATGATGCCGGCGACTGTTTGAGCAATTACCTCAGCCAAGTTTGGCTCAGGCGCTCTACCACGACCCCTACCACGGCCCCTACCACGGCCTCTACCACGGCCTCTACCACGGCCTCTACCACCTTGTACTTCCGGTTGAGCTTCCGGTTGAGGCTCTTCTTCTTCAGCCCTATAATTTGTTCGGACCCTTCTTGGTCTTTCCATTTCTATAAAACAAGTGACACGTTGACCCGAGAGTTAGTCTCAAATGCTCGCATGTTAGTCACACAAGTAGTCATGCCCTCATACCGATACCACATACTCATTTCATAACATTATGCTAAGGCAACAGTGTTAAAATCGTAAGGGGGGTTTACATATCATATCATCACGTTGCATTTATTGCCATATTTGTCATTAAATTAAGTACTCATGTTCATTTCATCATGTAACTAAACAACTAACACGAATGATTCAAAGTATAATCCGAATTCGATATGCTCTCTAGTTATCAACCGGGTATGTATACAAGGTGTACCAACGGCTAACCTTCCACCCAATCAACTTCCATTAAGCATATCGGTTCCTTATTATACTTTAAGCCACACGTGCGCAATCCACGATGTCATGAACTTGCTATAGTATCGGGTAACCATAAAAGAGTTGATCGGGTTCTTTTAGGGTTGCCACAATATTATACTAAGTTAATGGCATCCCTTCATTTTTCCCTAACTCATCACATTAGCTTCAACAAATAACAACAACAAATCATAGTAACCATATTCATCACGTTGAATTCAAGCTATCACACAAATGGTCTTAACTACGAACTCACACGGGGATTCACAAAATTCATATTGCACACGAATTTCCTAACCATGCATGCTATATGAAGAGTTTTAACTTAAGCCGTAGTCTAGGTCAAACCGCCTAATTCTCTACGACCTCGCATGGGCCACCATTCTATAACACCCCAAGCCGAGGCTCGGAATATCACGGAAATCATACAGCACCAGGTGGAATTACAATAGAACAACTAAATGCAAATTAAGATTCAGTGAATCCAAAACACAATGAAAACAAGTAACAATATACAACAGGAGCAAGTAGCCATCAAAGTTATCAAAACAACATCCAAGATGGCAAACGATCCTAAGTATGATGCAAAAGGGAGGCCAATGAATCCTTGATCCATGAGGTCCAAGTCCGGGTTAGACAGCAAGCAAGCAACTAAACTCCACGTCCTGGGAGTACCTGATCTCCTGAAAAGTGTACTAAGCATAGTCAACACAAGGTTGGTGAGTTCGTAGTAATGGTTCGTAACGAACCAACATCAATAATCACAATATAAGAATAGAGGCTAGACATGACTTACAGCGAGCCTCTAAGCAACACAATATCGTCCAACAACAAGATTACACAAAAGAAATGAGAGTGTAATGAGGATGCACAAATGATGTATGTATCAATGCAAGTGCCAAATGTATGAATAAGCCAATATGCCTATCCCAAGCGTGACCTTCAATCACGTATGCAACGATACCCTTCTGCCATCGCAATGGACAAGGCTGTATCTCAAAATCATCGAGATATATATGTCTATATACTCGGGGTCAGGTCTACATCCAAAATGGGTGCATACATCTATGCACCAGGATGCCGGCAAATCCCCTGCCGAGGGTCCAACAATAATGTATGCAATGACTTACAATCAAATGTAAATGCATAAATCGTAAACCAACGACCAATATACGATAATCCTGTGCCAACAATCAATATTCCTCAAACATAACCCAGAAATCAATGTATGATAACCAAAAGTCAACGATCAATAATCAACAAAACATGAGCCACTAATCACAATATAAACCAACTATACGTACATATACTTCAGAGGATTCTACTTTCTTCAAGTCCCAGATGCTTATGTATAGGGTCACCCGCAGCCTTCCCACCACATCTAAAACCCAAAGGAAGGCATAACCGACTTCCATGTATGTACGTCTATCCTAATGTATAAGTAATACTTAACGAAACCACAACCCAAGTCAATCAAACGAAAAGATACGTCACATCAATCCAACAATCAAGTCAACCAAACAGTACATCAATAAATACAAGTAAACACGCCAGGTTTACACTTTTCAGCCCGAATCCCAAGCGGGTAGGGAGATACGAAACTCACCTTGATCGGCAAAGAAGTTAGTAAAAGATTACAAACGAGTAATAGGGTCCACACCTCCACAACCTATAATTATACATCAATATACTGGAATGTCAATTATACAACCTCAACAATTTGAAAATCGACACACATAAAATCACAGTGACTATCCACTGCGCCGCAGTGGAGCAGAACTATGCCCACTGCGCCGCAGTGGCTAAACTGGACCAGGACCAGAAACAATGCACTGCGCCGCAGTGAGCCAAAACCATGCCCACTGCGCCGCAGTGGGCTAAGGAGTAAGAATGGCCGAGAGAATCCACTGCGCCGCAGTGGGGACTATGCCCTCCCACTGCGCCGCAGTGGGACAACCAGCAGATTCAGAACCAGCAGCTGCAAGTGCAGCAAAAACGACCCAAAACCCCCAATTTCAACCCAAACCACACCAAAACGATTTGTAACCCATTTTGAAGCATAACTAAACATCAATGACCATAAATACACATAACCCAACCCACAATTTCGACCAAAACATCAAAATCACTCATGAATCATTCAAACCCTAACCCTAACCCAAATTTCCATTTTTACCATGAACATGTCTTGAAATCCCATAAAAACGACTAAAAACATTAGAACAAGTATAAATAGAAGTAATTGGGATGAATTTGACTTACCCAAAACGTCTCCTTGAGCTAGAACCCGAAATTAGGTCAAATGGATAAAATGATAAGAACTTGACTTGATTCTTCGATATGAAGCAAACGAGGTTAAGATGGCTAAGATTCTTGTGTTACAATCGACCCACTACTAGTTTGATGCAAGAATTGGTGAAGAGATTAAATTGGTTCTTTTGCTAGTTTTTGAGAGAAGAGAGAAATGAAGAGATAGATAGAATGAGAAGAAAGAAGGAAGGAAAGGATAAGGGGGGGGGAATGGGTCATTAGGGCTGGTGGGTCATGGACTACCCACGGGCCGACCCGTTTCTCCCACAAGCCATAAAACAATCGATTACACTACTAAACGCCAAACAACAAATTAACGACTCGACTAACATACCACTTAGTCATAAAATCATAAATGGGCCCAAATTACTTCATTCAATAAGTTTGTTAGTCAAATTACACAAAAGTCAACGGTCAAAATTCACGGGTGTTACACATATTGTTGAATGTTTGGGAGGCAGTTATGGAGGGTTGGACCAGATAAATCAAACTCATCTCCAGATTGCCTACTGCCCCTGGTTTGGACTCAGAGTGGATTTAGCTCAGATCCTATTTGAGGATCTGGTAGAGCGTCTTAAGGTGAAAGGAAGAAAAGCTTTTGTTCCATATATACGTTTTATTTCACTGATGTTTAAAAGAGCTCTTGGAGACCAATACGATTATGAAACTACTCACTTTTCTGTGAGTGAGTATATGAGGGATCTGACCAACCTAAGATCTCCACTGAATGAGGTAGATATTCCTCAGACCATGCTCTCTTTTCAAAGGGAAGAAGTAGAAGTGGCTCCAGGTAGAGGTCAAGTTGGCGAAGGACCCTCTGGTGACCAAGATGTTGAAATTATAGAAGTTGTACAACCCATAAGACAAGTGGCTCCTGAAGGTCAACAACCAAATGTTGAACCTTTCAGACGACCAAGATCAAATAGGCGTCTTATGAGAGATGGAGTTCAGGTGAATCCAGAAAGACATCCTGGTGATGTTATGAATTTAGATGGGTCTCCAATTTTTGAACCAGAAGAGAATGTTGAACAAGTTAAAAATGTACAAGCTGTTGAGCAGATAGAGAATGTACAGACTGATGAGCAGGTAAAACAAGTTGTTCAGGCTGATGAACAAGTAACTGGTGAGCAAGATGCTCAAATTGATCTGAATGTAGAAGCTGGTGATCAAACTGTTGGTGAAACTTTTTGGGATGAGGCTGATTCTCCCATATCAGAAGGTCAGAATTTTGATGTAAATATGAACTTTCTTGGTGAAGATGTAGAAATAGAGAGTCTACCAGAAATGCCACCACCTCCACCAGAAACAAATATTCCTCCACCAGAATCCAACATGCCACCACCACCACCACCTTCAATTCCACAAACCACTCCATACTTCACTCCACCAACAATTCAAATTTCACAATCTCAACCCCCACCACTTGAAACTCCAGTTGACTTATCTGAACCACGTGTGCTGGACTCTACTGTAGTAGCTGCTGAAACTACTTCTGAATAGGTCTGGACACAAATACCTTTCATGACTAGAATGACTTCCAATCTTGATCCTCCCAGTGCTCCATCCTCTTCGTCTTCAGCCGAGGTCCAAGGCCTTTTAAGTAAGGTGGCGGACCTGGAGAGATCACTTCAATCTTCATCCCAGGTTATTTCTGACTTCAAGTCTTTATTATAAAATAATCTAGCTTCAGAAATGAATGTTTTTGCTGGGAATGAGAAGCTTGTTTTTGAGAAGCTGGATGAACTGGTACTGGCCACCAATAACAATTCTGAAAATATAAAAGTGGCAGTCCAGGGATTAGAAGAAAGGCTAGTCAGTTCTGTTCAGACTGCAGTGGAAAGTAAAATTGTACAACCACTGGCAGGTCTGACAGATGAGGTTAAGAAAATGGTTACCAGGGTGAGTTCATTGGAGAGTAGGCCATCACTTGATCAGAATGCAGTTGTTAGCACCATCAGTGATGAGGTTGCTAAGAAGTTCAGACTTAGTATGTTGAAAGAAATATCTGAAGAAATTTCTGGGTCTGTTCTTCGAACTATTCAAGATGGGTTGTTACCCCAAGTGGAAAAGATGATTAAAAAAGAATTGCCAAAACACTTGCCTCAAGAACTCGAAATTGTCAAAAAGGAAGTGCAGGCACTCAGAAAAATTGTGAATGATACAACTCCATTGGCTGGAAGAACGTTTGGTGAACTGGACAGACATATGCTCGAACAGTTATGGAATGATCTCAAGTCAAGAACTGGTGATCATTCCAAGGGGGAAAAGTCGTCTGATGTTCAAGAAGGTTTGGTTAGGAAGAAGAAAGAAGTGGTTACCAGTGCTATTGAAAAAGCCTTTGCTACTGAAAGCATTGTGCAACGAAAACAAGTGACTGGTATTGATACCAGTGCACAATTAGCACAAAGGGCACTTGGCACTGAAGCCATTGTGCAGAGTGAAGAGGCTGCTGGTACTGATACCAGTGAGCCCCAGTTTGAATCCTTCCCAGATATACCAACAACTCTGAAGTCTGTAAAAGGAAAAGAACAAATGGTATCTGGAGAAGAAAGTGATACTGCTGGAAGGTCATCATAATTTCCCACTCCTTATGAAGACACCTCGAAAACACTTGAACAAGAATGCATAATGATAGAAAGCTTCAAGAGAAATCAAAAAGATGAACTGCTGGCCCATCATAGGGAGATGGCAATCATGGGGACTCTGAATTCATATAATGCTGGCAGGTTGGGCATAAATATTGATGTTTACAAAAAGATAAAGGAAGACCCAGAGTTCATCAATGTCTGAATGCATTGGATGATGTTCATATTCGTTCCAGGTATGCTGAAGAAGAACAAACTTATGATTCAATGATTTATAGTGTCAGTGTACCTGAACTGATCAGACAAAGGAAGGAGTAACTGGTGAACCTCCAAAGGAAAATAAGGAAGAATGCTGGTGCTCTGGAGATAGAGTACAGGAAGAAGATAAAGGGTCTGCCTAAACTTACTGCCAAACAGATCAAAGCAATAAAAGATGCAGATATAAGCACGTTTATTCCTCTGGATACTTCTCTCAAAATTAATCGTGTACAACTCCAGTCTGCCGTGGAACAGTAGAGAGTATCAAGGAACTGAACATATGGTCCAGATGGCTAAGCAGAAAGCCAAGTATGATAATATATTGAAATTCAGGGCTGATGCCAGAAGGATCATAGGTGCTGAAATCAAACTCGCTGAAAATCATCAAGGCATGACCAGATTTAATATAAAGTTGACCAGAGAGGGTAACTTTACAGATGAAAGGAAAAATGCATCAGTCCAAGCTTTTGGATGGACTGAACTGAAAGAGATAGGATTAACTTTCAAAGGTAAAACTGATTTGTCTCCTGATGTAAAGGCATTTATGAAGAGGATTGAAAAGATTTGGATAAGAATTCAACAGATGGAAGCTGTGCTAGGTATGAGACCACCAGTGCCTGTTCCATCCTCTCCATCACCAAAGAGAAAGGCTTCTGAAGATGCTCCAGGACAGACATCGAAGAAAAGGGCCTAACTCTTATATCATTTACTTGTTGTTTGTATTTAAAGTTGTCAAAATTGTAACTTATTTTATGTTGATGGCTGTAAATATAGTTGCATATTTTGATTCATAAAGTAAATGATCAGATTTAGTCTAAGTTAGTATTAAAAGATGAAACTGAAAACACTGATGATCTATAAAGTGTTTTCCAGTAACTTAAATTTTTAGACTAAGTCAAAACTTGTGTTTTTCAAGCATACAAAGTTGTATAGATATAAACTTGAAAACATTTGCATTATTTCTAAACAAATAGGGGGAATTTGTTAGGTCCAGATTTACTGGACTCACTCCAGACTCGACTACTGGAGCCTTACCGAAGATCTGTCCAGAAATGGTATATTACTGGACCTACTCCAGACTTGGAATCTGGAGTTCCTCTGAAGATTTGTTCAGAAATAATGGAAGACCAGTGAGCAAATACTTGTATAGGAAATCTGGAGTATTCCAGATTAGCTCACTGGACTTCACCCCAGTCCAGATCTACTCTACTGAAGACGTTCTCACTGAAGTCAAAATAAAAAAGACTGACAAATGACGGAGTCCACTAGAAGTCTTACCAGATCTGTACACTGGAGGATTGTCAGTGTTCTAGACCTTACAAGTCTGAACACTGATATCGAGGAATTGACTTTTGCCTTTACACACTTTCCAAAGGACATTCCACTTGTTCTTTACCAAAGTTTATACGTGTGTAAAGGTGGTTGGTTAAAAGAATAAAGTCATATTGATGTGACTTTATCCTTGTACCTTAACCAATGCATTTAATGATCTTGTCGGTTCATTAAATGCATGCAACCATATTTGTACGGCACAATTCACTGGTGAAATTGTTTGCCTATAAATACAAAGTCATTTTTTTGAGAAAATTACTTTTAGCATAAAGGTGAATTTGTCTAAATACTCTCGATCTAAACAGGGATACTTCACAACTTTAAGTATCTCGATCCAAAGAGTTTATTTGGCAAATATAGATCATTTGTTATTCATAGGTTGTTAGGATACATACTTATTTGTATTATCTTAATTCCGCACAACCTTGTATTTTATTTAACATCATAAATAAAATACACTTGAAAATATTACATTGTGTTCCACCTTTAGTTTATTGCTTTTAGTCGTGTACTACTTTATTTATATACTTGCATTTATATTTAAGTAATACTAGTCCATTCTAGTGATTATTAGACTTGTTGTATTTTACACTTCTGGGTTTAACCATCTCGTATTTGGGACTTAACACTTATCACGATACACATTTATTCAGTGTTCACAAAGAACACAGCTAACTCCCCCTGGAAACCAGATACCCTAAGTAACATTGTCTCTCGTGCAATAGAACCCTTTTATTATTAGCAAGAACCTTACGGAGCATAAAGTTACAAAATCGATCACAGTAATTTTAGAATCAAAATTACTCTAACAAATCTTGTAATAGTCATGCTTAATATTGTCCTTGCAATATACCTTACGAAGCATAAAGTTAAAAAAATCGATCACAGTAATTTTAAAATCAAAATTACTCTAACCCATCTTAAAATAGTCATGCTTAATCCGGTATATTTGAGTGAGTTTTTAGAAAGAGTAATTACTACAAAAGATATGATATAGCAAATGAGTAAACTTAAATGCCATATGTTTTCTTCATTTCTCTTGCAGTAACGACTCCCCCTTAAACTGTTTTGGTACACTGAAGAGGCTTTAGAAGGAATAATTACTTACAAAGTAGATCGGATGTAGCAGATGAGTAAACTTAAGTGCCACATGTCTTCTTCATTTCTCTTGCAGTAACGACTCCCCCTTAAACCATTATTATATTTTGTGTTGCATTTTCTGAAATTATGATGGTTCTTGAGAGATGATAACTAAGAGTTTCTCATCCCAGTCAACTGGACTAGCAACTCGAAAAGCGATCGATCAAAGGCCTTAGTGTAACCATCATAAATAAATCAACTTTGCATATTCATCATAGGATAACAGCCATTATATGAATAATCATGTTATCTCAAATGATTTATTAACAAGCATAAAATAAACTAGCACTTTATATATACTCGTTTTTCCCAAATACGTTCCTTTATAAACAAATTATAAATAACATATGTAGGACTTGCACAATGATTTACAATGAAGAAAATACAATAAACGTTCGATAACCCAATATGTTATCTAATGAAAATGTGCCTAGAACTCAGTCACCGATCACCAGAAATGCATGGTCCTCCTTGACTGTGTCCTTCGCACGAATAAAGGGAAATTAGTTTTCCTCGTTAAGAACCCAGACCTTCTTTGTCCGGATTCTTCCCAAATCATCCCGGTATGCAAATTCTCCCCATCCTCCTTTACCCAAAATCTTATTTAATTGGTTTGAATCATCTTGATGTTGCTTCTTATGAAAGGCATTAGATGATTCACCAACATAATAATTCTGAGATGTTGATCTGAAACCATTCCCACTTCTCCCAGCAAAATGATCATAATAAGTACTGTGATATTCTGTAATCTTGGCAGATGATTTCACTCCATGTATGTTTGAAGGATATCTAATGCCAGAATTCTCTGATCTTTTACTTGAAGAAGAGTACTGTGAAGAAGTTGCATGATTATACACTTGTCTGAAATGACATTCTTCAACTGATTTCTTCCTTAAATCTCTAGATCTTTGAGTAGATAAGGAATGTTTGGAAAGTCTTTGAAAAGAACCAACAGGATCTCCAATTGATTTCCTGTATTGTTCTTTCATCATATATTTTCCCTTCACTCTTTGAGAATTATCTCTCAGAATTCTCTCATTAATCCTGGATATATTGTCTGAAGAATGATCATCATTGCTTAAGCATATCCAAGTATCTGAAGCTTTTGACCTTGAATGAGTCAAATCTCTATTCGTTCCTTTACTTGGACACTTACTAGCAACATGACCCTTCGTACGACATATGAAGCAAGAAATCCTTTTGACATTTTTCCTCGTCTTAAAGCTTCTGAGATTTTCTTCCGTAATAGGAATTCCATACTCAGTCATTTCTTCAATGCATGAAAGTCTTTCTAAAACTTCTTTCATTGTTTTCACAGGATTTAATGGAGTTGACTTTGAGTGTCTCAAATGTAATGTCTCGTTTTCTTCTAGAATTACTCCTTTGCTTGTTGATGATTCATCAACCCTGGAGGCTTCAGGAACCAAACGAGGAACAATTTTATGATCCTTGTCCCACTCATGACATACATCATGCACTTGACTGACACTCAAAGGATTTTGACTAAGATGCTCAATATGATACACCTTGTCAAGATGAAGATTAGTGACGCTCACTTTACCATGACCAGTTGCGATCCCCTGAGCAGGTCCAACAAAGTTCACCTGAACATCAGAAATCTTAACAAAGTCTGACAGAACACTACTATCTCCAGTGGCATGAATAGAACATCCAGTATCGATATTCCATATGTTGTCAGTCCTTTCTACTGAAACTGGACACTTTGTGATAGTCAAGTTTGTCATGAAGTTCACCAGACCCGATATTGTCTTTTGATCTTCGACTTTGTTTGAACTGCTCACAACTATTGATTTTTCAGGGTTTTTGAATTTGTCATCACCTTCTGGAATCTCTGATTCTGAATCTGATGAAACAACTGAACTGATCTCAGCCAGGTAGACATTGTTTGTTTCTTCAACAATTGTGCCCCAGTCATATGAACCTTCCTGTTGTTGAACCACCAAAGCTCTTGACCCATTTTGGTTATTAGAGTTTGGACTTTCAACCTTGGAACCTTGATAACTGTTTTGTTGAGAAGAGTTACTAGCATTCGAACTTGACCCTTGAAAATATCTTCGTTGTGAAGCACCTGAAGGAGTTGTTGATCCACCTTGGTTAAAGTTTTGACGAGTCACAATAGACCTATCATCCTTCTTAGGTCTCTGGCAATCCCTAGCAAAGTGTCCAAAGCCCTCGCAATTGTAACACTTTATCTTTGACTTATCAAAGCCAAGCTTGGAACCCATGACCTTTCGCCCTGTTCTTGATAAGAACCATTTAGCCCGAAGAGTTAGCATAGCCATTTGCCATTACAGATCCATCTCTTCTAAGTCTAAAGGATCAATCTGCTCATAGTCTTCATCTATAAGACTCGGATCTTGAACCTTTCCTTGGATAAATTGTTCATATGATGTCATAAATGACGCAAGAACGGATAAGTGACTTTCCGCACATTTGACACTTATAGGCATGGTGGAACTAGCACTGGAGGTAGGATATCCACGATTGCCTAAATTGTCGCTCTGACTTGAAACAAGACATATGTTCCCCTCATAGTCAAACGAGATATTTTGTAAGTCCACATCTTCACTCAGGAATGCCCTTGTGCTTCCTTCAGGGGAACCTGGACTTACATTGATCGTAGGCCTACCGTAATAAAGCTCGGGAATCTGAGCATTATTATATCCTGCTTCCCTCCTTTTTAGTTTCATTTCTTGTCCCTAAACTTAGCAACTATCTGAGTCAAAGACATATCAGAGAAATCTGCTTTTTCCTGCAAAGTGGTAATGTAATTACTCCACTTTTCCGGCAAGGAACTAAAAAATTTCTCGACTTTTTCTTCCTCAGAATAGGTAACTTCAAATGCTTGCAACTCTGCTAGCAAATGATAATACCTTGTAATTAGTTGATCTAAGTTTTCACTTCTTAACCCATTAAATACATTATACTGATGCTTTAGAAGGTCTCTACGATTCTTTTTAAGTGTTTCATCCCCTTCACAATGATTTTTTAATGCTAACCAAAGTTCTTTTAATGTATTGAATCCATTAAATAAATATAATATTTCTTGTGGCAATGACATTTTTAAACATGATAGTGCCTTTTTCTCTGCCTCATACAATTTTTTATTTGATTAAGTCATATCTTGGTAAGCATAAACTTTGTTAACACCACTGTCCTCATATGTTGGAGCACTATATCCTTCAGTCATACAAGTCCACATTCTAATATCCGTGAATTGCATAAAGGATTTGAATCGACCTTTCCAAGAAAAGTATTGGTCAATGATCATCAGTTTAGGTGGTGAATTACCCTTACCAGTCTCATGGTCCATTAGTATTAATTGGTTAAGATAGTTTGCTGCCATTGTGGATGAGGTTCAACTTATAAACCCTCAAATACACAAGAACACGCAAAAACAGGAACACTCAAATGAAACGAGCAAAAGTGTACTAAACAAGCAAACCACAAGAACTCTCAAATCCTCAAGAACTCTCAAATCCTCAAGAACTCTCAAATCCTCAAGAACTCTCAAAACCTTAAGAACACTCAAACATAATGCGCAAAATGAAACACGCAAACTGCCTAGGAAGTATCAAAACACGTAAAAAGGTACTGTACCTTACAAACACGCAAAGTACACACCTAAGAACACGCAAAACACCAATTTCTCACAATTTCTTAGATCCCAAACCCGATATTCTTCCTTGATCAATGAAACCTTGAGAAAAAGATTTTAGGAATGAGATATGTCTTATTTTGGTGTCAAGTTTGAACCTTTATTTCAAACGAACCCGAAAACACTTCTCCACCTAAGAACACGCAAAAACAGGAACACTCAAATGAAACGAGCAAAAGTGTACTAAACAAGCAAACCACAAGAACTCTCAAATCCTCAAGAACTCTCAAATCCATTTGAGTGTTCTTTCCACAAGCAACTATTTTGCTCGTTCCCAAGAACCCTCAAATCACACTTAGGAATATTTGAGTTAATGTTTCAACTGCTGTCAAGACGCAGAACCAACATTAACTCAGCCAATGTTTATACTGCTGTAAATATACGCAGAACCAACATTATCTACGACAATGTTTATACTGCTGTAAATATACGCAGAACCAACATTAACTCAGCCAATGTTTATACTGCTGTAAATATAGGCAGAACCAACATTAACTCAGCCAATGTTTATACTGCTGTACAAGACGCAGAACCAACATTAACTCAGCCAATGTTTATACTGCTGTAAATATACGCAGAACCAACATTAACTCAGCCAATGTTTATACTGCTGTAAATATACGCAGAACCAACATTAACTCAGCCAATGTTTATACTGCTGTAAATATACGCAGAACCAACATTAACTCAGCCAATGTTTATACTGCTGTAAATATAGGCAGAACCAACATTAACTCAGCCAATGTTTATACTGCTGTACAAGACGCAGAACCAACATTAACTCAGCCAATGTTTATACTGCTGTAAATATACGCAGAACCAACATTAACTCAGCCAATGTTTATACTGCTGTAAATATACGCAGAACCAACATTAACTCAGCCAATGTTTATACTGCTGTAAATATACGCAGAACCAACATTAACTCAGCCAATGTTTATACTGCTGTAAATATAGGCAGAACCAACATTAACTCAGCCAATGTTTATACTGCTGTACAAGACGCAGAACCAACATTAACTCAGCCAATGTTTATACTGCTGTAAATATACGCAGAACCAACATTAACTCAGCCAATGTTTATACTGCTGTAAATATACGCAGAACCAACATTAACTCAGCCAATGTTTATACTGCTGTAAATATACGCAGAACCAACATTAACTCAGCCAATGTTTATACTGCTGTAAATATAGGCAGAACCAACATTAACTCAGCCAATGTTTATACTGCTGTACAAGACGCAGAACCAACATTAACTCAGCCAATGTTTATACTGCTGTAAATATACGCAGAACCAACATTAACTCAGCCAATGTTTATACTGCTGTAAATATACGCAGAACCAACATTAACTCAGCCAATGTTTATACTGCTGTAAATATACGCAGAACCAACATTAACTCAGCCAATGTTTATACTGCTGTAAATATAGGCAGAACCAACATTAACTCAGCCAATGTTTATACTGCTGTACAAGACGCAGAACCAACATTAACTCAGCCAATGTTTATACTGCTGTAAATATACGCAGAACCAACATTAACTCAGCCAATGTTTATACTGCTGTAAATATACGCAGAACCAACATTAACTCAGCCAATGTTTATACTGCTGTAAATATACGCAGAACCAACATTAACTCAGCCAATGTTTATACTGCTGTAAATATAGGCAGAACCAACATTAACTCAGCCAATGTTTATACTGCTGTACAAGACGCAGAACCAACATTAACTCAGCCAATGTTTATACTGCTGTAAATATACGCAGAACCAACATTAACTCAGCCAATGTTTATACTGCTGTAAATATACGCAGAACCAACATTAACTCAGCCAATGTTTATACTGCTGTAAATATACGCAGAACCAACATTAACTCAGCCAATGTTTATACTGCTGTAAATATAGGCAGAACCAACATTAACTCAGCCAATGTTTATACTGCTGTACAAGACGCAGAACCAACATTAACTCAGCCAATGTTTATACTGCTGTAAATATACGCAGAACCAACATTAACTCAGCCAATGTTTATACTGCTGTAAATATACGCAGAACCAACATTAACTCAGCCAATGTTTATACTGCTGTAAATATACGCAGAACCAACATTAACTCAGCCAATGTTTATACTGCTGTAAATATAGGCAGAACCAACATTAACTCAGCCAATGTTTATACTGCTGTACAAGACGCAGAACCAACATTAACTCAGCCAATGTTTATACTGCTGTAAATATACGCAGAACCAACATTAACTCAGCCAATGTTTATACTGCTGTAAATATACGCAGAACCAACATTAACTCAGCCAATGTTTATACTGCTGTAAATATACGCAGAACCAACTTTAGCTACGACAATGTTTCTACTGCTGTACAAACACGCAAAGTACACACCTAAGAACACGCAAAACACCAATTTCTCACAATTTCTTAGATCCCAAACCCGATATTCTTCCTTGATCAATGAAACCTTGAGAAAAAGATTTTAGGAATGAGATATGTCTTATTTTGGTGTCAAGTTTGAACCTTTATTTCAAACGAACCCGAAAACACTTCTCCACCTAAGAACACGCAAAACACCAATTTCTCACAATTTCTTAGATCCCAAACCCGATATTGTTCCTTGATCAATGAAACCTTGAGAAAAAGATTTTAGGAATGAGATATGTCTTATTTTGGTGTCAAGTTTGAACCTTTATTTCAAACGAACCCGAAAACACTTCTCCACCTAAGAACACGCAAAACACCAATTTCTCACAATTTCTTAGATCCCAAACCCGATATTGTTCCTTGATCAATGAAACCTTGAGAAAAAGATTTTAGGAATGAGATATGTCTTATTTTGGTGTCAAGTTTGAACCTTTATTTCAAACGAACCCGAAAACACTTCTCCACCTAAGAACACGCAAAACACCAATTTCTCACAATTTCTTAGATCCCAAACCCGATATTGTTCCTTGATCAATGAAACCTTGAGAAAAAGATTTTAGGAATGAGATATGTCTTATTTTGGTGTCAAGTTTGAACCTTTATTTCAAACGAACCCGAAAACACTTCTCCACCTAAGAACACGCAAAACACCAATTTCTCACAATTTCTTAGATCCCAAACCCGATATTGTTCCTTGATCAATGAAACCTTGAGAAAAAGATTTTAGGAATGAGATATGTCTTATTTTGGTGTCAAGTTTGAACCTTTATTTCAAACGAACCCGAAAACACTTCTCCACCTAAGAACACGCATGACACACACCTCTATTTATAGGCAAGTGACAAGAACTCTCAAATCCAATGGATTTGAGTGTTCTCATGTCAAGCCCATTAGGGTTTTGGTCTGTTTGTGTGTTTCCCAGAACACATAAACTGTTTGAGAGTTCTTATGGACAAGCATGCTTTTGCTTGTTTCCACATAAACTCTCAAACCATTTGAGAGTTCTTATGAACAAGCAAACTTTTGCTTGTTCATCAGAAACTCTCAAATGACCATTTGAGTGTTCTTTCCACAAGCAACTATTTTGCTCGTTCCCAAGAACCCTCAAATCACACTTAGGAATATTTGAGTTAATGTTTCAACTGCTGTCAAGACGCAGAACCAACATTAACTCAGCCAATGTTTATACTGCTGTAAATATACGCAGAACCAACATCAGCTACGACAATGTTTCTACTGCTGTGAATACGCAGAAACACAATTAACTTAACTTCCATCTGGAAGTACATTAAGTTAATGTTTCAACTGCTGTCAAGACGCAGAACCAACATTAACTCAGCCAATGTTTATACTGCTGTAAATATACGCAGAACCAACATTAACGACAATGTTTCTCCTGCTGTTAATACGCAGAAACACAATTAACTTAACTTCCATCTGGAAGTACATTAAGTTAATATTTCAACTGCTGTTAAACGTATAAACAATATTAACTTAATGACTCTTTACATGTAATGTCTAGAACCTGCAAAACACAAATAATAAACACACATATAAACATAAATGGATCCCAATATGATCAACAATATATGCCAAGGTAATATTATTGACAAACGGTAATTACAAGATAAATTACAAGACTTGAATATATGTAAATATACGTCACACATCTAGAATGCTTTTGTCACCGAGAAACATGCACCAACAGTTTTGAATTTGATTGTTAAGGATGGCATGGGGTTTTTTCCCTCCGAATATTTGTAACGGCCCATGATCTCGTTGTCTAGGGTACGTGGAAAGCTTCACCACTATACGATGAGGTTTCCCTGATGTCGTATCCCGACTGAATATTTGAAAAAAATAACTATATAGTTTTTTTTATTATAATATTCTTTAGATTCGCAGATTCGATTTATGAGGACGTCGATCGTTCTTTAATCTACCCAAGACTACTTGTCTTTCACTAGTTGAGTAGTTGAACAAACAAGTAACTTTTTGTAATCGTATTTTTATTTCTATTTTATTTCTATATTTTTGTTTAGTACTTTTATTTTGTAATTTTTCGTTTTGATATTTGGATTTAGATATGCAGATTAAAGATTATTTTTAGCTTTATTGGCAAGTTACGGGCACCTAGCTAACGACCTAAGTGTGAGGGAGTATCCAGCGCCGAGCCGTGTGCAAAGTCAAGCATCGAAGCAATCTGTCGGAGAAAGGAGCGCTGCTCCTAAACCCTTATGAGCGTCGTTCATAGCCCTGTCAGCACATTCCCCCCCCTCCCAAGCAAAAAAGGAATGGCGGCAGTTCAATGGATCGTTATCAGCGGAGTTGACTCAAACTTAACTGAAGATCATTTTGAGTCAACCGAGCTATTGCCAGCTTAAAAAATATAAACCGGAAAAGTTTCGTAAATCATTGATGAGGGATTTATTTATGTTTTTTTCCCAACAATTGAAATATAAGTTGTTTTACATGAACTTTCGGCACTTAATGGAATTATATTTGTTCACACGTTCATAGCGAGTGGAGATGAAGGGTATGTCATAAACAACTTAACAAGAGTCCATAAGAGCTTAAAGGGATTTGTGAAAGAGAAGCGGCGCGCCTCTGGGTTTTGTGAAAGAGAAGCCGCACTAGTGGGGTGCCACGAGTGGCACTCCTTCACCCGGAATGACCGATCTTCGCGTCCTGCTTCCGTTTATTGTGTTGTTTCTTTGAAGACAAGATTAGGTTGTTATTTATGAAGTTAAAGTTGGCGAAAAAGGAAGTTAAAGTAGACTATATCATCTTGAGATTAATAAGGAATTTAAAGTTGGCGAAAAAGGAGTTAGAATGGCGAAGTTTGGGAGTGGAAATGGGATTGGTTGAGGGAAGTTAGAGGAAGAAGTCTAGGCGAACTTCATACTTTGATTAACCTAATTCAACAAAAGACACCTCAACGGGATAAGAAGGATTCTTGGAAATGGGATCTTGTGGAGCATGGAAAATTCGTGGTGAAGGAACTAAGAAAGCTTATTGATGAGGTAATTCTTATCAACCATAGCTCAAATTTGAAAACAAGTTGGAATTACTTGGTGCCTAGTAAAGTAGGCATTCTAATTTGGAGAATGCAACAAAAGAAAATACCGGTGAGATCATGGCTTGACTATTTAGGTATTGACCTTCACTCTACACTTTGTCCTTGTTGGGATGATGTAATTGAAACAATCGACCATTGTTTTGTAACTTGTGAAAGAGTGGCTAGAGGGTGGACAAATATTTTTAAATGGTGGAGGATGGGTGATTTTAATATTTTTTCGATATATGAACTACTTAACCATAATGGGGCAATTGGTTTTAATGAGAAACAAATAATGGTTTGGAAAGCGGTAGTTTGGTCAATGCTATATACTATTTGGAGAGCTAGAAACAAGGTATTTGAAGATAGCAAAGAGAATTTGCATAAGGTTTGTGATGAAATTTAAGTTATTTCGCATTTTTGGATATCAAATAGAGTGAAAAAACAACCTCTTAAATGGATTGAATGGTGCATCGCGCCTTGGAAGATGGCGCCTTGGAAGATGGAAGATTGATGTGGTAACGTCCATTGTAAGCATTAGTTTTTGTTTTAGATTTGGGTAGAGTTTTTTATGTGTTGAACATAGTGTTGGTTGTTGTTTTGTGTTTATTGGTATTCCTAGCTTATGATCACTTGGTTGCTACTTGTAACTCTTTGGTTTGTAGAGCTTTACTTTGTAATTAATTTTTAGTTTATATAATTATTGCCTTACCAAAAAAAAAAGTTTGTTATTTATGATGACAAAAAGTTAGAAAAATAAATAAATTATGATGACAAAAATCAAAACAAAAGGGGGCTAAAGTGATAATATTCTTCGCCCACTTGCCAAACCCTATCTCTATCTCCGTTTCACCCCCAATCCTTGAAAAATTGTCCCTCGAAAATATCTTCTCATTTTTTTAACATTGTTTTTTCTCTGCAGCAGAACCGCTTTTTGTTCAAACCCTAATAATAATAGTAAACCCTAATAACCTTCTTTTATCATCCTTCATCTCTCACAAATCCAAGGTCAGAAACAACCTATACATACATACAATATATCTATATTTATATTTATATAATTATAATCTTGAATTTTGATGAAACCCTAACTAATATTGGATCTATGTTTAATAGAAAAATGGCGGATACAGAAATCAAGGATAATGATGCTTATGAAGAAGAGCTTCTTGATTATGATGAAGAAGACGATAAAGCCCCTGATTCCGCTGGTGTTAAAGTCAACGGCGAATCCGTTAAGAAGTACTTTTCTTTTTCATTATTTTTACTAATTATATATATATTGTATCTATATATATATATATATATATATATATATATATGAGCTGAATTTCTTCATAGTTGCTGTAGAGTTGATAGATCTGCACTTAGTTTTTTTTTTGTTTCTTTTTTTTACTTTTTTTTTATGATATATGTTTAGAAAAGATTACTTTTGTTCTGTATGAATTCTGGAAATACTAATTTTGATTCAATTTTTAAATGTAATATATAATTGCATCTACTATGTGTTTGGGACTGATAGTTTAAGGTAATTTTTGAAAAAAATAAATATTAAAGCTGTAGAATTGCTTTTTTCTATCTAATAAAATGGTAAAGGTCTACAACTTTGATTTATATTTGAGTAGGTAAGTAAAGCAAATTGTTCAATCTAGTGTATACTATGTTACCAATGACCGAAATTTTGGTGTTTCGTTCAAGGACCGGTATTGGTGGGATCTGGGATTTCGGTGGGATTTCAGTAATTTTATTATTATGCAATATCTATATATATAAATAATTAATGCTTAATACTTAATAGAAATATCAAAAGTCAAGGTTATAAGTGTCAATATTTGATAGATTAGTGACAATACTTGTAAGAATTAGTGTTTATTAAGTTGTGTTATAGTTTGGACCCAAAAAAAAATCACTAAACCGAAATCCCACCGAAATTTGGACCGAAATTAGTGGGATTTCGGACTTTTGACCGAAATGTTGACTAGAATTTGGACTGAGATCCCACCTTAGGACCGAAAATTGAGATCCCACTGGGATCCCACCGAGATCCCACTGAAATTGATTACATAGAGTGTATATGTACATATTGTTCATTAGTGATTGTATGTTGATATTTAATTTGGTTACTTGCTCTGCTGGTGTATATTTCTGTTAAAAAGTATGAACTTATATATATCATAAGCTCATAACTGATTTGGGACTTTCATTTTGATCTTTTATCAGGGGCTATGTAGGAATTCACAGTTCTGGATTCAGAGATTTTCTTTTGAAGCCAGAGTTGCTCCGTGCTATTGTGGATTCAGGATTTGAACATCCTTCGGAAGGCAAGATTTCTGTTTATCATTTGAATAGAAGATTAAATTTTTTTACTTATGATTTCTGTTCAATATTCTTGTTGAGACATCTTTAATCTTTAAATTATATCTAGTGTAATATTCCGAACTTGGTTCTGATAATAATGTTAATGCTATCTCCAAGCATTTGCTAGTCTTGTCTTATAATACTGTTTGGTTACCAGAAGCAGACTTATACTCTTTTAATAACTCTTAGTTTCTGTCTGCAGGTAAATAACAACTATCACCTATGTCATTTGGAGAAGTGATCCGATTTTGGTAAATATTTTTTTATTGAAGATTGCTTAGCTACAATTTCTTTGGTTCCTCATCAGTGCAACACGAGTGCATTCCTCAAGCTATCTTGGGAATGGATGTTATTTGTCAAGCAAAGTCTGGTATGGGGAAGACTGCCGTATTTGTTTTGTCGACGTTGCAGCAAATTGAGCCTGTGGCTGGTCAAGTTGCTGCCCTTGTTTTGTGTCACACAAGAGAATTGGCTTACCAGGCATGCATCATATCTATAACCTTTAAATTGCATACATCGTGGTCTTTACATTACCAACCTTTTATTTATATGCTGTATTGTTTTCGTCACTTGTAGATCTGTCATGAGTTTGAAAGATTCAGCACCTACTTAACTGACATCAAAGTTGCGGTCTTCTATGGTGGTGTCAACATCAAAGTTCACAAGGAGCTTTTAAAAAATGAATGCCCTCATATAGTTGTTGGGACGCCGGGAAGGATTCTTGCACTCGCCAGAGACAAAGATCTTGCATTGAAGAGCGTGAGGCATTTTATACTCGATGAGTGTGATAAGATGCTTGAGTCACTCGGTATGCTTTATAGTTTTTGTTGTTATGACTAAGATTTAAAAGGTTTATCAAATATTAACTTGTATATATGTGATTTTCAGACATGAGGAGAGATGTGCAAGAAATTTTCAAGATGACTCCTCATGATAAACAAGTGATGATGTTTTCGGCAACGTTGAGCAAGGAAATTCGTCCTGTCTGCAAAAAGTTCATGCAAGATGTAATGTCCCCTGGCCAGCTCTACTTGAATTTTGAAGTCAAAGTTTTCATAATGTCAGCTTTCTCTAGCCGATGCTTAATTGTTCAAGGATGCATGTGATTGCAACACTGCATGCTTGTAATAATTGTTGTTTTTAAGATTGCATCTGTCACATAGTTCTAGTTGGAAATGCACCATTTAAATGAGGGAAGGGAAACACACAAGCCTTTGGAGGGTCTGGAAGTAGCTAGGTTCAATTGGTTACGGCAGCCCATGTTCTTTTCTAATCGTGTTTTGTATTTTCTTTGCTCACAAAGTATCCCCGGTCAGTACTGGTGGTGCTCCATAAGATTTCTCTAGTTATAATATATTTCATAGTAGATGGTAGATAGCTAAGATCGAGTACCAACATGGTTGGTCTGATTTGAAAGCGTCTGCAAAGAGGACTAATCAGATGAACCGGAATCTTGATTCGGAGGATGTTCATCCGTCGTTCATTTCCTACTGGATCCGTTAGCTTCTGAAGGCTGCTAATACGCTTTACTATGATATTTGTTCCTTTCAGCCAATGGAAATTTATGTGGATGACGAAGCCAAGTTGACCCTACATGGTCTTGTACAGGTAAGAGCTTGGACTTGCATTTGATTTTTAGTATATTTTTACAGAAGTGCAAGCTGGGTGGGTTGGGCAACATAATAAAATGGGTAGTTTTAGAGTTTAGACTGTTGGTCAGATTGGGTGCTTGATTTAATTTTGTTGGTTGATTAATGATTTTTTTTAAATAAATCAATCCATTACTTATTATTTTGCGATATGATTATTATAATTACAGTCTTATTTTTTGAGTTGAAGGTTTTTGGAGGTTGAATGGTTGATGATTGTGTAACTTTGACCCGTTTGATCCGTTAATTTAAAGCTTTGAAATCATATTAGTAAATTACAATTTTAAGTTGATCCATTTATAAGTAATTTAGTTGAACTTGCTACCTTTACCTTGTTAAAGAAAAATTTGTCTGTTCTAACACTTAAATATGGCAGCACTACATCAAATTGAGTGAGCTGGAGAAGAATCGGAAGCTAAATGATCTGCTTGATGCACTAGATTTCAATCAAGTCGTCATCTTTGTCAAAAGTGTAAGCAGGGCAGCTGAGCTGAACAAGTTGCTCGTGGAGTGTAATTTTCCATCAATCTGCATCCACTCTGGCATGACTCAGGAAGAAAGGTTTGTATTATTGCATATGGGATATACATGAAAATTATTAGTTCATATATCAATTTCTAAGACAATACATTCATCCATGACTTAATATTTTAATGCTATTTCAGTGATAATCTATTAGATAGGCTATACTGGTTTTAGGTGTTAAAAGAACATCTTTTAAGCTAGCTTTTGTGATGTATACGTTTGACCGGTTTGTTGGAAACAAAAATAACCTGAATCCACCCATCTATACACTAAATGAGTTTAAATTGTCTATGTTTTTTTGTGGCTATAGAATTGTAGTAAATATTTCTCTCGTGGAGATATTGCGATGATTGTCTTAATCTAATCGGCCCAAGTTTGCAGGCTGACGCGCTACAAAGGTTTCAAGGAAGGGCACAAGAGAATCCTGGTGGCAACAGATTTAGTTGGCAGGGGCATTGATATTGAACGAGTAAACATTGTCATCAACTATGATATGCCAGATTCTGCTGACACTTATCTCCACCGTGTAACATTTCTCTTCATTATATCTGTTCAATGCTTTTTGTGTGATCAAAGTTACTGAGGTGTGTTCTAATGACAGGTTGGTAGAGCTGGAAGGTTTGGGACCAAAGGTCTTGCAATCACATTTGTGGCTTCTGCAGGCGACTCAGATGTTCTTAATCAGGTGTGTACATCTATCTCCAGAAAATCAGTTTTGGACTTTTGGTTGGTAACCTGTATCAAGGGTTTGGTTGAACTTTCTGTCTTTTCATTAGTTTCATATAATATGTGAGGGTAGGAAATTTCTTAGTTTCATTAAAAATTGTTGCTGAGAGATATAACAAAGTAATGAACTAATTATTAAAAAATATATTGCAGTTATTAGGCTGTAAATACCATTGGTGATTATAAACCTTTCAACTTTTTTTTTTTCAATAGCAAGATCCTACGTTTAGCTGTTTGACCTATTGTTGATTAATTATAGTTGACTTGTTTTTGCATAAATGGGTTTAGATTGTGATGCTTATATGTTGTTTAGTATTTTGCATCTCCTGATAGTGTATTTGTTTGGTGGCTGTAGGTTCAGGAGAGATTTGAGGTTGATATCAAGGAGCTTCCTGAGCAGATCGATACTTCGTTATATAGTAAGTGTTTATCTCTAGTTACACAATTTGTGTTTTTGTGTATGCAATAATAGTTGTACATCTATTCAAGAATGGGGTGGCTAGAAAGGGTTGGGTTTACTGGCTTGTATTCTTAATCTGTTTTTAGAGATCTCATTAAATGAGTATTTATTAGAACAAAAATCCAAATTCTTCATTGTCGACTGACCTGATAATTTGTTTGCAGTGCCGTCTTAGGACCGACAGCAGGATTCAAGCTGGTGACGATCATGACGTTTGGATGATGATGCTATTTTGTTGTAAAAGACTTGAACTTTGTTGAATCTACATGATATGTAGATGGTCCACTCTTCAATACTTTTGCTTCTTAGAGTTTTGTAACATCTACAACTTGTTTTCTGAGATTTCTTAGTTCAGCTAGAGTTGACCGTCTTCTAACGATGCTAAAATTGTTCATCGACTCCAAAATGCATGCTTTACAAGTGGCTAGTATCTGTTATTACATGCATTGCATTGATATTTCTGGTGTGATTAGATTCAAAGATTATTCCAGTGGCACAAGGTTATATAGGTACATAGATCTTGAACCAAGTGTTAAAGAATTATATAATTCAAGTTGATCTAAAATGTTAGGAGTTATATAGGTTATTAACCTTTTTAAGTGTAGGAGATCTAGAATAAGTGGCCTATTAAGTTATAATTTGCTGTTTATAAAGCGTATAGATTTATCAATATATTTTTGATGGAGAGCAATTTAAAGGTCAGATAAAGATGCCAAAGAAGACAAGAAATTGAAATTGTTTTTGGTTTTGAACCAGTTGAAGCTTCAACTTGCAGTTTTTGAAAGGTGCTTGCTTATATATTGATTTATTGGATCGAGTATGCATTGTTATTGACTTATTACGTTGAGTGTTGCTTTTATCTAGACTAGAAATAATAATATTCTTTTGTTATTTAAAGAGAGAAAATATTTTAGGAATCAGTCCTTACATTCCTCAAGAATTTTAGTGGAATAATTCACATCAGTTTTATCGTGAGTTACATCATTATGGCTTGTTCGTTTTTTTGGTTTATTATCTCTTTTTAGGGATGGATGTTGCTACAAATCTGAGTAGTTCGGACCCATTCTAATTTTTTTTGTGAAGAGGGTTGTAAACCAAAAAAATAAACAAATCACAAGGATGAAACCTGTAATTAACTCTTATTAATATGAAATTAAGAATATGAATGCTTTAGCGTCACTACAGGAGAAGTTCATAAAAGTTAAAGCCTTGTAAGATCATTTCCAGTGGTCACTCCAACCATTAATCACGACTAAGTTTATAATTACAACATCAGTCTCATATTAAAAAAGGAAAGTGATATTAGTATAACTTATTTTGATATATTTATCACAACTATGCATTATTGACCTGTATAGTCAACTGTAAAATGTATACATTATAGTACATCCATAAAAAAAATTCTCTCAACTATTATTTAACTATCAATATTATACAACACAACCAATCAATCACTTGTATAACACTAGTATAACCATTTAGATTATTTTTACGAGGAACCGTCAGAAGGGATGTTGGCTTGAAGACCCAGGATCGAATCTTGATTCTCTGTGGTTTTAGGCATTTACCTCTTGAATGTGTGGCCATACGTGTTATCACTCCTGTTTTGCAGAAGTGCAAACTTTCAGCATACTGCCCATTTTGAATGTCACTGCTAGGGTTAGAATTATTAACTTCTAACATTTGCCGTTTTAAAAAAAAGTATGGAAAAATAATTATCATGTTGTATTTCAATAATTTGTAATTCTGTATGGTCCGTATTTTAAACAGGATAGAGGGGAACGGTACAATCCTACACAATCTCCATGTGCAAGTGAGTGAACCAAGAATAAAGTTTGTTAGTTCTTCCAATTAACTTCTTTGGGATTTGAGATGAATTTCATATTTTTGCCCAGTAATACGAAATTGAATAATTTCAATTCATATTGCTTTGCTTTTTTCTTATTAAGACAATTTTTCACCCACTTGTATTATTACTCTCAAATATTAATTATAGTGGGGGTGTTGGAGCATTTTGAAATCGAGAAACAAAAATCGATTCTCCAACACTACTGTTAATTTGGAAAAGATTATGCAAGGTATAAAGGCATTGAGATTTTTATGGTATAGAAATAGAACATAAAAACAAAAATCTAACAGGGCATGAAATGTGTAAATTTAAAAGATCGCTTTGTGAATAAAAGTTACATTTTAAGTATAATAATAATTAAATACTCTTTGCTTGAATGGAGTTGTATGAAAAGGCTATACCCAAGAGGCTATATATATATTCTTCACTTATATGGGAACTAATGAAAATAAAAATACCCAAATAATCATTTCTCATTTCAATGTGAAGAATATATATAGTCGCACATAATGTTACAAAATAGGATACCGTTACGATTATAATTTTAAATGTCGAAGCTTTCTAGTTGTACATTCTTTGAATTTAATGGTAAGTAATCTCCAAGATAGACCTCGAGATGATCGGCTAACAATGATTTATCGATATACTCATGATGGTAGGATTTGCAGACGAAATACACAATGGTTTGGACAGTAAGGCTGACAAGAATTAGTAGCGAAAGCAACAAGAAAAAGATAACGCCGAAAATGGTTCTGCTCACGAGTGAACCATCTTGTGCAAGCACAACGTGCCTGTCAAAACCCACTTGAATCGCGATAAAACACAAGTTAAGGAAACAATAGATAACAATAGAAACACCCGCCTTTCCTTTGATCAAGTCTTTGCTCTTTAACATTGCTTGGATACCATAATCTTCTTCCAAAACCGAAACCACACTAGCCAAGTGCCATACAACACTAATGTAAATGAAAACCGCCAAATAAATGATGCCCAAAAGGCTAAGAATGAAAAGACCAAACATTGTAAAACCAATAAATTTCACCCAAAAGACAAAAACCGCCAATGCTAGTAGATTGAATGCGAAAACAATGATGAAATTCCAAACAAACGTGACCATTAACCGTTTCCAAACCTTTGGAACGACGCTCATCACTTTCTTGAAATTCATGTGTTTTGATGTGTAGATACATGCAATGGTGTAAACAATAGATGAGGTAGAGATAAGGGAGAGAATGAGGAAAAATATCAAGTATAAAGTTTTGAACACCCAAAAATATGTCCATTCGGAAGAGATTATATCAGAGAGTGTATTGTACGTCTTCGTGTCTTTTGGGGTTTGATCAAGAGCATTCTCATTGTCTATAATTTTGCCGAAAAGGTCTTCAGATACTTCGATATGAGCTAAGAAAACGAAAGAAAGAGGAAGGATGATGGAGAGAGTTATTTGTGTGAAGATTTGTTTATAAGTTGAGATGATTTTGAAGGTCTCTTTGAAGATGCCAAAGAAGCCAAGAAATTGAAATTGTTCTTGTTCTTGATCCATTTGATAACTTCAACTTGTAGTTCTTGAATGGTGCTTGCTTAAAGATTATTTATACCTACCAAGCTTTGTTATTGGTTTAAATATGCAAACCTTTTTCACTTGTTTTTATCTTTAAAAATAATATTCTTGGCAAGAATGAGAATACTGTTTTAAGAATGTGTTTTTGGTAACCTAGTCTAAGGAGATGAAGGTCCGAGTTTAAATCAAGACATTGGTGTTATAAAATAACTTAGAAGAAACCTAATTAACAGCAAATAACATTTTCCGTTTTAAAAAAAGTAAATAAATTTGAAGCTACTACATACAGAGCTGTCAGACTCTTACGAGTCACGAATCGACTCTTACGAGTCGAGTCAATTTACACCGAAAACGAGGCGACTCGCTGGGTGACTCTTTTTTCTCCTGACTCTTACGAGTCGCGGAGTAAATTGGAACGAGTCAATGCGAGTCGCTAACTTATGATAGTTGTAGTTTGATAATATGGTTATATATTATATATCATATATAATGTTACATTATTTTGTATGTTATATATGTATTTTTAATCCTTTTAGTACGAATTTGGAGATAAACTGTAAGTTTATAACTCAAAAGTATCGAATAGAATATTTTGGTAATGTTTTAAGATAATTAACTTATATTTTGTTTATAAAAACGACACACATATATATATATATATATATATATATATGTATATATAAAAAATGTCTATATATATATATATATATATATATATATATATATATATATAAACATAAAACAACATATATATATATATATATATATATATATATATATATATATATATATATATATATATATATATATATATATATATATATATATATATATATATATATATATATATATATATATATATATATATATATATATATATATATATATATATATATATATATATATATATATATATATATATATATATATATATATATATATATATATATATATATATATATATATATATATATATATATATATATATATATATATATATATATATATATATATATATATATATATATATATATATATATATATATATATATATATATATATATATATATATATATATATATATATATATATATATATATATATATATATATATATATATATATATATATATATATATATATATATATATATATATATATATATATATATATATATATATATATATATATATATATATATATATATATATATATATATATATATATATATATATATATATATATATATATATATATATATATATATATATATATATATATATATATATATATATATATATATATATATATATATATATATATATATATATATATATATATATATATATATATATATATATATATATATATATATATATATATATATATATATATATATATATATATATATATATATATATATATATATATATATATATATATATATATATATATATATATATATATATATATATATATATATATATATATATATATATATATATATATATATATATATATATATATATATATATATATATATATATATATATATATATATATATATATATATATATATATATATATATATATATATATATATATATATATATATATATATATATATATATATATATATATATATATATATATATATATATATATATATATATATATATATATATATATATATATATATATATATATATATATATATATATATATATATATATATATATATATATATATATATATATATATATATATATATATATATATATATATATATATATATATATATATATATATATATATATATATATATATATATATATATATATATATATATATATATATATATATATATATATATATATATATATATATATATATATATATATATATATATATATATATATATATATATATATATATATATATATATATATATATATATATATATATATATATATATATATATATATATATATATATATATATATATATATATATATATATCTTTTTAATCTATTTCAAATCTCATTTTTTATTATATACAATCATTATTTGATTATCGGGCCGATTTTCCAAGATTATCGGCCTGTATTTTGAATGGTGTAGAATCTATAGAATAAGTTCTACTATTCATTGTAAAGATTATATTTCTTATATCAATAATATTTTGAAAATGTCTTATTTAAAGCTCGTTAAACGCCCCTAACTTTATACTAAAAAAATACGCCCTTGGTAAAGATTGTTGTTATTTTAAAAAGGGGGGAAAAATCATAAATACATAAGGATAAAAGGGAACGTAGAATGCTACACAACCTCCATGTGCAGGTGAGTGAACCAAGAAGAGAATGAATTGAAGTTGGTTCCTTCTTCCCGTTAACTTCTTTGGGATTTGAGATCATTTTGATTTTTGTGCACATAAATATGGAATTGAATAAATTTAAAGTATGTTGCTTTGCTATCAAGCTTTTAACTATTTAACTATTTAAATTAAATGTCTCTGTCTCGATCTCTATCTCTATCTCTATATAACATCATAAAACATTTGTTTTTTTCCGTTTTTTCAATTAAGTAGTTAATAACCTTAAAATATCTCTTTCTTTTGTTTACTAATTTAAACATCATATCTTCACCTAAGATAACTATAATACCCTTAATGAAATTATTTTCAACATACATCTATCAACTTTTAAAATAAACATACCACTCCCTTTAACATCTCTCACTTTTACATTAATACCCACACTGATACGACCGTCGCCGGTACCACCATCCGTCGCCGCCACTACCACCCGTTGCCGCAATTGCCATACCGTCGCATCTCGCGAACATTAATTTGTCTATGATTTAATGGTGCTTTACCTACAAATCTCAACTCAATTTTTTTCTTTATGAACTTGAAATCCATATCTATATCCAAACATTTGAGAAAATTATCAATTTAAATAAAAATATTTAAAATCTCGATTCAATAACTGAGATTTTAAATATGTATGATGTATCTGTTTCCATTTCGATTTTTAGAATTACTTATACTGCAAACTGTATATAGTTTAGTTAAAACATATTATACCATTGCGATCTTCATATTCCCCATCTTTCATTAGAGTGGCCTCTTAATTGATATGATTTTCATGATTCCTACCCCCCTATCATGCCTATGTAATCTTTTCCTTTTCTTTTTCTATGTTGATTGGACCATCACATATGTCAAATGTGTTTTGAAGTGTTTAATTGTCACGTTAACATTGATCTAAAACTTATATAAAAAAAAAGTTAAAGGAAGGGACCCTACCCCCTGTATCCCTTAGTTTGGATACCCACCTATACCACCCCGTAAGACTTTGGGTACTTGTAAAACACCTCCACTTATTTCTCACAGGATATGGGCATCCCGGGTGATCGAACCCTTTAAGACTTCTCCTGCGAGCCTTAATTAAGGATCATAGTTGACAGGTACCATTGGGCTATTGCGTGCAACTTCAAACCTATAAATCCCTCGCATTTGTCTTGTAATATTTGAGACTTGTTATTTTAACTTTACAAATTACAAAACTTGTATGAAGTTCTAACACTAAATTTTCTTCGGTTTCTAAGATCATTGTTATACGAGTAAACCGGTACACTGAATATTTGGAATCACTGAAAATTTTGAAGTGAATAGCATTGTGCGCCTAAAAACACGATCCTATCCTCTCCTAGGCGGATATAACAGAATTAAAATCACCAAATATGAAGAAATGGCCACTGTGATACCATAAATCAAGGAAGCCAAGTTCGACCATAATTCTCGTCTCCCCTAATTCATCTTGAGGGGATTATACATTTATCATAGAAAAATAAAAGCAAGTAAGTAACACCCAATGTTGTCTTCCACGGTTTTGGGTCCTAAAACCGTATACAACGGTGTATGAGTGAGGTTGAGATGTAGACAACGTTACCCCTACATAACTGTCCAGGTTCCATTTAAAGTACAAAAGGACCCCCGGCTTTGTTAGTAGTATAGATCGAACCTTTAACCTCTATATTCAGAGACAAGAGTTTTTACTTAACCACTATCCAACCTTAATGAATTTCCAAACTATGCCAATCGCGTTCTACGACCACAACATTAGGCAAACACAGCATCCATTTCTTTACAAACACATTAGGAGTCCACTATACCTCCTGAATGTCCTCTAGCCGAAGAAACTGCATACTCGAATTGCTAATTACCTAATAGACTTTTTTGTAGACTATTAATTACTATCGGATATTACGGTATATATTCTATGCATACTTCTACTTAGAAGTGAAAAACTCACACCTGACCTGGGTCCGAGTCCCGGCCACTTCCTAGTATATGGGGGTGGATTATTGGGTTTTTTTTTCTGAAGTCCTGGGATACTCAGACATTCGTGTAATTGAGGAGTAAAGGTTGGATTGTTTGTCATTCTGAAAAAAAAATTAACGAATGTAAATGGATATGCCGAATTTTGGAGGAGCATGATGAGATGTAACCTAAGATGCATTCTCTTTTTTGTTTGTGGTGAATAGTATTTTTATGTTGGTAGCTAGTGTATTACAACCAATTCCAACAAGACACACCCAACATTGGATTCAAACCTTTGAATGCATCTCTACCATGTTATAGATCCCATTTTTGTCGTCAAACTGCAATTAAAATGACAAGAGTTGGAAAGAAGTTATAATTCACATAACTAGTTTGTAACTAAAATAGTAAAATGCTAGCAAAAACAGGAAACAATCTTATATATTATCCCAAATGATCCAATTAGTCTCTTGTTACTTTGTGTATGGTGTTCTTCGATCACGCATGATCATGCTAATCCTAATGCTAATTGTATTCCTTTATCTCCCAAATCTAGGATTTTGTGATATCAATTTCTCGTATGCATCTTTTGATTCAAATAGTTGCAGCAAAGATGGCGATTTTATCTGTATGGGGTCGGTTATTTCAAGTAATGGGAGTTTAATCATAACTCCGCCCAATGGGCAGGAGAATCAAATTGGACGGCTTCTGTATAAGATTCCAGTCATTGCTTGGCCCGCTAGCTTCGTCACTATTTTTACTATTAGAATCGTGGTTGATCCTCGGTCTAATGTGTCCGGTGATGGAATGGCGTTTGTCATTGCTCAAGATAATCAGCCTTCACCGCAATTAAGTTATGGTTCTTATATGGGGATCCTTGGTCCTTCAGCACAATGTGAGTGACTTGATATATATATATATATATATGATTATTGCTTACACATCTTTTTTATATTTTTATATATACCAGTGCGGTACCCACGCAATATGATAACCCCCAATATATCGTGGAAGAACCCCATTATTAATATGGTGGTGGCGCAAATGGGGATGGTGGTGGTGATAGCATGGATGGTTGGACATAACCAGAAAGGAAAAACCAGACTCTTTTTTAAATAATTAAACATAAAAACAGAATTGGAATAATATCTTGTCTAGGGTTATATGTGGTCTAAATTTACATCTTTTCAGGTGGAATTCCTCGCCAACTGGCGGTAGAGCTAGACACATACAAGAACGAGTTCGTGGGTGATCCTGATGGAAATCACATAGCAATCGACACTGTGAGTGTACAGGAACCGGTCAAGGTAAAGAGTCTAGGAAGTTTAGGGATTGATCTAAAGAGTGGAAGAGATATCACTGTGAATATATCATATGAAGGCTGGGGAAAAAATCTGCACATTTCAGTAGCATACACTGGAGAACCCCTAATCGATTTCATTAAGCAACACATTGTCATGAAAAAAACTGTACCAAAACAAGTTTTTATAGGATTCACAGGTGCAACCGCCAGTAAACATCAATCTCATCATATTGTTAGCTGGAATTTCACATCATACAATCTGCCTGTAAAATCACTCAAATCAGGTGTTGGAAGAGGCAAAATGAAGATCCTATTGCTGATCATTGTTCCTGTACTGTTCGCGCTTTTGCTTTTGACCGTGGCTATTCTTCCACTTGCCATAAGAGCAATTAGGCTGAACAAAGAAAGAACAGAAAGACATAGTGAAATTGAATATTTATCGCGAAATGCAGCAAATGCCCCTAAAGTGTTCAAATACAAAACACTTTTAAAGGCGACGAAAAACTTTAGCAAGCACAACTTACTAGGAACGGGTGGTTTTGGAAGCGTTTACAAAGGTCATTTATCGAATCCTTTGAAAATAATAGCTGTCAAAAAGGTTTCTGCAACATCAACTCAAGGTTTGCCCAATATATCAGTAGTATTTTGCAGCATAAAATCCTATATATGTGTTTGGCTTCTGGTTCAAATAAAACAAGTATTATAGAAAACAAATAAAACAATAAATTTTACTTAAAACTAAAAATCGTTCTACATCATCAAACTCTTTGTGCATCAGTGTATATATTTGTGCTCTATGAATCTTCATGCATCAGTTTTATCATGATCCAATGGTCAAGATCTTAATTATCCTATTTGTTTTACTTTAATACATGTTTCACAATAACTAGTTCCTCGTGTGTATATATTATAGGTTTTTCTCAAGGTATGCTGGCTTTCTACGTGTAGTATATGTATACCTGTATAACTTTTAGTTTATTTTGTAGGTGAGAAAGAGTATTTGGCTGAGATCTGCACGATTGGACGATTAAGGCACAAGAACTTGGTACAATTAGAAGGTTGGTGTCACGATGGTGATCAACTCCTTCTTGTATATGAGTACATGCCTAATGGTAGCCTCGATAAGTACATTGGGAAACCAATGCTCAACTGGGAACAACGATACAATATTCTGACGGGTTTAGCCTCGGTATTAGTCTACCTTCACGAAGAATGTGGTAGCCCGGTTGTTCATCGTGATGTAAAGCCAAACAACATAATGTTAGATTCCCAGTTCAATGCACACCTGGGTGATTTTGGTCTGGCTAGATTGATCCATAATGATACATCAGTCATGACTATGGTTGCTGGGACGATAGGATACTTAGCACCAGAAGTAAGTTATACGGGTAGGGCAACACCCGAATCCGACGTATATAGCTTTGGAATGGTTGTTGTAGAAGTCGTTTGTGGGAAAAGATCGAAAGGGATAATGGATGAGAACAGTCTTGTGGATTATGTATGGGAACTGCACGAAAAGGACGAGCTTCTGAGCTGCGTTGATCAAAGTTTGTATGGAAAATTCGACCCGGATCAAGTGATAAGGACTCTAAAGGTTGGACTTGCTTGTTTGCATCCAGGGTCTAACTTTCGGCCAAAAATGAGAAAAGTTTCTCAGCTGTTCTTGAATCCTGATGAACCTATGATGAACTTGCCGAAATCCCGGCCTTTGGTGGTTAGTTTGTCTTTTAGCTCATTAACAACGCCCTCTGGTGAAGATAGCACCATGTCAATGCAATCCTTGCCTGATGAGATAACAATTACCAGGAACCCTTCATGTTCAGAAGAAACCTGAAATTATTATGTGTAGGGGGTTTGTTTTATTTTTATTAGACTTTTGTCTTGTTCTTTTTATTTAGGCAAATTAGTAACTTTCTAGCAAATTACTTGATTAATTGTGTTTGTTAGGTGATTAGGTCATGAGAAATTCATATTTGTGGGCTGTGGACTGTGGTGTATATAGTTGTGGGCTATGGTGGGTATATACTACAACAAAATTGGGCTAAGTTGAGAAGAATTATGTGTATTAAATCTCACGAAAAAGATGATTCTGAATAAATATGCTTATTGTATTATTGATTTGTGTAGCATAGGAGAATCAGAAAGCAAGTGTAAAATAGAAAAAGGAAAAGCTAGAACATATAGTGGCAGCAATACGCGATGTTAGTTATACTTCTGTGTTATAATCATCTGGCTTGTACCATAAAGAGAAGTCAATTCCCTTGCCTTTTAGTTCCTCTGTGGCAGGTCCGATTTTCTCTAGAAGCTGCATTTAGAAAGCAACACGATTAGCATTTTCTACAACAAGTTATGTCAAGATCTTTGGACTAATATGTCGAAGGATTATTCACTATTATTGCAATTAAGATAATGATGATTCGGGGAAATGAACAACAAATGTTTTTTATTTATAGAGGAAGAAATGAAAGGGCAAAAGGGAAAAAACAAAAAAATTATAATTTTTTTTTTTTTTTTGTGTTTGGAATAAAATCAAGTTTTTCGTACATGCACAACTATAAGACATACCTTAGAATGCAATACACCATTTGAAACCAATAGTGATCTGTCAAACACCGTAAAATTTCCACCATCCATACGAGAAACTGCCCCGCCAGCTTCTTCAACTATCTGCTTAATCAAAAGTAGAAGGTAAACTTACAAGAGAGTAGTAGTATCTGCGACACAACTCTCTCCTTTTAATTGACATAGCAGCATTCTTGATTAAAGTTCATGGTAAATAATCTGATAGACTGCTGCAGATATCTAGTGCAGCAAATGAAGCCTAAAACTTGTTGACCAAAAGCTACAATGCAACTTGACAACTAATATTAACAAGTAATTTAAATGCAAAATGTTTGATTACTAGTTTTCTTTTTTTTATCCTTCTCTATTTTCCAATGCTGGTTGTTTTGTACTATTCTTAAGAACCAAACCAGCATATTAAAGTATAGACTTTGTATCGCATGTCTTGATAATAAGTAGCATTACCAAAACACCAGCAGCCATATCCCATGGTTTTAGACGATATTCCCAGTACGCTTCTACAATGCCAAGAGCAACGTGACACATATCTACAGCAGCTGCACCCAGTCTTCGCACACCCTAAAAAAAGCACAATGATAACTTTTAGAGTTTTAGGTTTCAATTTTGACCCATTTGCTTATAACTGGATTGAATCGGGTTACAATGTACTTTTAAAAGGTCAAAGAAAGACAGCTTAAAATGAAACGGGTCAAATGGGTTAAAAATGTCAACAGTCGCCCAAAATGTACTATAAATGCATAAGCCTCCTAACCTAATTTCATTCACAAAACTATATTATATAAGGTTTGCCACACTAACATATATGTAAAACATTGTACCAAACTTTTGACAAAATGTGTCGGTTTATGTACCAGCTTTGACCTGTTACCCAACTCGCTTTACCCGTCCATTTAGCAACCTCCAAGGTGCTTTTTGTTTTTTCAGACGGAAATTCTTTAGAATATAAACACCACGTAAGACCAACAAGGAATTAGCCTAGTGGTAAGGCAAGCACTTGGTGACCTTAAGGTCTCAGGTTCGATCCCCGCTGGGGACAAAAAATAATTCCTTTAAGGTACCCGTTACCAATGAAGCCTAGACCCATATGTGAAGTTTAAATACGCGGGTTCGATCCTTCGGGGTGCCCAGATCATGTGGGGATTAGGATGGAGGTATTTTACCGGCATCATATGGCTCATACGGGGTGGGTCGATGGGTATCCAATTGTGGTACCGGGGCTAGGGTTCCCCCCAATACCCTTTCACCACGTAAGGTAGACAATAGTAACTCAAGCGTCACTATAAGTCTATAACAGACCAAAATATGAAAGATATATGAATAATATACTCATGGTAATTACCCGGCTGATGTCAGTATATTCTTTGAATAAGTTCATGTTGGTAGCCCATGGATCATCATGTTCATATCCAAACCCAGTCACAAGTAGTGATCGTTCAACCTATGAGTTGTTGTAACACAGTTTATCAGAAATAAAAATTTTTAATACAAAACTGAAATGAAGCTTAATAGCAATTGCATATTCAACAATTCTATTGTTATAAATATTTTGTTAAAAATAGAACTATACATAAGTCATAAGAGCATCAAGTATCGTGGTACCAGACGACGCCGGGCACCACATCAGTTTTCGATATTTATCAATTTTATCCATGTTATCATTGCAAGACACCCCTATTAACTACTCCCTCTATCCCAATGTGATTGTCCACATTACCAATTTGGTTATCCCAAAATACTTGTCCACTTTCCCAAAAACACATTAGATATTCACTTGTTTATCTATTTACAATTTAAGTAAAATGAACATTAACGACAAAGGTAATGATTAAATTTTATCACATAAAAGCTTAATTTATTATACATATCTTAAAATGTAACTTTTTGTTGGTGTCCCATCTTTTTGAAATGAAAGGAGTGTGTGGGTGTGTGGGTGCGTGTGTGTTAGAAAAAATAAATGAAGAAAAAGGGAGAGGCGGATTAGTGTAAGAAGGCCAAAACCCCAAGCTAATGCCAGACGGTAGTATGGTCGCCGAGCAACGCCGGGCACGAAAGCCTGACGAAGCCAAGCACCATGCATTGTCCCTAAGTGAACAAAACTCATCAGCAAAACATACAAAAAGAGAGTTATTTGTCCCTATTAAAGGGAAGCAATTCTCCTCTTATATACATTCAAAGATAGAATGAAACCTTACGTTGTCTGTGTGACTAACATGTATCTTTTGTCCATTACAGAATGCACCTCCACCTGAAATAGGTAAAAAAACACTCGTTATAGAAGTATCTGGATTCTGAAAGCAGAATTGTAACAGAGTTTACAGGATGCTCTTGTTAAACTAATATATCCATACCAGAAACTGCAGAGAATATGCGTGTGTTCCAGCACATGGCGCCTCCAACAAACTCCACCTGCCCAAAATTTCATGTATGTGAAAATCCTTGGTTCTGAAGATACACAATAATAGTTGACACATGATCTTAGTCTTTTATCGATATACTTGTGAATAGTTTTTTTCTTTTTATCGACGTTCTTTAAGTGAAATTGATAAACTTTAAATATTATTATCAACGATGATGACGGGTTTCATATCTGAAGTCTACACTCAAAGAATTTCACACCAACGACCTAGGAAGTCTCAAATATTTGAGATCACTAGATCACAAAAGGGAATGAAACGTCACCTTATATCAAATTACAAAAATGTGCATCATTTTATGTTGCATATCTCACAACCAAACTAAAGTATCTCTCATATATCTAAGTCACAAAACGTTGAAGTAAAACAAGGATCATTCCATATTACCACAGCAGCAGCAGCTGGCTTTCCTTTGAAAAGCACTCCAACGGAGACTGCAAAGCTGGGATATCCATGTGCAAAGTTTGTCGTCCCATCTAGATAAACATTATTATGGGCATACTGTGACTAACGATATGGAAAACAACATAAACTGATTTAGAAAAAACCAAAAAGCCGCCTAATTTAACAATAAAAGCCACTAGCCCACTATGATGCTAATCCGACTAAATAAAAGAAAAGTAAGTAAACACATACCCAATGGATCTATGCACCAAAGATAATCAGAAGACGAATCTCCAATCACACCTCCTTCCTCCCCTAGAATAAGGTGATCCGGGAAATTCTTTCTCACAACACTAAGAATGGCAGCCTCGCTCATTTTATCTGTGCTGCAAGTAAATGTTACTTTTTATTATTCTAAAATAGACGAAACTATCTACACTACCCAATAGCCGATTCAAACTATAATATCACTAACGAGGCAGCTTATCGTAAAAGCCTATGATCTAGTCCTCCTATCCAATAGTTGCAGGGAATACATATCACTATATAGAAGCTTATATAAGGGGAAAAAAAAGAGATTTATAAATCAAGAACGAGAAAGAAAGTCGAGAGAGGCATACTCGGTAACCAAATCAGTGAGTCCCTTATAGCTAATATTCCTAGGCTTGTTTACAGCTTCCATGACAACCTGTGAATAATATTAAGCAATAACTTATATCTATAACTACTAAAGACAATAAAAATTGATAAAAATAAGAAGATCATTCAAACTTATGTCAAGCAATTATTAGATAACTGCATCATAGAAACAAAATGCAATATATATATATATATATATATATATATTATATGGGGGTAACCTGAGCACCAGTTTGGGCAGCAAGTTGAACATTTTGAAGAAGATAGTCAGATGAAATACTAGGACCAACTGTCTGGGCACCAATTTTTGGATATGGGATTTCTGATACCACTGCTGCTTCTGCTGCCTTTATAATTGTTTTGGAAGGTAGTAACGATAAGAATCTTGTTGATTTTGAAGAAAAACAGCTGCTGGGTTTGATGGTTGGAGGATGAATAAATGAATTGGGGGTTTTGTTATTGAACTGTGTTGAACTATAATACATTCTATTCGATGTTGATAATGACAATGACAATGACAATGATGATGATGAGATTAGAGATGTTGTCATTGTGTTTTGATTTCCGGTAATTGAGTTGCTATTTGATTGTCAGTATACTGAACTGTTTTGTTTCTACTACAATGGGTGGGTGGGTGACTGGGTGTGACGAGAAGATGATTTGTAACGAGGACAAATTTGATGACTTTAATTCCATTTTCACCTGAACCCAATTTGACCCGTACCTATTTTCAAAACTACCCATTTAACCCGAACCACGGAGTAGCCCATTCCCATGATTGGAATGCATGGGAATGTCCCCGGGAATGTCCCGGGGGCGTTCTGCACATCAAAAATGTTTGCCCCGTTTGATTTCGAACGCCAAAGCCCTTTTGTTCCCTCTTATTTTTTAGCCTGCAACCACCTTAATTAGTGTGCCATTTGCTGAACGATGTATACAAAATTTGTCTTAATTTGTCATTTTTACAATATAGATGTCACGGGGTTAACATTTTATAGCCTATATATATATCCTTCTACATTTTCTATCCTATACATTTTATAGCCTATATTTAGAAAAATGTATCCGTGGAGTCCAAACACCCAACCCGATTTTAGCGATCACAATCTTCATCACGACCCTTCTTTTATTAGCATGATCAAGGGCATGCATGTCGGATCATCGGACGAGGATGTTTATGTCGAGCTTGGGTTAATGTATCCGAAGACCCCAATTGCGGTATATATATATATATATGTATAGTTTTTTCTAACCTTTTTTTGTAGAGTTCTATCATAAAAAAGAATGTTTTGGTCAAAAATTCTAGAAACGTATCACAGTATTTTAAATAAACCGTTGTATCGAAGTCTCGAGTCGTTGCAGGGGAAGTGGTTCAAAATTCGAATGGCTGTTCAAAAGTTTGACCAAATATACACCCGGATTAGTGGTTCGAACTATCAAAGTGGTTCGTATGACACCAATTTGATTAGTCATGCTAAGAGCGAGTACGAGTTAAACAATATGGAGTTTGCATTTTTAAAAGAATGGCAGTTCTTGAGGGCATCTTCGAAGTGGGATGTAGTGGAAAATTGGGATTCGACGGGTAGTCATGGTTAGCCGGGTTCTAAAAGGTCAAAGACATCCTACCCACTAATGGACTATGAGGGGGGAAGGTGAACGAAAACCGACCGAAAACCCGAACCGCTTGACCCCTTCATACTCGATTCATTAGGGTTGGGCATGGATGGAACCAATCAGAAGTGCAAATCGCGCAAGCGAAGCCGGGAAACGGACCGCAGCGCAACGACTAGGACTCGTGTCGGAGGACTTTTGAGCGCGAGCTACCACTCATGCAGCGACAAGGACCCGCAACTCTCGAAGGGGCCACCAACCACCCGAATCACTGTAAAAAACCCTCCCTTTACTTTACTCAATGGATAGCGCTTATTCTCTTTCAATCAACAAAATGAGAAATGGGGGAGAAAGAAAGAGGTCTTTATTGATTGAAGAGGCTTTGCACCCTAGTTCAGCGGGTTAGCAAAGCCAAAGGGTCGGATGCGAGAGTTGTATTCGACCTCAATGATACGGAGGAAGAGGCTCCAGACACGGCTAAAAAGGCCTCACGTGCGGGCAAGTCTACGGATGACGAAGAATATAATCTAGCGTTAGAGATGCGGGGTTTGAGAGAAGTCGGCAAGCAACGGCAAGAGATCAAACGAGAGAAACTTGAACTCGAAAAACAAAAACAATATGCTAAAGATTTGAAAATCTTGGCAACCGACTTATCTCATCTCCCACTGGACGAGCGATTTATGGCGGAACAAATGAAACGTACCATTCGCGAAAAATATGGATTTACCTAGTTTACTTATTTAATTAAAAAAAAAAAGAATGCCTTGTAAGGGCATTTCCCCACTCCAAAGGAATGGGGGGAATGCCCCTCATGGTTAGTAAATGCCACATGGCATGTTGTGAGTGGAGGAGGGGCATTCCCTCATCCTCAACTTCCCATAGTCTAATTATGATGTGGAGTTGTTTTGACCCGTTATCATCTATACTACTTATTAAAAAAAAAGTTGAATGTTATATGGGTGGAAATGTCTACTACCCTCCATTATCTATACTATGTAATATTTTCACCTAACACTCCTTAATATATTTTCACATACATTATCCCCTTAACATTAATGATTAAATTACACTATCAATTCTTTATCTTTTAAAGTATCTCCATTAACCTTTTAAAGTAATTACTTTTACATCAATTATCTACACACCAGTCGACGTCGCCTACACCAAAGAAAATCACCCCACCACCACACCGTGGCCGCCACAACCACCGACACATTGCGCTGGTACATTGTTAGTCTGTAATTATTATTCTACCATCAAAACTCCTAAAATACGGTATTATTACTTAAATAAAATCACTTAAAGTATTCACATTTCTACAATACGCTCCACACCATCCTTCGTCGCCACCATCACTATCACCCACCAGCCACCACTTGTTAGGATTTCATAAACCGAATAACATAAAATGGGTCGGGTGACCGACCCGGTTTAGTGACAAATCAAAATTTAATTTACAAAACAAATCAGAGTAAGCAGCGGAAGCGTGTTAATGAACCGTTAGCAATTATTAAAAACGTGTGGTATCATTTTAAGAAAACATGTAATAACTCTAACGTCCGGTCAGAATCTCCATGCAATGCAATATAAGTAACTTAAAGTAAATACAAGAAAAACTAACCACGTTGCGGTAGACGAGTTCCTCCATGATGTGGAAGATTCCGGAAACAAGATTCCAAAATAGAACCCTCCGTAAGTGCGTACACGAACAATGTCTTAACCAAGGATCTGCTAGACACCTTTAAGCTTACGACCGCAACCGAACGAAACCCTTTTGACCACCTAGTGGTCGAATTCGAATCCCTCTAGTAGGGATATCGAATTCGAACTCCTCCAAGAATGAGGAATTCGAAATCCTAATCAAACCACAAAAGGCAAGAAACCTTTTGCAAAAACTAATTTAGGTTTTAACTAAAAACCTAAATAATTAAACCTAAAACAATTTTGGGGTTTTGTTGTTTTTCTTTGATGAAGATCGAACCACACAAAGGAGAGAATTCCTTTGTGTGTGTTTTTAGGGTTTTCAAGAATGTGCAAGAATTAATGAGGGTTCTAGGGGTTTATATAGGCATAGTTTTCTAATTAGATTAGGAAACTAAAACCCTTTAATTCCCCTATGGGAATTTCGATCCCCACCTCCAATCCCTTAGTGGATTTTCGGCCATGAGGCCTTAGAGGGGATGGACCGACTTTCCATATATTTAATTAATCCATTATTAATTAAATTGGATTATTAACTAATTAATTATTTAACTCGTTAACCCTTTTAATTAATTAAACTTCTTTTAATTAATATATTTATTTATCAATCAATTAAAGTAAACTTTAATTGATTTCTATAAATAATATTTGTCGGTTAATCCATTTATCGTTAATTAACACGCGTTAATTTATAAACGGATAATTTAATTAAATACTATTTAATTAAATGCGTAAATGATCAAATATCATTCCGTAGCTTTATGGTTAAACATTATAGATGTTCTATTGTGTATGACCCTACGAGCTCAAAGATCCGAAGTCATATGGTTAGTCGGGTCTACGAAAGTTCACACATTTTCAACACTCCCACTTGTGGACTTTTCGTAGATCCTTGTAACCATAATGACATACCTTGTTGCTAGCAACCCAAAGTATGCACCCAAGGACCTCTGAGGTTTGTTTTTCCAGAAAACCTTCCATCATCAACCCTATGACGGTTTCTTTAACCACTTTAAAGAATTTGATTCTTTATGCGTTCACTTACGCAAGTACATCCATGTCCCATTCACTCTTAATGATGCATTCCATTTTGGCACGAGGATAAAGTCAATTGCCAAATAGAATTTAAACCCTTTATGACTTTCTTGATAATAGCATTCCGAACTATTCGCAGTATGGCCATACATTTCACTACTATATCAAGCTGTCATAGGCCGAGTTTACTATCAAACCACAATTGGGAGCGAATTCCTGTTACTAAATGCATACGCCCTTTCCATATCTCACATTTACCCAAAGTAGCCCTACTGCGGCCGGTAAAGATATCCGGTTCGGAACTAAATCAAAGCAAATGATCGATATGGTCCAGGCCTACGCCTATGCATTTAACAAGTTAAAGGATACTCACGGATGGAATCACTTCGAGATTCACTTAATTTACATATAATCCAAGAAGTGATCTCGGGGCAGGTCAGCCAATATTCGACTCATCGAATAATGGTGAGTAAGGCTCGTATCTCTCTTACGATTACCACTCTATATCACCCAAAAGCTAATAACCTTAGCTTCCAAGCCAATAGCAACCTTTCTCTCACAATTACCTTTCTTTCGCACTATCATTCCCATGTGTGCAACCGGTAATGGCAATTTAGAATGATCTTAAAACCATTCATGGATAAAATATACTAAATTGGAACGTGGTATGTATTGGACAATTTTACTCATCGAATACTCCCACAATAAATGTTCCGAATGTCCAGATTTTAAGTTGACATTTCTAAACTTCTTTCAGATTTAGAAATCTAACGTTTTCGCTTAATCACAACCTAAGTTGTTCCCTTTATCGAAAATTTGACTTGGATTCCTCAAAGTGGGATCCTTTCGTTCCAAAACGAAAAAGGAATCCTTTATCATAAAAGGGATATTAAATTAATTTTGTAGCAATAATGATACTTCAAGAAACTAACATTTCTCTATTTATGAGCATATTTAATTCTTAAATTTATTCAAGAATTTCTACTAGTCACATGATCTTGCACAACTTGCAAGAATCCATCAAATCCTAGATTCGATCTTAATGACCAAGTTCTTATTTAAGATAATCATTAAAGTTTGCCTCAAATAGGTAGCTTAAGTGTATCTTAAACTTCTTTAATTAAGGATCTCTTTTAGTCATAAGACTTTGCATGAGTACAATAAATGTATAATTGCATAGTCTTACCCTTTATCAAGCTATAGACTTGATTTTAATGACTAAGTGTTTATCAAGACATTCAATAAAACTTCCCTCAAAAGGTAGTTTAGGTGTGTCTTAACATTTCCTTAATTAGCGTTCATTTACAATCTACATCCATGCTATGAACATTTCAATTAGACATCACATAACTAGTTTTGGTATTAAAACCTTTTAATCCATTTCAACCTTGTCTTAATAAGTTCAATTTGTCTTCAATCCAATCTAGTTTGGATGATGACATGTAACTTTTCAAACTTTTAATTCATTTCAACCTTGTCTTAATAAGTTCAATTTGTCTTCAATCCAATCTAGTTTGGATGATGACATGTAACTTTTCAAACTTTTAATTCATCGAGTTCTACTATTCGATAAATAATCTAATTTTGTAATCAATAATAAATGTTCAAGACATTCAACATTTAATTTCAAATTTAGAATAGGTTATTAGTAAAAGATGTTGTATTTTGTTGTTTTAACAAAATTCTCCTACTGATTCCTAGAACCATATCTTTCAAGTATGACACACTTGATAGAGAATTAATCCCGAGTCTACTTCTCTCCCACTTACTCTTTGAATCGAGTATTTCAAGCAGTGACACTTGGTGGAGATTTTAACTCTCTATTTGCCCTTTAACATCACGAATCTTGCTTCATTCAGCTTGTCGAGTTAAGCATTTCAAGTGGTAACACTCAGTGAAGACAATTATTCTTATATTTAAGGCAAATATCATTTAAAACAAAACCTTTTAGAAAATACTAAAAGTTCATCTCTTGGATTTCCTTTTGTAAATTACTTTATGTACGACTTTTATTTCACAAATCATTTTCGCGAAATTGCCAAATGTTTCAGTATCTTCACAAATCATTTTGTGAATTTAATCTTCATCTATAATTACTATAATTACATGCAAGATATATAAAACAAAACATTCAATCAAAACAACCAATTTAACCAAGGAAGAATATAGATAAGACCTAATAGATTCCAAACATAAAATATTCAAAATCCATACATTATCTTAAGAACAAAATTAAAAGGGTAATAATGTTTTCAACTAAAACATCAAATAAAAGATAATTCCAAAATGAATGCCGAAGCATTTATTTCAAGACTATCTTTCTCCTTCCAAATTTTCCTTTATTCTTTCTTCCTTGTCCGCCCCACGAAGGATAAGTCTCACGAAGCCATTCTTCAATCTTCTCACAACTACGAGCGTTGTGTGAATTACTTTTGCAGAATGTGCATAATGAATTTCTGTGGTAGGGCCTTTGAATGAGTGCCCTTTCCGGTAAATTCATTTCAACACCTACTAACATTCTTTCAAGATTATCTAGCGACTTGTGCTTGCAGTCATAAAATAATTCATGGCGAAATACGCAAAGTGTTGACTGAGTGAGTTAAGTATCAAGAGAACTTGCTCATCATGAGTAAGTGGCCCCCTAAAGGCTGCCAACTCATCGATGTATCCTCTCATAATCTTCACGTGATCCGATATCGATTTTTCCTTCTCCTTAAGGTACTCTCTTGCTTTTTTAGGAGTTCGACTCGCAATGACATTCACAACATGTTGATTCTCTCTAACAATCATTCCAAATAGACGATAAACATTGCCACAACGTATGTCGTGAGCATAACTATCATCAATGGAATTAATGACTACACCTAGTGTATCATTGTGAGCATGGTAACTTGCGTAAGCCTTATCAGAAAGCCCACCAAGCTCATCAATATCTTCAACAACCACGGAATGATCCTCTGTGAGTTGGTTGAAAAGTCCCTTGTACATAAGGTAGTTTTTCAACGCTTCATACCAAGTTGCAAAGCATCCCGGTATTAGCTTCTTTTGCATCAAGGTATTCTTATACCATTCAGCAATATCTGGCTCAATAATATCATTTAAAAGAACAAACTACAAAATAACGAAAACACAATTAATATCATCGACATTTATCCCTAATCATTAACTACCCACGTTTCAATCGTAAAATAAAAACATATTAATGAATTAAGGCTAAGACTCATCTAGACCCAACGACATATATATCCGGTGCGGGGCTCGCGGCTACAGGGAATTAGTATAGTCATAAATGAGTGAGAACGGTCTCTACCAATTAAGGCTCTTAGATCTTTATGAGATTCATGGGAGATGGGGAGTTCTCCACTTATAGGTATATTTAATCTCATCTTAGCCGCTAGTATCCGGCGGACCGTCTGGACGACCTAGCTTAGTCGTCCTACAAGGAGGCTTGTGGCTGTTCGTTCTCCGGTAACTGGGATGGGCAGATACTAAAACAACACCCCACGGCTAAAAACTATGGCTTAGGACCGTCCAGTGCAACAGGGAGTGTAGCATGTAGGTGCTTCGACTTATAGGATGGCAAGACTACTTAAGTGGGTATATTAATTATTTGTTCTAATCAAATAATGCGCTAATAATTCTATCAACATCAATAAATGAATAGACTGAAATTATTAGCATTCCTATTTCGTGTTTTAAACTATTTAAAAGACAGTTTATTTTCAACTTAGAAATGTTAATAAATTAACATCTTGTTAAACCACTTTTAACTTAGTAGAAAAATAGCGTCCATCTAGATAATTAGGATATACTATTTAATATCGAAATTCTAATCTAACTTTAGAAATCTTAATATTAAATTATTCCAATAACCGAGTTATTCAATTATCTAGATTTCCACTAACAAGTCTCTAACTTCCTATTTTTACGTAAAGGCACATGCAATTAATGTTCTAATTCATTAAACGGCTAAGGCATCTAACAGGGCAAGACTAATGTCCTAATTAAAACTTAATGCATGTTCTTAATCAATTAAAAGCAATTTTAATTTTCGTAAAATGTAATCATTTTAAGTTTTCCCTTTTAAAACGTTTTTAAAAACTCAATGAGTTTTATTTAAAAACAAAACTCTTTCCTTTTCTCGTATTTTAATTTTCAAATATATATTTTAGAGACACGCATTAAATCCTAATGCAAATATATATAAAACCAAAATACGTACAACAAGTAGTTTATGTAATCTAACAATTAAATCCGCATGCAATATATATAAACAAATATATATATAAACCTACTTATCGCATACAAGGAAACTAATTGATCTTTAAACAAATACAAAATATTTATATGGATATATATATATATAATTTTCGAAAATTTATATATAAAACATATATATATCCACATCTCATATATTTGTATTTATTTCAAGATCTAATTATTTCAACTAAATAATTAACGGCTAGTTCTATTTAAAATATATAAATGAACCCATCACTTATTCATATTATATGGATATCGTTTTATAAAACATTTTATCAAAATTGAAATATATTCATACTTATGAACTAGTGAACTTTCCATTTAAAACCTTCTTGACTTTTCTTATCAACAAAATCATTTAAGTATATATATATATATATATATATAATTTATATTATAATATATATATATAATATATATATATATAAAATATATCCATACTTATGAACTAGTGAACTTTCCATTTATTATAACCTTCTTGATTTTTCTTATCAATAAAATCACTTAAGTATATATATACAAATATATATAATTTCCTTATTTAAATTCATATATGTAAATATATATATATATACACAATATATATATATATATATAATATATATATATATACACGAATATATATATACATATATAATACATATACGAAATTAAACGTAAGCGACTTTATTCAAGACTAAAAATCAAGGTAAGTACTTATACCATGCATGGACCGCTCTGATACCACTGTTGGGATTTCGAATTCGAATCCCTCTAGTAGGGATGTCGAATTCGAACTCCTCCAAGAATGAGGAATTCGAAATCCTAATCAAACCACAAAAGGCAAGAAACCTTTTGCAAAAACTAATTTAGGTTTTAACTAAAAACCTAAATAATTAAACCTAAAACAATTTTGGGGTTTTGTTGTTTTTCTTTGATGAAGATCGAACCACACAAAGGAGAGAATTCCTTTGTGTGTGTTTTTAGGGTTTTCAAGAATGTGCAAGAATTAATGAGGGTTCTAGGGGTTTATATAGGCATAGTTTCCTAATTAGATTAGGAAACTAAAACCCTTTAATTCCCCTATGGGAATTTCGATCCCCACCTCCAATCCCTTAGTGGATTTTCGGCCATGAGGCCTTAGAGGGGATGGACCGGACTTTCCATATATTTAATTAATCCATTATTAATTAAATTGGATTATTAACTAATTAATTATCCAACCCGTTAACCCTTTTAATTAATTAAACTTCTTTTAATTAATATATTTATTTATCAATCAATTAAAGTAAACTTTAATTGATTTCTATAAATAATATTTGTCGGTTAATCCATTTATCGTTAATTAACACGCGTTAATTTATAAACGGATAATTTAATTAAATACTATTTAATTAAATGCGTAAATGATCAAATATCATTCCGTAGCTTTATGGTTAAACATTATAGATGTTCTATTGTGTATGACCCTACGGGCTAAAAGATCCGAAGTCATATGGTTAGTCGGGTCTACGAAAGTTCACACAATTTCAACACCACTCTCCTTTCAAATCTCACAGCCACTATCATCCGACCGCATTTCACGATTAATGCGCTAATCGTATGTAAGAAAAAGGAGGTACAGATAAATACCCATCTAACAAACTTGGTATACCTACAATATTTATAAGAGAAAATTACGTCAGTAGCAAGATTTCGTTCAGATTGTACCAAAGTAGCCAACTTTTTCGGATTATCACAAAATAGCCAACAAAATACCCAAAATCGCAACAAAAATAAAATCGCAAAATACTGGAAATCGCAACAAAATATAGAAATCGCAAGAAAAAATGAAAATCGCATAAAAAAATGCCATTTTTTTTGCTTTGTAGAAATAAATGATTTTTTTGAAGAAAATGACAACAAAAAATCGCAACAAGTTTTAAATCGCAATAACTAGCAAAAAGATAAAAAAAAAAATATACTAGTTTATTACAAAGTTATGGATACAAACATTCAGAATTTCGATAACAATGTTTGTATCCATAGACGTTGTAATAAACTAGTATGGTTTTTTTTATTAATCTTTTTACTAGTTATTGCGATTTAAAACTTGTTGCGATTTTTTTTCCATTTTTTACAAAAAAATCATTTATTTCTACAAAAAAAAAATATGGCATTTTTTTGCGATTTTCATTTTTTGTTGCGATTTTGGGTTTTTGTTGCGATTTTCATTTTTTGTTGCGATTTTGGGTTTTCTGTTTCGATTTTCATTTTTTGTTGCGATTTTGTTGGCTATTTTGTGATAATCCGAAAAAACTTGGCTGTTTTGATACAATCGCAACGAAATTTGGCTACTGACGTAATTTCTCTAATTATAATGAATTAATTTATAACAAACGGAAGTGAATATGGGTTGTTACACATCTAATTTGGGTGAAAAACTCTCGCATACTATTTTTCAGGATAAGAATACTCTTAAGTTGGATCCCCAATTAAAGGTAAAGTTGGATCATCTTTACCACTGTATTAAAATCAAGAGTCAGCATTTAAACTTAATCACCATTGGTTTTAATTAAATGGTTCAAGCTATTCAAACTTTACCTCTAAAGTTGGAGCAACTTTAGAGGAACTCTATCCTATTTTTAATACTTAAAAAACATTGGGGCCAATCATTTATTCAAAATATTAAAAAATTAGCATGTAAGATGTTTTTTACCCAAGTTGAGTGTGTAACAGCCTTATGCACATTTTTCCCTTTACAACAATCATCAGTTAACTCCTAAAATATCTAAACTATCTATTTTATATCAACTACTTTTACATCAATAACTTACGGTACTTACCGTCACCACCATCACCATAAGGGGGGAGGGAATACAAGTTGGCTTCGACTCGGGTTCACTGAAGCCAATCGGCAACACCGCCGCCACCATTCGGGTACGAATCGGGCAAGGGATTTCGGGTACAATTTGAGCTATTGAAACCGATAGTTGGGTTGGAGGAATTCGAACGTTGGCTTGTGGACCCCCTCCCCCCAAACGGCTAGTTGATGATTTTTTAAAATAAAAAAAAAAACCTTTCCTCCTTCTATATATACATTTCACCTTTTATTTTTTAACACACAACATAAACACAAATTATTCATACCACATCTAGCAAATAATCACTACTTCTCTACACTACAACTTAAAAATGTCTTCCACTTCTTCGGAATCTCGGTGTGTCGTTGTGGAATCGGAATCGTCATCCGAGACCGATGTTGGGCTTTTGCAAAACGCGATTCAATGGATGGAAGACACGACATCCTCCAACAACGTTCAACACCGTAGAACCGTAAATCGGCAACGGGAAATTGGTCATCAAATTTTACTAAATGATTGGTTTGTTGACGAACCAAAATACGACGAAGATTACTTTCAAAAGAAATTTCGAATGGATAAAAGCATGTTTTTGAAAATCGTCGACGACATCGAGGCCAATTTTCCATATTTTCAAGAGGGGATCGATGCACGTGGGAGAAGAAGTTTCAAGGCGCTCCAAAAAGTCGCCTCGGCGGTACGCCAACTCGCAACGGGCAATCCGCCCGACGAGTATGATGAGTACTTACATATGGCCGCTCAAACCGCGCGTGAGTGCCTTTCTCATTTTTGTGACGCCGTCGTTAAGTTGTATGGTCGAGAGTACTTACGCAGGCCTACTCAACACGACGTGGCTCGCATTTTCCAGGCCCACGAAGAGCGCCATCACATGCCGGGGATGCTTGGTAGCATTTATTGTACACACGTCGAGTGGTTAAATTGTCCTAGACACTTGAAAGGACAATATACGAGAGGTGACCATAATGGACCCACTATTATGCTTGAGATAACTGCTTCTCAAGATATATGGATTTGGCATGCTTATTTTTGGTGCTCCTGGTTCAATCAATGACATCAACGTGTTGAACCAATCCGACTTGTATCTTATGGAGCGAAATGGCACGGCACCGGACACTTCATTCTACGTGAACAACCGCTATTACAAACGCGGTTATTATCTAACTGATGGGATCTACAACAACTACTCGACGTTTGTTAAAGCATACCCGTATCCTACTGACCCGAAGGAGAAAAGATTCAAGAAGTTACAAGAGGGGGCGAGAAAAGATGTGGAGCGTGCTTTTGGGGCTCTAAAAGGAAAATGGAAAATTCTTAGGTGTCCTCTCCGACTCATGACCAAAGACAAGATTGGGCAGTATGTTTACGCGGCTTGTATTTTGCACAACATGGTGATAAAAGGCGATGGCAGAGCAATCTCACCGGTTCACATAATGGACCCGCCGGTCCAACCGGTGTTCGACGATAGCGTGTTAGGGGAGTTACTAAACGAAGACATCCATCATCGTCTTCGCTATGACCTCACTGAACACGTGTGGGCTCAAGACTTGGCATATCTCGACGATTAGTTTTTTTTTTAATAAGTCTAGTGTTTTTATTTTTATGTATTTTTTTTATTTTATTATGTATTGTTTCTTTTTTTTAAGTGTTATGTAATGTTTATTTAAGTTTTTAATAAAATGTTTTAAGTTAATATATTTATGTAATAAAAAAAATGAAAAAGAAAATGAAATTGGGTAAGTTTAATGAATTGGGTATGTTATGCCTAGGATTTGGGTAAGAATTGGGTAGAATTGGGTAGTTGTGAGTTGAAAGGTTTTGATTGGAAGAGGGTTGGGTAAGTTTACTTGGTTGAGTAGTACTCCCTCCCCCCTCACCATCACCTGTTTAGCGGAGACGGAGTGGGAGCGGGTTCATGCACGGGTTGGCCCAACCCTTCGAAGCACACCGCCGCCGGTCACATGGGCTGGGAGCGGGCTGAAGTTGAGCGGGTTATAAGCCAGCCGCGGGTTGGACTTTGGGAGGAAACAAATGACCGTTGAACGGTCAAAAAAAAAGGGGGCCCACGATTTTTGAATGCTAACGGCTATAAAAAAAAACTTTTTTCCTATTTAAACCCATTATCTTCAAACAATCAACCACAAACAACTAAATATACATTTTACACACACTTTTCACACAAAACTTTCACCCCAAACACCTCACTTTTATCACAAAATGGATTCATTTTCCGACTCGTCTTCATATGTAGTTTTTTAAAATTATGTTTACGTAGTTTTTAAATTATGTTGTTGAAACGTAATGTTTAATAAAATGTTTATGTAGTTTTAGTTTATTTTAATAAAATGTTTTAAATTTTTATTATAAAATGTTTGATTAAATTAAATGAAAAAGAAAATAAAAAAATTTGGGAGGGTTGAGAAAGTGATGAATGCCTAAGAAATAAGTTGGGAGAGTTGGTTGAGAGGGTTGAAAAGGTAAAATGAGTTGGAGAGATGTGATTAGTGGGATTTGAGAAGGTTGGAAAAAATCACTACATGACTCCTCCATCAAATTAAATTGTCAGACGAGTCTATCTTGATGTGAAAATTGTCAACTTGTATGCCTACCTAACCACCCACCTTAATTGAAATTAAAGATGCTTCGAACTTCTTGTTTTATTTTAACAAGTCCTTGTCAAATTATTTAAAATTCTTTAATTTTCTTGGCAAATTATTTGTCCCAAAAGCTTTATGATAAGTCTTTATCTCCAATATAAAAAAGTTATAAGTTGCTTTTTGAATAGAAATAAAATTGTCTTTAAGGCTCCATTTGGATGCTCTCATAGCATGTTTAAAGATAACTTGTAAAGGTATGATGATATGAGAGCAAATCAGGAAAGAAAGACATCAAAATGGAGTTCATTACAAGCAAAATTGTACTATCATTTATCCTAACTCTTTCTATTAATTTTTTCATATCAACAAGCACTACTAGTGACTTTTTTGATTGCATCTCTCAAAATATTTCATCAAACTTATCTGAAATTATTTTCACTCCAAGTGAATCATTATACACAACTATCCTTCAATCTACAATCCAAAACTTAAGGTTTAACTCAACCACAACTCCAAAGCCATTAGCAATAATCACACCTTTGACATATTCCCATGTACAAGCCACTATTATATGTAGCGTGGAATTCGGACACCAAATCCGAATCCGAAGTGGTGGTCATGACTATGAAGGGCTTTCCTACACCTCTTTTGATCAAACTCCTTTCATTCTTCTTGATCTCAACCAACTTCGGTCAGTTAAGGTTGATTTAGAAGCTAAAACTGCATGGGTTGAATCCGGTGCAACTCTTGGTGAACTTTACTATTGGGTATCAAAGAAAAGTAATAATATTTTTGGTTTCCCATCTGGGGAGTGCACTATTGTGGGCGTTGGTGGGCAACTAAGTGGAGGAGGTTTTGGCACAATGGCTAGGAAATACGGGTTGTCGTCTGATAACGTAATCGATGCACTTTTAGTTGATGTGAATGGAAGGATTATGGATAGAGATATAATGGGAGAAGATTTGTTTTGGGCTATTAGAGGAGGAGGAGGAGGTAGTTTTGGTGTTGTATTATCTTGGAAGATAAATCTTGTTTATGTTCCACCAATTGTTACAGTTTTTAGTCTTCCTAAAATACTAGACAAATTTGCTACCCAATTGGTTAATAAGTGGCAATATATTGGAAACAATATTACAAATGATTTGTTCATGAACTTGCTAATAAGTCCACTTCCACAAAATGATACAATGCAAGTGACAATTAACGGGCTTTTTTTGGGGAGGGCTAATGAGCTTATAGCTATAATGGATGATGAATTTCCCGAATTAGGATTACAAGTAGATAATTGTACCGAGATGAGTTGGATAGAAGCGGTAGTGTATTATTCGGTTTACTTAAGAGGACAAAGTGTTGAAACACTCATAGAAAGAAGACCATGGCCTAAAAACTACTACAAGTTTAAATCAGACTACGTAGAGAGACAGATTCCAGAAGAAGCGCTTGAAAAGCTATGGAAATGGTGTTTAGAAGAAAATTTGATTCTAGCAATGGAGCCACAAGGTGGAAAGATGAGCGAGATCGATGAAACCGCGATTCCTTACCCACATAGGAAAGGAAATTTGTATATCATACAATATATTATGAGATGGGATGATGAAGGCTTCAACACAACTGAAAAACATGTTGCTTCTATAAGAAGGGTATATGAGAAAATGACACCATTTGTGTCTAAGAACCCAAGGGGAGCTTATGTGAACTTTAGGGATTTGGATTTGGGTACAGATGGTGATACATGTAGCACAAGTTATGCCAAAGCAATGAAGTGGGGAAGAAAGTATTTTAAGGGCAATTTTAAGAGGTTGGCAATGGTGAAAGGCGAAATTGATCCAACAAATTTCTTTTGTAATGAACAAAGTATCCCACCACTAGTTTTGTCACAGTCGTTTTAAGTTAATTACCATAGATTAACTTTGATGAATGTGCCTTCAAAATGAAATGAATGTAATAAGACTAGTAATATATGTAGAAAATAAAACCTTTTATGTTTAATCATTGAGTTTCTTTCTATTATTCTTTTTTTTTCTTTTTTTCCCGAAATGTACAAAACTTGAAAACTGAAGTAAAGTCCTTGTCTTTCAACTACTTTCCACAACTTTTATGCTAAAGTAATAGCCCAACAAAGATATTAAAAGGACTACCTAACACCTACATTTTTTTTTTTTTGTTTTAACGAACAACAAATTTTAACACCCGAAAGGCCAAAACTCCCATCCAAGATTACCTAAATGCGAAAACTATCACTGGTATCCAATATAAGATTATCGCCAAGGTTTTAGCCAATCGGTTAGCTAAGGTGATCGGATCCATTGTTAGTGAGGAGCAATCGGCATTTATCAAAGGTCGTCAAATTCTCGATGGCCCACTCATTCTAAGCGAGGTAATAAACTGGTTCTCAAGACGCAAATCCAAACTTTTAATGTTCAAAATCGATTTTGAGAAGGCTTATGATTCTATTGTTTGGGATTATCTTTTTTCTATTATGAAAAAGATGGGGTTTAGCGAGAGGTGGATTAACTGGATCACAGCCTGCTTAACGTCAGCTAGGGCGTCCATCCTTATAAATGGCAGTCCTACAAAGGAGTTTTCGATAAACAAGGGTTTACGTCAAGGTGACCACATGGCACCTTTCTTATTTATTATAGCGATGGAAGGTCTTCATGTAGCACTTGATAATTTGGTTCGCATTGGTAGACTTCGTGGGGTTCAGGTCAACAATCTCTCGATCTCGCATCTTTTATATGCAGATGACTTGATTATTTTGGGTGAATGGTCTTCTTCTAATCTGGAAACAATTCAGTTGGCTTTCAAGTTCTTTTACATTATTTCAGGTCTTAAGATCAATTTTCATAAGTCCTCCATTTTTGGTATTGGTGTGTCAAAGACATAAGTAGATTCTGTTGCTGAAGCGTTCGGTTGCAAGCCAGAATCATTACCTTTCTCCTACCTTGGCGTCCCGATCGGTATTTCTATGTCAAGGGTTAAGGACTGGTCTCATATTGTACAAAAAATTAAGAAGCGATTATCAGTGTGGAATGCAAAACTCTTGTCCATTGGTGGTAGATCGACACTTATTTCTTCGGTCTTGGGATTTATTACTTGTCGTTATTTAGACTACCAAAGAAAGTCGATGCCATACTTGAATCCATCAGGTCTAAATTCTTTTGGGGAAGCAATGATGAAAGGAAAAAGATCGCGTGGGTCAAGTGGAAACTAGTGTTGGCTGCGAAAGAGTATGGAGGCTTGGGCATTGGGAGTTTATATGCACTTAATCTTGCTCTTCTTTATAAATGGAGATGGCGGGCACTTCATTCAAGCGAGGCACTTTGGGTTCGGGTCATTATTGCTATTCACAGCGAAGAATGCTTAACATCTTTCACTCCAAAAAATCGTGGAATATGGGCTTCAATTTGTTCAGCCTTTAAGGAGATTCACTCTTTTCAATCCGTTCCTTCTAATGTTATCACTAAACGAGTTGGAAATGGTAACTCGATTAGTTTCTGGCATGACACTTGGATCGAAAATGTTGCTCTTGTTAATAAACAGAAATTGAAGAGATGATTTTTGTATTGATATTTTTGATAATATTTGATTACAACTTATGCCTCTATTTATACTAGAAATAAACCCTAATTATGTTACACATGACTATTGGGCTTGGGCCCTTGTTGGACCGATACATATTCTAACACTCCCCCTCAAGTTGAATATCGGGATTAACGAAATTCAACTTGCTTAGACACTTATGAAACATAGATGTTCCCACGGCCTTGGTTAGAATATCAGCAAGCTGTTCTTCAGATTTAACAAAAGGTAACTTGATGATCCCACTCTCCAATTTTTCTTTTATAAAATGACGATCCACTTCCACATGTTTGGTTCTATCATGTTGAACTGGATTCTCTGATATCTGGATAGCAGCTTCATTATCACTCATGATTCGAATACTTTCTTTGGGAGCAAAACCGATTTCAGACACAAGCTTTCTCAACCATAATGCTTCTGTTAATCCTCTAGCTATACCTCTAAACTCAGCTTCAGCACTTGACAAGGAGACAACTTTTTGTTTTTTGCTTTTTCATGTAACCAAATTATCACCTACCATTGAAAAATATCCAGAAGTTGACCTTCGATTACCTTTGTCTCCTGCCCAATCTGCATCTGTATATATCTGAATCTTGAGATGACCATTAGCTTTAAATAACACCCCATGACCTGAAGTCCCTTTAAGATACCTGATAATTCGCAGAACTGCATCCATGTGATCTTCCTGAGGTTGGTGCATAAATTGACTAACCACTCCAACAGCATATGCTATGTCTGGACGAGTATGCGCCAAATAAATAAGTTTCCCTACCAACCTTTGATATCTATCTTTATCAGTGGCTTTAGCATCTGTCTTTATAAACAACTTCTGATTGATGACCATGGGTGTGTCTGCAGGCTTGCAATCAATCATTCCTGTTTCAGCTAAAAGATCCAATATATACTTCTTCTGACAAATAAAAATTCCACGTTCAGACCTTGAAACTTCTATTCCAAGAAAATACTTTAGATCTCCCAAATCTTTCATTTCAAATTCTGCAAACAAGGCTGTTTTTAGTTGATCCATCTCCTTTTCATCATTTCCTGTGATAATCATGTCATCAACATAAATTATTAGACATGTTACTAGATTCCCTCTATGACGAAGGAACAATGTATGATCAGAATTGCTTTGTTGATATCCATATTTCTTCATTGCAAGAGTAAATCTTCCAAACCAGGCTCTGGGTGACTGTTTAAGCCCATACAGGGACTTCTTCAACCTACAAACTTCCCCATGTTTAAAATTATGGGAAAAACCTGGAGGAGGATCCATATACACTTCTTCTTTTAATTCTCCGTGCAAAAAGGCATTCTTCACATCGTACTGACGAAGAGACCACCCCTGGTTTGCTGCTATTGAGAAAAGAACCCTTACGGTATCTAGTTTTGCAACTGGAGAAAAAGTTTCTGAATAGTCAATGCCATAAGTCTGAGTGTACCCTTTGGCAACAAGTCTTGCTTTGTATCTTTCTACATCCCCATTCGGTTTATATTTGATGGTATATATCCACCTGCACCCTACTGGATCCTTTCCTTTTGGAAGAATACACTTCTCCCATGTATCATTCTTTATAAGAGCCTCCATTTCACTATCCATAGCATCCTTCCAATTTTTTAACTTTAAGGCATGCTCTACATCTGACGGGAGTTCTTCTGAATATAGTTTCGCTGCAAATGCTTTTGCTTCTTTGGAGAACAAACCTTCTGCGATATTAGCAAATTTGTCTACCGGGTACTTAGTAGACCGAGAACTCTTTTCTGGAGAATATCGCTTTGCAGGAATTCCTCTGGTAGACCTTGGTGGAAGAGCATATCTTTCTGGAGCACTTTCTGGAGCATTTTCAGGAGGGGTTACTTCTTCTATATTTTCTGACTCTCCATTAACATTTTCCTGTACTTCATTAGCTGGAATACCCATATTATTCAAAGTATGGCTTGGCTCAGAAATACTTACCTCGGATATCAGGTCTGGATTTGGGTTGTCACTTTGAGAGGAGGACTGTAAATCTTTATCTGGAGTCTGATCTTCTGATGAGGTAGTGGACTGAACTTCTGATGAATATTGAAGCCAACTCAGTGTGTCACTTTGTTCCTCCCCCTGACCACTGAGTTCCTGAGAGTAAAAGTACTTGGTCTCCAAAAAATCACAATTCATCGTAGTAAACATACGATGAGTTTTAGGATTATAACATCTATACCCCTTTTGATTAACCCCATATCCCACAAATACACATTTTTCAGCACACGGTTCGAGTTTATTACGATATGATTTTGGAATATGAACAAAAACCGTACATCCAAATACTCTAGTTGGCAAAGTAAGAACTGATGGGAGTTTATGAAACTCAGAGAGGACTTTCAAAGGGGTTTTCATATCGAGAATCTTTGTAGGGAGACGGTTGATCAAGTAGGTAGCAGTAGCTAAAGCTTCGGGCCAAAAACTTTTAGGAACTAAGGACTCAATGATAAGTGCCCTAGTCATCTCTAAAAGAATTCTATTTTTCCTTTCAGCCACACCATTTTGTTCGGGGGTGTGAGGACAAGTGGTTTGATGGATTATACCTTTGGATTGAAAAAACAGGTTCATTTGTGAATTCACATACTCCCCACCATTATCTGTTCTCATGACTTTGATAGATTTTTGAAATTGAGTTTGGACCATGTTATAGAACACAGTAAATCTATCATAAACTTCATCTTTATTTTTCAAAAAATAAATCCATGTCATTCGGGTGCAATCATCAACAAAAATCACAAAGTACTTGAAATTATGACCTCCACTAACCGGTGCAGGACCCCACACATCTGAATGAACCAATGAGAAAGGAGATTCAACTCTACTATTACGAGGTTTAAAAGATTGTCTATGACTTTTTGCGAGAATGCAAGTTTCACAATCAATCTTTTTATTCAACGGAAAAAGTTTTGGAAATAAAAGATGCAAATAACTAACTGATGGATGTCCCAATCTTCTATGCCATAACCATGCTTCTCTTTCACTAGTTCCATGAGCAAGCATGACATTCCCACTTTCAGTAACCTCATCAACATAATACAGTCCTCCTTTCTCAGTGCCACGCCCAATAATCCTTCCCGTCCTGATATCCTGCAACAAACAGAAGGTTGGATGCATGAGAACTGAGCAATTAAGTTCTTTTGTTACATGACTTATTGACAAAAGTTTGTGTGATAAGTCAGGAACATAAAGACAATTGGACAATTGAATGTCTGTGGAGAATTTAATTGTTCCACCACTTTTTACATCCATTTTTCCTTTATTTGCGGCTTTGATATGAGTTTTCCCAGGTTTTGATGTTTTTATAAAATCCGATAACTCATAAGTCATCGTATCCGTTGCTCCGCAGTCAAATATCCAAGACCCATTTGGATCTGCACTTACACTTTGGGCCGCATATGCCGACCCAGAAAACACTGGGCTTTTTGTTTCCTTACTATCGAGCCCATGAACTAAATCTGGCCCATGACGGAAATCTGGCCCATCAGAAAAATCAAATCTTTTATTTTGTGATTGGTTATGAAACGTGGAAGGTACTGACCCACTAAATGGCTTTGAAATATTAACAAGGTTAAATTCCTTGTTTTGTGAGAAACGAACTGATCGATCATTTTTATAGGAAAATGGGTTATTTAGAGAACTGATCGATCTCCCTGTTTCTTTTTTTCCTTCCACCACCGAGAAACCACTTTTTCCTTCCTGAGCTCCGGCCGCCGCTGCTATACCACCGAAGCCGTCTGATCGTCGGCCACTATTTCCATCTTTATTGGAACCTACTGCGGCGGTAGGTGCGAGGGTTTTATCCTTGCTAGATGAGGCCGTCTTGTTTGGTCCGGTCCACCAATCGGGGTACCCAACGACTTCGAAACACTGCTCCTTTGTGTGCCTCGACATGCCACACTCATCACACTTAAGATTTGATTTATCATCTTGATTCCATTTTTTCTTGCCGTCGTTCCGGCGAATGCCCTTTGACACGAAACTGCCACCGCCGGTAAGTTCTCCGGCGATTAAACCGGAAGCTACACCATGTGATTCGCTTGTTGTTGCTCCCATAATTTGTTGGTGAGCATCTTCTTTGCGAACGATGGCAGGCGGCGGTTGCATGGAAAAGTTAGGGTTTTCAGTCGATTTTGATGGTGGAAAAAGGGTTTGATCAGAATTGAATGGATCTACGGCCGCTTTTAGCTCTCCACAGCCAGCTCTCGATTTTCGACCATGTTTTTGGTTACTCGATTGACCGGATTTGGTGGTTTTTCCTCTGTTATACCGGCCAGGAGTTTTGACGGTAAGTTCGGTTGTTTTATTTGATCGGTTTAGGTGTTGTGGTTGTTTACCCCAGTCGCCGGAATAATATTCCATGGTGACTTGGGTTTTGATTTTGTTAAGAGATGATTGAAGTTCCAACTCGGAACCCGAGCTTTGGTCGCCGGCTTTGGCCATGGTGACTGCTCGATGGTTTGTGAGTTTAGGCGGAAGTATATCGGGTAGATGACGAACCGATTGATGTCTCTGATACCATGTTAATAAACAGAAATTGAAGAGATGATTTTTGTATTGATATTTTTGATAATATTTGATTACAACTTATGCCTCTATTTATACTAGAAATAAACCCTAATTAGGTTACACATGACTATTGGGCTTGGGCCCTTGTTGGACCGATACATATTCTAACACTCTTTCGAAGATTTCCACGATTATTTGCATTGGAGACTAATAAAAAGGTTAAGGTCAGCACTAGGTGGAACAAAGGAGATTGGTCGTGGTCTTGGCGAAGAGGTATCCGTGGAGGGGCTGAGGAGGTTCAGTTCACTGAAATTATCTCCTTGTTACACTCCGTCCATTTGTCAGATCGCAATGATGCTTGGGAATGGAACCTTCCAGGTCAGGATACTTACTATGTACGACAATTCCGTGTATGCCTTGAACGTGCTCTTCTTCCATGCGAGCCGGCTAAGACACATTGGAATTCTTTGGTCCCTAAAAAAGTCAATATTTTCATATGGAGACTACTACGAGATCGCCTACCAACTCGGCTGAACCTTAGCCGTAGAGGACTGGAAATTGCTGAAATTTCATGTCCTTTATGTCATCAGCATGTTGAGTCTATTACTCACTTATTTTCGGTTTGTCCTTTCTCTAATAATCTGGCACAATTATTTACTCATTGGGTGGGTATTGACATTCCTATTGATAGGCCTGATAGGATGTTAGCTTGGATCCACGATTCGCTTTATCCATCCAAGTTTAAACGTTATTTGGAAGCTTCTTGTTTCGTGTGGTGGTGGTCACTTTGGAAACATAGGAATAATGTAACTCATCGAGATAGTGAAGAAACATGTGACGATGTGATCCAAGCTATAGTATCGTCATCTTATTTTTGGATTTGTAGTCGTGATAGGAAAACTAGTTTGTCTTGGTCAACTTGGGCAATGAGTCCGTCTCTGTTATTGTAATTGTAATTGTTTTTTCCATGCTTCGGCGTCTTGCCGGAGCACAGTATAAATAAAAGTATTAGCTGTTCAAAAAAAACTATTTGGTCCAGCACAACCATACGGAACCCAAACCCAAATACACAAATTTCTATAAAAATCTCACAAAAACTAAACCAAAAATCAAACCATAGGCTTATGCGTAAAATCTGGATGCCACATCACGCGTACCATAAATCATTTGCTACGTACCTAATGCCTACATAATTGAAATTTTACTTTAAATTTGTTGCTCAGGGATCGAATAAAATTTAAATATTTGTTTCAAGGTGAACCGTACCGGTTAAAAAAAAAATCCTGTTTGCGGTTGAGCCTTTATAAAAAACCATGACAGTTGACAGTAACAATAATCAAATGTTATAGGCTTGTTAGTACTTAATGAATGGCGATTATCAAATGATTTATGGGCTTAAATTATCAATTGTTATGGGCTTAGGCTATATGGGCCTGTTCATAGGTAACTATTATCAAATGGTGTATGAGCTTAGGCAATAAAATGGATAATTGTTAATAAACTCTTAAACTTATCAGATTGTTAAATGAACTAATAATTTAAAATTAAAATTAAAATAAAAAATACGAGACCCAAAACTTTTAGAGAAGAAATCGGGAAGGACCAGCATAATAAATTTAAACTTTTTTTTTGTGAATAAACTACAAATATTAAATTTTCGGAAACCAGGACTCTCGAAAAATCCCTATTAATCCACCCCACAAATGTGAAAAGTGAGACTCGAACCCAGGTGGATCCTCCCAAGGTCAAAGACCTTACCAATGGGCCACCAACCCCATAAATTTTCATATTGATCATATGATTTCATTAGTAACTTGAGTTATTAAATTTAGAGACAACCTTATATGCTAAACCTCTTGCTTATAAATAAACATCTAAAATTATATACTTTGGACTTTGGAGAAGGCCAAAATTACATACTTTGGTGAAGCCCATAGTCACTATGGTTTTTTGTTTCTATGTTGTAGTCTTCCCTTACACAAAAACATTGGGGGTATACTTTTTTCATAACAGAAAACTTTGTTGGATCAACTTTCCCTTTGATAATTGCCAACCTCCTAAAGTTGCCCTTAAAGTACTTGCTTCCCCAATTTTTAGCTTGCAAATAAGTTGTAGCACATCCAAATCTCTAAAGTTCACATAAGCTTCCCTTGGGTTGTTGGATACAAATGGAGCCATCTTCTCATATATTCTTCTTATCAAACCAACATACTTGCTTTCAAATGCTTCATCCTCCCATGTGATCTTGTACTGTATCATGTACAAATTCCCTTCTCTACGAGGGTATGGAGTCGTGGTTTCGTTTATCTTACTCATCCTTCCGCCATGTGGTTCAAGTTCGATAGTCAAGATTTCTTCAAGCTAACACCATTTGAAGATTTCTTCAAGTGCTTCTTTTGGGATCGGATTCTTCACGTAATCTGATTTAACTTTGTAGTTACTTTTTAGCCTTTTAGGCCATGGTTTCCTTTAACAATGCATCAATGGTTTCTTCTCTTATATACAACGAAAAGTAAACCACCGTTTCAATCCAGCTCATCTCAGTGCAAATCCTTCTCATATAATCCCAATTCATGAAATCTACCATTCATTGTTACAATTAGTTTGTCAGTTCGCAAAAACAAAGAGTTGAAGGTTACTTGCACTCAATGGGGGAGATATGTCGTGGCCAAGAGTTGTCATGATAACCCCATAATATTCATAAAACTCTATATATTTAGTAATATTTTTATGTATTTATTGAGTGTAAAACTTATTGGCAACCCCACAAAATATACACTTAAAATCTTATGTCCTTAATTAATTTGTTAATATTATGATTGTTTGATAATCCTAGACTGAACTTCTTAGCTCCGCCACTGCTTGCACTGTTTTATTTTCAGCTTGATCTAATGCCAGAAAGGCACGTATGTGAATATTAATGAACAAATCATCACTAATAGAGTGCCCAATATATTGGTAGAGGCTTTGTCCTCTTGCGGAAAAGACCAAGGTTCAAACCTTGGCAATGGTGTTTCTTGGTGTATTTAAATAGGGTAGTAGTAGTTTAAAGTTTGCTGTTCAAAAAAAAAAGAGTGCCCAATATATTGCCACTTAACAAGCCAAGTATTACCTTAGTCTAATCTTTTGGTAATACTAAAATCCGTTACTATCGGTGGAACATAAACAAGTTTTATCTTCCAAGATATCACAACTCCAAAACTACCTCCACCTCCTCCTCGAATTGCCCAAAACAAATCCTCACCCATTAAATCTCTATCTAGGATTCGCCCATTGACATCGACAATAAGTGCATCTATTACATTTATCAGCAGACAACCCATATATCTTGCCAAGCTAAGTGCCAACATACCGATTAACAAGGGTATATGTATACAGATCAGACCATATATGCCTTGTGTTACCACGAGTATACAAAACCTTTTAGTACAGCCGGGCATACAATAAATTTTTATCTTTTAGCTAACAAGTGTTTTGGCAGACAAATGATGGTATTTTAGCAATAGTAATCCGTTCAGGATGCTGGGTGAGATGGACATGCTACGTGTGGGCTGCTTCGGATGCTCACAACTACTTGAGCCGACCAGGCTGCTCACATCTTGGTATTTAGGCCGGATACAGTAGATCCGTCGACACCCCATCAATGGGGTCGTCGACGTCGACACTATTGTTAGTGCCTCGTCGATGGGGCATGTCGTCGGGGTCCTTCGATGGGTCGAAACGGGTGGACGAGAGAAATAGAGAGAGTGGAGCGTGGGTAACGGTCAAAAAAATTTTTTTTTTTTCAAAATTCTGAAATCAACGGCTACTTGCTTAATTTTTTTTTAAAAAACTTTTCCATCTTTATATAAACAACATTTTACAACCCATTTTTACAACCCATTCTTCACAACAAAAACACACACTCTATCAAAAACTCTTTCACAAAAACATAAACTAAAATCATGTCTCAAAACAACGAAAACCAAAATCAAATTAACGATCTTTGGAATGCTTTTCTTGAAAACCCGATCCCGGCTATGTCATTAACTAATCAAAGCCAAACAAGCCAACCATTGAGTTCCTCCAACCCGCCCCCAATGGGTCCCCCACTCGTTAACCTATTTTCACAACCGTATTATAACGCGATTAACTACAATCCAATTATGGGTCATAATTGGAACGAGGCTCAACGTATGGCGTTAGCCCAAGCACAAATACAAGCTCAAATGGCGTTTGATTTTCACCACCACCAACAACAACAAAGACCAAGAACCCCACAACCGCCATTGATGATGATGATGAAGATGAAGATGAAGTTGTAGAGGTGGGTCGTGGGAAAAGGCGCGCCACAAAACCGAGAGAGAAAAGGAATTGGGAGAATGAGGATACGGAGTTGTTGGCACAGTGTTGGGTGCATTGGTCGCAGACCCGGTCGTGGGTAATTCTCAGACGGATGACATTTTTTGGGGTAAAGTGGTGGAGATGTTCAACACCGAAACAAAATACCCAAAGCGTACCAAAAGCCAAATACATGGCAAATGGAAAAAGATTAAAAGGGTGTTAAGGATTTTGGCGCGACGTTGAATAAGGTTAGCGAGAACGTGAAATTGTACAAGAAACAAACAGGGGAGAAATATTGGCATTACCAGAAGTGTTATGACCTTCTTAAAAACTTGGCCAACTTTTGGAATGAAAATGCCGCGACGAGCAGTCGACCGGCTCCGGCGGTAGATTTGACCGCCGATGATGTTCCATTAGGCGCAACCCCAACCCCCACCCCGGCCACATTTGATGCCTTATTTGGGGACGACCCCATTAGGCGACCATGAGGTCGTAACGTTAGCCATAGCTTGTCTAGTTCGTCTGATGCAACATCGGGCCGATCATCGTGTAACATCCGCCATTTTTGACCGGTCAACATAACGGGACTAGTAGTTTTGAAACGAGTCAAATTTTGATAAGTAAACTTTTGTAGTGAAAAGGTAGGAGTGTGAATGGTCGATAGAAACGTAATTCGAAAATATGTAATATTGTGTCAACGAAATATTTGAACAATACTCGGGTTAAAAGCTTTAACTAAACGAATCGTTTATCGGGAGAAGCCGGAAGGAGCCGCGAGAGTCCAAGAGGGGAACAAAACTCCCCCTCACTCTCTTTCTCCCCTCATTTCTCTAGTTCTTTCTCTCTCTACTCCTTCTTTTTCTCTCATTTTGGCAAGAACACCACATCATCATCATCATCTTCTCTTCAATCTCCTCTTTAATTCCGAAAATTTGGGTTGTTTATGGTTGGAATTAACTACAAATCATAATAATAACAATAATCCTCTTCAAGAATCTAAGATTTCATTCATTTTCCTAAGTGTGTTCATCCACTTTAAAGCTTCAAAAACGGATTTGGAGTTTCGGGTCGAATTGGTAAGTGTTTCTTAGCTCAAAATGTTCCTCTTACATTATAGAATACTTCCTTGTTATAGATCTAAACGATTGGTGGTCGATTTGAGTGTGAAATGTGTGTTTTGTCTCAAAAACGAGTTTGAAATCAAAGGTTGAGAAATTGGAAGTGGGTTTGTGAATTAGTATGTTTTTATGGTGTGGTTATACTTGAATTTGGTTGTGTTAAAGTTTGGTAACCGGATTTGGCTTCTAAGGTTGTCGATTTTTAGGTCAAAACCCGTTTTCTTGTTCTTCGTAATCTGCGGACGATGTTCATGAATTGGAGGATGATCCGTGTTCATCACATCATCCGCCAGATCGTCCGCCAATTCCTGTTTTCTCCTTGGCATTTTCGTTCGGTTATCGGTCGACTTTCAATGATCCAAAGCTTGTTTATTAGTCTTATATCAACATTCTAAGGTCAACAAAATTGTTAAAACTCAATTCCAAACACTTTGATTTTCATGTCAAATTTTGGGTGCTAAGTCATTGAACCGTATTTAACCAAAACACTTCCTTTGACATTTAAACGTTCTTGAGTCACTTCTAAAGTATCTTTTGGGATTGTGACATAATATAGAAGGCTAGACCTTACCGTTTGGGATACCGTGTGATGAATTGATGTTATGTATTAGGTCGTGATCGTCGTTGAGGTTGATATTGCGCTCATCAATCTTTGGAGATTATAGTTGCTCGTCTCAGGTGAGTTTCGTAGCCCATACTATATGTTGTATGCTTTGGGGGTGGAAAGATACTCGCTATGTCTTTATGTGTTATGCCGTGGATTTAGCTTATGTAAATTCTACGTGCATACGTTTTTGTGTTAGAACATGTCATAGGTAGACATGTAACGTGATTCATAACGATGTGGATGTAGTTGAACGTATAAGATTGTTGTAGCCTATACTAGAATGATCTTTTGATGTGAAATATGATATTGATATGTGTATATGATTAGAGTTAGGTAGGTTTTTGGTATGCTTAATGGGTGTTGGTCGGGTGGAGGGAAAGCCGATGGTATCACCTGTATACAAACCCTGCCAATACCTAAAGAGCATATCGGAAACCTAGGTCGGTTTGGTGATTTAGTTGATTGGAAAGTGTACTCATTGTTAAACGTGTGCCGGTTGGTTTGGAAACGTTGTGATATGGAATGAGACATAGGGACTTTGTACGATAGGTCCCCTAGCGTATCGTTAAATGTTGTATATGTTTATGTTTGTATGAATAACGATTAAGTCCACGTTGGTGGCATAACGATTAAGTCCACGTTGGTGGCATAACGATTAAGTCCACGTTTGTGGCATAACGATTAAGTCCACGTTTGTGGCATAACGATTAAGTCCACGTTTGTGGCATAACGATTAAGTCCACGTTTGTGGCATAACGATTAAGTCCACGTTTGTGGCATAACGATTAAGTCCACGTTGGTGGCATAACGATTAAGTCCACGTTTGTGGCATAACGATTAAGTCCACGTTTGTGGCATAACGATTAAGTCCACGTTGGTGGCATAACGATTAAGTCCACGTTGGTGGCATAACGCTTAAGTCCACGTTTGTGGCATAACGCTTAAGTCGACGATGTGGCATATTGCTTAAGTCCACGTTGGTGGCATAACGATTAAGTCAACGTTTTGGCATAACGATTAAGTCCACGTTGGTGGCATAACGATTAAGTCCACGTTGGTGGCATAACGATTAAGTCCACGTTGGTGGCATAACGATTAAGTCCACGTTGGTGGCATAACGATTAAGTCCACGTTGGTGGCATAACGATTAAGTCCACGTTGGTGGCATAACGATTAAGTCCACGTTGTGGCATAACGATTAAGTCCACGTTTGTGGCATAACGATTAAGTCCACGTTGGTGGCATAACGCTTAAGTCCACGTTTGTGGCATAATGATTAAGTCCACGTTTGTGGCATAACGATTAAGTCCACGTTTGTGGCATAACGATTAAGTCCACGTTTGTGGCATAACGATTAAGTCCACGTTGGTGGCATAACGATTAAGTCCACGTTGGTGGCATAACGCTTAAGTCCACGTTTGTGGCATAACGCTTAAGTCGACGATTGTGGCATAATGATTAAGTCCACATTGGTGGCATAACGCTTAAGTCCACGTTGGTGGCATAACGCTTAAGTCCACGTTGGTGGCATAACGCTTAAGTCCACGTTTGTGGCATAACGCTTAAGTCCACGTTGGTGGCATAACGATTAAGTCCACGTTTGTGGCATAACGATTAAGTCCACGTTTGTGGCATAACGCTTAAGTCCACGTTGGTGGCATATCGCTTAAGTCCACGTTTGTGGCATAACGTTTAAGTCCACCGTTGTGGCATATTGTTTAAGTCCACGTTGTGGCATAACGATTAAGTCCACGTTTGTGGCATAACGATTAAGTCCACGTTAGTGGCATAACGATTAAGTCCACGTTGGTGGCATAACGCTTAAGTCCACGTTTGTGGCATAACGATTAAGTCCACGTTTGTGGCATAACGATTAAGTCCACGTTTTGGCATAACGATTAAGTCCACGTTTGTGGCATAACGATTAAGTCCACGTTGGTGGCATAACGATTAAGTCCACGTTGGTGGCATAACGCTTAAGTCCACGTTGTGGCATAACGCTTAAGTCGACGATGTGGCATAACGCTTAAGTCCACGTTGTGGCATAACGATTAAGTCCACGTTTTTGGCATAACGATTAAGTCCACGTTTGTGGCATAACGATTAAGTCCACGTTGGTGGCATAACGATTAAGTCCACGTTGGTGGCATAACGATTAAGTCCACGTTGGTGGCATAACGATTAAGTCCACGTTGGTGGCATAACGATTAAGTCCACGTTGGTGGCATAACGATTAAGTCCACGTTTGTGGCATAACGATTAAGTCCACGTTTGTGGCATAACGATTAAGTCCACGTTGGTGGCATAACGATTAAGTCCACGTTGGTGGCATAACGATTAAGTCCACGTTGGTGGCATAACGATTAAGTCCACGTTGGTGGCATAACGATTAAGTCCACGTTGGTGGCATAACGATTAAGTCCACGTTGGTGGCATAACGATTAAGTCCACGTTGGTGGCATAACGATTAAGTCCACGTTGGTGGCATAACGATTAAGTCCACGTTGGTGGCATAACGATTAAGTCCACGTTGTGGCATAACGATTAAGTCCACGTTGTGGCATAACGATTAAGTCCACGTTGTGGCATAACGATTAAGTCCACGTTGTGGCGTAACGCTTAAATCCACGTTGTGGCATAACGATTAAGTCCACGTTTGTGGCATAACGATTAAGTCCACGTTGGTGGCATAACGCTTAAGTCCACGTTTGTGGCATAATGATTAATTCCACGTTTGTGGCATAACGATTAAGTCCACGTTTGTGGCATAACGCTTAAGTCCACGTTTGTGGCATAACGATTAAGTCCACGTTTGTGGCATAACGATTAAGTCCACGTTTGTGGCATAACGATTAAGTCCACGTTTGTGGCATAACGCTTAAGTCCACGTTTGTGGCATAACGATTAAGTCCACGTTTGTGGCATAACGATTAAGTCCACGTTTGTGGCATAACGATTAAGTCCACGTTTGTGGCATAACGATTAAGTCCACGTTTGTGGCATAACGATTAAGTCCACGTTTGTGGCATAACGATTAAGTCCACGTTGGTGGCATAACGATTAAGTCCACGTTGGTGGCATAACGATTAAGTCCACGTTTGTGGCATAACGCTTAAGTCCACGTTGGTGGCATAACGATTAAGTCCACGTTTGTGGCATAACGATTAAGTCCACGTTGGTGGCATAACGCTTAAGTCCACGTTGGTGGCATAACGCTTAAGTCCATGTTGTGGCATAACGCTTAAGTCCACGTTGGTGGCATAACGCTTAAGTCCACGTTTGTGGCATAACGCTTAAGTCCACGTTGGTGGCATAACGCTTAAGTCCACATTGGTGGCATAACGCTTAAGTCCACGTTGGTGGCATAACGATTAAGTCCACGTTGGTGGCATAACGATTAAGTCCACGTTGGTGGCATAACGCTTAAGTCCACGTTTGTGGCATAACGATTAAGTCCACGTTTGTGGCATAACGCTTAAGTCCACGTTGGTGGCATAACGATTAAGTCCAGATCTGTGTTTTATTTGAGAGATTAAAAGAAGAATTAAAAAATAATAAAAGGGTGAAAAATGATTGGGTGTTGTATTCCTTACTCTGCATGATCCGAAACTTGAATTTCGATCTGAAACAAATTACAAGAAAAAAATATGTGTGTGATGAGGAGATCTGGGGAGAAAGAAAAACTAGGAATATAAGTGATATACGAGTATCATATTCATATATTGATACAAAAAGTTAAGATACAAATATTTTGTGAGTGAGAGAAAAAGATGTTGGAGAGTTATACTTGCTATAATGAAATGATAGTAAGTGGAAGATAGATGGGTTACGTGTATTCCTATAAAACCAACCAAAAAATATCTATAAAATATAAAAAACAATAATATTAAATTATAAATAATACTCATATATAAGTCAATAAAGATTGACCGTTACACAGAACCTTATCTACAACCAAAATCCAATTTCTCCTTCAGTCCTTCATCCTCATCTTTCCAATAAAACTTCTGCTTCAACTCATATGTCTACATCTAATATCATCTTACGTACATATACCCATTTAACAAATATGAGCAAACATATATATTTTTTGTAAGCATATTCACGTAAGTAACAAATGGATTTTTGGTTACAACAGCCAAATGTTATGCATACTATTCTCATCTTCTTTATTTTTTTTTGTTTCTTTTCCAAAACTATATACTGCAAGCTACAGATCGACGGTTTCTTCACTTTCGTTTTTGGCTTTATACAAACTTGGGCCAACCTTGTAAAACCGAACCCGACCCGGTATAATCCGGGCCCGAACCGACCCGCCCGGGGGGTCAACGGGCCGGGTTTTGGTTCCATTTTTCCTGCACTTTCGGGTCTCGGGTCAAGCCGGTTCGGTCCGGGTCGGGCCGGTTCTGGACCCGTGCACATCCCTAACGATTAAGTCCACGTTTGTGGGATAACGATTAAGTCCACGTTTGTGACATAACGATTAAGTCCACGTTTGTGGCATAACGATTAAGTCCACGTTTGTGGCATAACGATTAAGTCCACGTTTGTGGCATAACGATTAAGTCCACGTTTGTGGCATAACGATTAAGTCCACGTTGGTGGCATAACGATTAAGTCCACGTTTGTGGCATAACGATTAAGTCCACGTTTGTGGCATAACGATTAAGTCCACGTTTGTGGCATAACGCTTAAGTCCACGTTGGTGGCATAACGATTAAGTCCACGTTTGTGGCATAACGATTAAGTCCACGTTTGTGGCATAACGATTAAGTCCACGTTTGTGGCATAACGATTAAGTCCACGTTGGTGGCATAACGATTAAGTCCACGTTGGTGGCATAACGCTTAAGTCCACGTTGGTGGCATAACGCTTAAGTCCACGTTTGTGGCATAACGATTAAGTCCACGTTTGTGGCATAACGATTAAGTCCACGTTTGTGGCATAACGATTAAGTCCACGTTGGTGGCATAACGATTAAGTCCACGTTGGTGGCATAACGATTAAGTCCACGTTGTGGCATAACGATTAAGTCCACGTTTGTGGCATAACGATTAAGTCCACGTTAGTGGCATAACGCTTAAGTCCACGTTGGTGGCATAACGCTTAAGTCCACGTTGGTGGCATAACGATTAAGTCCACGTTTGTGGCATAACGATTAAGTCCACGTTGGTGGCATAACGCTTAAGTCCACGTTGGTGGCATAATGATTAAGTCCACGTTGGTGGCATAACGCTTAAGTCCACGTTGGTGGCATAACGATTAAGTCCACGTTTGTGGCATAACGCTTAAGTCCACGTTGGTGGCATAACGATTAAGTCCACGTTGGTGGCATAACGATTAAGTCCACGTTGGTGGCATAACGATTAAGTCCACGTTTGTGGCATAACGATTAAGTCCACGTTTGTGGCATAACGATTAAGTCCACGTTGGTGGCATATCGCTTAAGTCCACGTTGTGGCATAACGATTAAGTCCACGTTGTGGCATAACGATTAAGTCCACGTTTGTGGCATAACGATTAAGTCCACGTTTGTGGCATAACGATTAAGTCCACGTTTGTGGCATAACGATTAAGTCCACGTTGGTGGCATAACGATTAAGTCCACGTTGGTGGCATAACGCTTAAGTCCACGTTTGTGGCATAACGCTTAAGTCCACGTTTGTGGCATAACGATTAAGTCCACATTGTGGCATAACGCTTAAGTCCACGTTGGTGGCATAACGATTAAGTCCACGTTGGTGGCATAACGATTAAGTCCACGTTTGTGGCATAACGATTAAGTCCACGTTGGTGGCATAACGCTTAAGTCCACGTTGGTGGCATAACGATTAAGTCCACGTTTGTGGCATAACGCTTAAGTCCACGTTGGTGGCATAACGATTAAGTCCACGTTTGTGGCATAACGCTTAAGTCCACGTTGGTGGCATAACGATTAAGTCCACGTTGGTGGCATAACGATTAAGTCCACATTGGTGGCATAACGATTAAGTCCACGTTTGTGGCATAACGATTAAGTCCACGTTTGTGGCATAACGATTAAGTCCACGTTTGTGGCATAACGATTAAGTCCACGTTTGTGGCATAACGATTAAGTCCACGTTGGTGGCATAACGCTTAAGTCCACGTTGGTGGCATAACGCTTAAGTCCACGTTGGTGGCATAACGATTAAGTCCACGTTGGTGGCATAACGCTTAAGTCCACGTTTGTGGCATAACGCTTAAGTCGACGTTGTGGCATATTGATTAAGTCCACGTTGTGGCATAACGATTAAGTCCACGTTGGTGGCATAACGCTTAAGTCCACGTTTGTGGCATAATGATTAAGTCCACGTTTGTGGCATAACGATTAAGTCCACGTTTGTGGCATAACGATTAAGTCCACGTTTGTGGCATAACGATTAAGTCCACGTTTGTGGCATAACGATTAAGTCCACGTTAGTGGCATAACGCTTAAGTCCACGTTGGTGGCATAACGCTTAAGTCCACATTGTGGCATAACGTTTAAGTCCACGTTGTGGCATAACGCTTAAGTCCACGTTGTGGCATAACGATTAAGTCCACGTTTGTGGCATAACGATTAAGTCCACGTTTGTGGCATAACGCTTAAGTCCACGTTTGTGGCATAACGCTTAAGTCCACGTTTGTGGCATAACGATTAAGTCCACGTTTGTGGCATAACGCTTAAGTCCACGTTGGTGGCATAACGATTAAGTCCACGTTTGTGGCATAACGCTTAAGTCCACGTTGGTGGCATAACGATTAAGTCCACGTTGGTGGCATAACGATTAAGTCCACGTTGGTGGCATAACGATTAAGTCCACGTTTGTGGCATAACGATTAAGTCCACGTTTGTGGCATAACGCTTAAGTCCACGTTGGTGGCATAACGATTAAGTCCACGTTGGTGGCATAACGATTAAGTCCACATTGGTGGCATAACGCTTAAGTCCACGTTTGTGGCATAACGCTTAAGTCCACGTTGTGGCATAACGATTAAGTCCACGTTTGTGGCATAACGATTAAGTCCACGTTGGTGGCATAACGCTTAAGTCCACGTTTGTGGCATAATGATTAAGTCCACGTTTGTGGCATAACGATTAAGTCCACGTTGGTGGCATAACGCTTAAGTCCACGTTGGTGGCATAACGCTTAAGTCCACGTTGGTGGCATAACGATTAAGTCCACGTTGTGGCATAACGCTTAAGTCCACGTTGGTGGCATAACGCTTAAGTCCACGTTGTGGCATAACGATTAAGTCCACGTTTGTGGCATAACGATTAAGTCCACGTTTGTGGCATAACGATTAAGTCCACGTTTGTGGCATAACGATTAAGTCCACGTTGGTGGCATAACGATTAAGTCCACGTTTGTGGCATAACGATTAAGTCCACGTTTGTGGCATAACGCTTAAGTCCACGTTGGTGGCATAACGATTAAGTCCACGTTGGTGGCATAACGCTTAAGTCCACGTTGGTGGCATAACGATTAAGTCCACGTTTGTGGCATAACGCTTAAGTCCACGTTGGTGGCATAACGCTTAAGTCCACGTTGGTGGCATAACGCTTAAGTCCACGTTGGTGGCATAACGATTAAGTCCACGTTTGTGGCATAACGCTTAAGTCCACGTTGGTGGCATAACGATTAAGTCCACGTTGGTGGCATAACGATTAAGTCCACATTGGTGGCATAACGATTAAGTCCACGTTGGTGGCATATCGATTAAGTCCACGTTGGTGGCATAACGTATGCAAGACAGTTGAAATATGCTTAGATGGTCATAAGTGAAAATTATGCAAGCGTATATTTGGGGATGCTGTTAACTTGAGGAATTAACGTTGTATACTCGAATACTAAAGGTTTTTAATAGAAAGTGGTGAGTTCGTTATTTTCAAACGCCAACCGTATGTGCTCCTATGAAACGAATCTTGTTGTTGTCTTTGTTGAGACGAATATTGATTGTTTCCTTGTTGAAACGAATCTTGGTTGTTGCCTTGTTGAAACGAATCTTGTTGTTGTCTTTGTTGAGACGAATATTGATTGTTGTCTTGTTGAAACGAATCTTGGTATCCTGGTTGGAATGGATCTTGTTGTCATCTTTGTTGAGATGGATCTTGTATTATCCTTGTTGAGATGAATCTTGTTGTATCCTTGTTGAGATGAATCTTGTTGCCATTCTTGTTAAGATGGATCTTGTTGTCATCTTTGTTAAGATGGATCTTGATGTTGTCTTGGTTATGTGGTTGATGATGGAACGTGAAATTTGTTATGTGTATTTACTTTTGGCAAAGTGAAGTGATGACAATAACGTAGTATAACACTGTGGCAACCCTAGAAACGTCCGATCAACGGTTCTACGGCAACCCGGTGGTATATGCAAGTTATTGGTATCATGGATTGCACAATGTGGTTAAAGTATAGTAGGTAAACCGGTATGCTTAATGGGTGTGGGTTGGGTGGAGGGTTAGCCGCTGGTACACCCTGTATACATACCCAACCAATACCTTGAGGGCATATCGGAACCGAATCCCGACATACATCTAATGTGCTAGGGGTGTGGAGGGTTAGCCGCTGGTACACCCTGTATACATACACCACTAGTAGATTAGATGTAGGAGTTAGATTCGGACTATAATTTAACCGCATTGTTTAGGGCCTTGTATGTATTTATGTTATGATTGGAAATTTGATGATGGAATGACATGTTGATTCGTATATTTGAAGTATAAGCTCACATCGTTGTTGTGACCTCGTTAAGCTCACCTTGTTGTGGTGGTCTTGTTAAGTGGATGGTTATTCACTTGTTATTTATATATGAATGTTTGTGTATATGCGTATTATGATCGTATTATGAACGTATTAGGAACTTATGATCGAATTATGAACGTGTGATCGGATTATAAACTTATGATCGTATTATGAACGTTATTATATATATATAACGTTGTTGTGAATGATATTTATGGATGTGTATGTTGTGTATGAATCATTTTGTTGTAACGTAACGTTGAAATTATGATGTGTAAACGTATGGATAAGTTGTTAGGATACAATGTGATGAACGTGTTGATGTGTACCCTTAGTGAGGGTTTAGTGATGATGTAAGTATCCTAACACTAGTATATTGTAAACAGTTGATATCCCGGCATTAACGATTAAAAGTTAACTGATAAACAATGAGGATGTATTGTTGAATAGTATGCGCACTTGAACTCGTATGAAACGTTTAAACTTGAAAGTTTATGCATGATGTAATATACTTGATGATGCAAGTGTAAAATGTATTAGTTGGTGGACGATTATATGAACGAATTTAACATGCTAATTTCGTTACATGATTACGGGATAATTATATTGTTAAACTTGAAATTTATGCATGAGATAACGGTAATGCATGTGTAAGTGTGTTAATTGGTGAGAAATTGCATGGATTGATTTGGAATACTAGTCGGTATGTGTAAATTATGTTGTTGAACTTAACCGTATACATGAGATATTAGAAGCGATGACATATGTGTAAGCGCTTACTCGATGGGCAATCGTATGAATGAGTTTGGCAAACAAGTTAATCGTTCGAGTATGCCCAAAACCTTATTGCCTTACTTGCTTATAGGAACGAATCGATAGAAAATGTTAATGCATGCATAGTTGTACCCAACGTATGGGAAATCGAATGTATGATTTGATATGCGGGACTAGTTGTTAGAACATGCAAAAATCTTACCTCCTAACTTGCCTATGTGAATAAATTGTTAGGATACGGTAGAGCATGCATGGTTGCCATTCAAGTCAAATTGTTGAATATGCCCAAATTTTGTTGCCTAACTAGCTAAGTGGAATAAATCATTAGGATTTGATAATGCATGCGTAAAGGTATACATTTGGGGCAATTGTATGTATAGGATGTCATGCTAGCCTAATTGCTTAGGTATACCCGGGTCTTGTTGCCTAACTAGCTAAGTGGAATAAATCATTAGGATTTGATAATGCATGCGTAAAGGTATACATTTGGGGCAATTGTATGTATAGGATGTCATGCTAGCCTAATTGCTTAGGTATACCCGGGTCTTGTTGCCTAACTAGCTAAGTGGAATAAATCATTAGGATTTGATAATGCATGCGTAAAGGTATACATTTGGGGCAATTGTATGTATAGGATGTCATGCTAGCCTAATTGCTTAGGTATACCCGGGTCTTGTTGCCTAACTAGCTAAGTGGAATAAATCATTAGGATTTGATAATGCATGCGTAAAGGTATACATTTGGGGCAATTGTATGTATAGGATGTCATGCTAGCCTAATTGCTTAGGTATACCCGGGTCTTGTTGCCTAACTAGCTAAGTGGAATAAATCATTAGGATTTGATAATGCATGCGTAAAGGTATACATTTGGGGCAATTGTATGTATAGGATGTCATGCTAGCCTAATTGCTTAGGTATACCCGGGTCTTGTTGCCTAACTAGCTAAGTGGAATAAATCATTAGGATTTGATAATGCATGCGTAAAGGTATACATTTGGGGCAATTGTATGTATAGGATGTCATGCTAGCCTAATTGCTTAGGTATACCCGGGTCTTGTTGCCTAACTTAGCTAAGTGGAATAAATCATTAGGATTTGATAATGCATGCGTAAAGGTATACATTTGGGGCAATTGTATGTATAGGATGTCATGCTAGCCTAATTGCTTAGGTATACCCGGGTCTTGTTGCCTAACTAGCTAAGTGGAATAAATCATTAGGATTTGATAATGCATGCGTAAAGGTATACATTTGGGGCAATTGTATGTATAGGATGTCATGCTAGCCTAATTGCTTAGGTATACCCGGGTCTTGTTGCCTAACTAGCTAAGTGGAATAAATCATTAGGATTTGATAATGCATGCGTAAAGGTATACATTTGGGGCAATTGTATGTATAGGATGTCATGCTAGCCTAATTGCTTAGGTATACCCGGGTCTTGTTGCCTAACTTAGCTAAGTGGAATAAATCATTAGGATTTGATAATGCATGCGTAAAGGTATACATTTGGGGCAATTGTATGTATAGGATGTCATGCTAGCCTAATTGCTTAGGTATACCCGGGTCTTGTTGCCTAACTAGCTAAGTGGAATAAATCATTAGGATTTGATAATGCATGCGTAAAGGTATACATTTGGGGCAATTGTATGTATAGGATGTCATGCTAGCCTAATTGCTTAGGTATACCCGGGTCTTGTTGCCTAACTAGCTAAGTGGAATAAATCATTAGGATTTGATAATGCATGCGTAAAGGTATACATTTGGGGCAATTGTATGTATAGGATGTCATGCTAGCCTAATTGCTTAGGTATACCCGGGTCTTGTTGCCTAACTAGCTAAGTGGAATAAATCATTAGGATTTGATAATGCATGCGTAAAGGTATACATTTGGGGCAATTGTATGTATAGGATGTCATGCTAGCCTAATTGCTTAGGTATACCCGGGTCTTGTTGTCTAACTTAAAATCGGCTTTGACTTTAAAAGTATGCAATAATAAGCTGAGAGTGATAAGATATGATCGTCAAATGCTCGTTCGAACCAAACAATGTGATGACGTCTAAAAACGAACAAAAACTTAAAAACTAGTGAATACTGAGAAGAGTAAACGTAAACATTTGAGTCACACAAATTGGATTAGTAACGTAATAAAGTTCGGAAATGAAGGGGAATTCTTTTAACTGGGGAATTCCCCGAGGAGTCAAAGTAAGATCTCGGTCCATGGAGGTTTTTTCTAACTGGGGAATCAATTAGGGCGTGCGTAAGGCGAAACGATTAAGACGTGAACGACATGTGAATGTAAACCTAGATGTCATGTGATACTAAATGGGGTCACGTGCTATAAGGATGATAGTGCATAACATTAAGGAGATTTGAACCTTGACGGGAGTGAGAATCGTGGTAATTTCGAGGACGAAATTCTTTTAACTGGGGAATAATGTAACATCAGCCATTTTTGACCGGTCAACATAACGGGACTAGTAGTTTTGAAACGAGTCAAATTTTGATAAGTAAACTTTTGTAGTGAAAAGGTAGGAGTGTGAATGGTCGATAGAAACGTAATTCGAAAATATGTAATATTGTGTCAACGAAATATTTGAACAATACTCGGGTTAAAAGCTTTAACTAAACGAATCGTTTATCGGGAGAAGCCGGAAGGAGCCGCGAGAGTCCAAGAGGGGAACAAAACTCCCCCTCACTCTCTTTCTCCCCTCATTTCTCTAGTTCTTTCTCTCTCTACTCCTTTTTTTTCTCTCATTTTGGCAAGAACACCATCATCATCATCTTCTCTTCAATCTCCTCTTTAATTCCGAAAATTTGGGTTGTTTATGGTTGGAATTAACTACAAATCATAATAATAACAATAATCCTCTTCAAGAATCTAAGATTTCATTCATTTTCCTAAGTGTGTTCATCCACTTTAAAGCTTCAAAAACAGATTTGGAGTTTCGGGTCGAATTGGTAAGTGTTTCTTAGCTCAAAATGTTCCTCTTACATTGTAGAATACTTCCTTGTTATAGATCTAAACGATTGGTGGTCGATTTGAGTGTGAAATGTGTGTTTTGTCTCAAAAACGAGTTTGAAATCAAAGGTTGAGAAATTGGAAGTGGGTTTGTGAATTAGTATGTTTTTATGGCGTGGTTATACTTGAATTTGGTTGTGTTAAAGTTTGGTAACCGGATTTGGCTTCTAAGGTTGTCGATTTTTAGGTCAAAACCCGTTTTCTTGTTCTTCGTAATCTGCGGACGATGTTCATGAATTGGAGGATGATCCGTGTTCATCACATCATCCGCCAGATCGTCCGCCAATTCCTGTTTTCTCCTTGGCATTTTCGTTCGGTTATCGGTCGACTTTCAATGATCCAAAGCTTGTTTATTAGTCTTATATCAACATTCTAAGGTCAACAAAATTGTTAAAACTCAATTCCAAACACTTTGATTTTCATGTCAAATTTTGGGTGCTAAGTCATTGAACCGTATTTAACCAAAACACTTCCTTTGACATTTAAACGTTCTTGAGTCACTTCTAAAGTATCTTTTGGGATTGTGACATAATATAGAAGGCTAGACCTTACCGTTTGGGATACCGTGTGATGAATTGATGTTATGTATTAGGTCGTGATCGTCGTTGAGGTTGATATTGCGCTCATCAATCTTTGGAGATTATAGTTGCTCGTCTCAGGTGAGTTTCGTAGCCCCTACTATATGTTGTATGCTTTGGGGGTGGAAAGATACTCGCTATGTCTTTATGTGTTATGCCGTGGATTTAGCTTATGTAAATTCTACGTGCATACGTTTTTGTGTTAGAACATGTCATAGGTAGACATGTAACGTGATTCATAACGATGTGGATGTAGTTGAACGTATAAGATTGTTGTAGCCTATACTAGAATGATCTTTTGATGTGAAATATGATATTGATATGTGTATATGATTAGAGTTAGGTAGGTTTTTGGTATGCTTAATGGGTGTTGGTCGGGTGGAGGGAAAGCCGATGGTATCACCTGTATACAAACCCTGCCAATACCTAAAGAGCATATCGGAAACCTAGGTCGGTTTGGTGATTTAGTTGATTGGAAAGTGTACTCATTGTTAAACGTGTGCCGGTTGGTTTGGAAACGTTGTGATATGGAATGAGACATAGGGACTTTGTACGATAGGTCCCCTAGCGTATCGTTAAATGTTTTATATGTTTATGTTTGTATAAATAACGATTAAGTCCACGTTGGTGGCATAACGATTAAGTCCACGTTGGTGGCATAACGCTTAAGTCCACGTTTGTGGCATAACGATTAAGTCCACGTTTGTGGCATAACGATTAAGTCCACGTTGGTGGCATAACGCTTAAGTCCACGTTTGTGGCATAATGATTAAGTCCACGTTTGTGGCATAACGATTAAGTCCACGTTTGTGGCATAACGATTAAGTCCACGTTTGTGGCATAACGATTAAGTCCACGTTTGTGGCATAACGATTAAGTCCACGTTGGTGGCATAACGATTAAGTCCACGTTGGTGGCATAACGCTTAAGTCCACGTTTGTGGCATAACGATTAAGTCCACGTTTGTGGCATAACGATTAAGTCCACGATTGTGGCATATTGTTTATTATAAATGAATGACTATGTATATGTAAGTGTGAAGTATTGCCTACCGAACGCTATCGCTTGTATGTAACGTATGAATTGTTGTCATTAATCGTTGAACGTATGATATGTAATGTGATCCTACGAACTCACCAACCTAGTGTTGACGTTTTTGAGTATATTTTCAGGTATAAGAGAAATCGCTTGCAAGCTAGGAGTTGATGCCAATAGATGGACCTCAGGATCTTTTGATTGCATTCTAGATCTTTAGACTCGGGCACGATGCCTCGGTTTGCTCTCCCTTTTCTTGGGATTTGTATGTTGTATTTTGTACCGTGTATGTCAGTTTGTGTGTTAAATGAACATCATATAGTTTCTCTGAGTAATATCCATTTGCAAGCTCGTTTCAGTTGCATCTCACGTTTCCGCCATTGGTGGGGTGTTACACATCGGGTTCGGAAGCGGCCCAAAATATTAGTACTTATGTTCGAATGCAACAAGATGCTTTGCAACGGGCCGAGGTTAGAGATGCCATGAAATTTTTGGCGAAACCGATTCCTACGAGTTTGTCGAGACAAGACTTGAAGGCACATATGAAGTATCGGAAATACTTGCAATAGGAATTCGGGAGCAAGTTTTATGTAGAGGCGGCTAGCGACGAGGAGGACGAGGCGAACGACGACGAGTAGTTTTATTTATTATAATGTTAGTTGTAATGTTTTTATTTTTAATTGTAATGTTTTCGGTGTACTTTTTTTAATTTTAGTTGTATTGTAATGTTTTTAATTTAGTTGTAATGTTTAATTTTAACTAAAATTAAGTTTAATTTATTGTTTGGGTAAATATAAATAAAATAAATAAAAGTTGAGGAAGAGGTGTGAAAGAGATGTTATTGGTAGTGAGTGTGGAAGAGGTTGGAGAGAGGCTGTGTGACAGAGTGTGGAAGAGGTGTGGAAGAGGAGAAAGAAAAGCTGATGTGACAGTGTGGAAGAGGTGTGGAAGAGGTTCTTATTGTATAAGGTCTTATAGCTTTTAGAATAATTAATGAAAATTTGTATAAAGTGATGCCCAATTATTGGTAGTTATATACCTTTTAGAATTATGGCCACATCTTGTTAATGAGCTTTCTCTAATCATGGGCTTTTACGAAACTGATTTCTAAAAAGCAAGATAAGTAAAATGTTCCTTGTCATGCTATTCTAACATTCTCTAAACCTTCCAATTTCCATGTCCATGTCATGCTCATCCCGCTTAATTAGACACATATACTTCGGGCCTTTCGTGTCCATATCAGGTTTCTGGCCGGCTTAGAATAATATATTTTAGACTTTCCATGTCTATATATCTGCCACTGCAATCTGTGATAGTCGGATCCATAGCAGCTAGGTCCAAGAAAGCCAGATTTAGATGGACTATATTTGGGATAGGCGGGTCAATATTTAAGATTCTTGAATAGGAAATTTTATTCTTTTTAGCATTTATAGGTCAATTTCTCTATCGTTACTAAACAATGAAATTTAATAGATTTCACCATTTCATTTATTTTATTCATTTTATTTCTTTGAATTTCAAATGGACAAATTTAAGAAAAGATATGAGACTGCGAAATGAAGCAGATAAATGAAACTGATTAAAAATTTTATTAAGTTCTCTTGTTTGGTAATGACAAGTTACCCGATCGATAGAACCGTCAGCTCATTAACCTATAATTTAAATCACGCTACCTAGTTCAGGCTAGCCATTTGTCAGCTTCATTTTATATAGACTCGTGTATGGGTGACAGTATTTTTAGCAAGCGGTTTGACCGATAGGAAGAGTGACATAAGCAAGTTAAAGTTATTACTTGTTATTGAATGATAATTATTTTCTATATTTATATATAAGAATAAGAATAAAATGAAAATGAAAATATAATATAGGATAAAATGTTTCATAAATAAACTTTCAAAACTATTACTATCCACATGCAAGCCTATTTAATAGCCAATTGTTGAAGGGGCCCTGACCTTAACTACCATTTAAAACCTAGGGGTGTTTGATTTCAATCTTAGAAATTATATGTATATGTCGGATCGGAGTTAACTCTTGTTTTCCTCGGGCGTCGCCCGTCCATGCGTTTGTTTAGCTTGTTGCCAAAGGTTGTGTAGATCACTTGAAATTGAGATCCCTCTTTTATTGTTTGTAAATATAACGAAAAATAAAGTGATCAGAAAATGATGGATATATTGTTAGTAAGGATTTATGATAATTTGAATTAACGTATGTCATTATTGGAAGCACTATAATATACATAAAAATATTTGTGTCACTAATCCTTATATAGCCTACTCAAATGAAGATTTAATTTGGTGACAAAAATACATGAAACAATTCTTCATTTTCATCGTCCAATACAAAGACAATATATATGTATAACTTTGCAAATGATTCAACAACTTTTTAATTTTCTACCTTTTTAAAGTTATCAAATTCCATGAAATGATGAGATTAAATTAGTTAATGATAGATATATACATTAATAAAGTAGCTAGAACAACTAATATTCGTATAAGAAGAATTAGATCTTTTGCTAATATATATACATTAATTAATGATAGATATATACATATGGTAATTATAGAACAACATATACCACATATGACTATAGATTCTAAATAACTATTGTAGATAAAAATTAAAAAAAATTTAAAAAACAAAAACAAAAAAACAATATATATAATTATATGCCATCTAATTAATTCCAGTTAAGCAATTCTTCTATCATCTGCATTGCCATCCTATTCTCTTCCTCTACATTTCTATCACGATGTCCACCGGGACCACCATCCTCCACCACCTCCACCGGAGACAATGATTCCAACGATGTCGTGTGAGTGGTCGTCGTTTCCTCAAGCACTTTTCTCTTGCTACCAACCTCAACCCTCATCACCCAACCGGAATCAGATCCTTTGCCAGCGCGTTTTTGCCACACACCAATGTGGGAATTATCGCTATCTAGACGCAAACATGTGAGGGACGGAGCAGGGTCCTTGCAGCATTTGCGAAGCTTTGCAGCTATATTGGTTTCTGCTGGAGAGCCTTGGCTGCTAGTTATAGGAAAATTGGTCTTTGCATTTTGACCATTCATTACAATGGCTGCTTGATCATATGCTCTTGCCGCGGCTTCAGCCGTATCAAATGTACCAAGCCACACCCTTCTCTTCCTATACATAATGTACAAAAATATATTTATTCACATTAAAGTAGCTAGAACAACTAATATTCGTATAAGAAGAATTAGATCTTTTGCTAATATATATACATTAATTAATGATAGATATATACATATGGTAATTATAGAACAACATATACCACATATGACTATAGATTCTAAATAACTATTGTAGATAAAAATTAAAAAAAATTTAAAAAACAAAAACAAAAAACATCCTCCTTAGTCAGAGTGGATCTACATGTACAATTAGTACCAACTTTTATATATGCAACGTACATATATGGATCATGACTTCAAACTAAGTTAAGCTTGCTTCAATGTAATACATTTAATCTTTTTTTTGGTTACACATTTGGTTATTAATTATCCAAGAGAGATCATTTGAGAATAACAACTGTGAATACTAGTCCTTTCAAACAAAAAACAAACAATGAATATTAGTATATGAGTAGCAAATGACTAAATGCTATCCACATGTTAAAATGTCGGCCATTGAGTAAATGTGGAAGTAATATTATTATTCGAAGTACTGTAAAAGACAAAAAAAAGTTAATGAAACTAGCAAACTTACAGCAATGGATGGCGGATCTCTGAAACCCATGACCCCCATTGTCTTTGCCTGACACCTCGAAACTTCTTTGATTGATGTACCTCCATTATCTCTCTCTTTGTTATTCTCTCTAGGTAGCTACCAAACAGATATAAATATAGAGAGAGAATACTGCTACAAGGACCAAGTGGTGATCACACACTTTGAGAACATGAGGGAGGAAGGTTTATATAAATAGAGAGAGAGAAAAGAAAGGTACGTACATTGTGATATTAAAGATCGACAGGTGTGTGTATGTATATGTATATGAGATGGAAGGCAAGAGAGAAAAACAGTTAGAAGGTTGACAATTAGAAATTACGAGTACTTTTTTAACGGTGGTTTGAATAAAACTTGTTCCTTGGCTACTAGTTAGATCAAATTAATCGGTTGTCTTAATCAGGCTATGCGACATCAAATGCTAAGTATCTAAAGAAAAACCCTACACCCCAGACTTTTGGGATTACCGAGATTTAATTAAGGAAAAATGTTATATGATGTTAACATTAGGATGATGCACTCATACCAATTTTTACACATGTTAAATAGTCTCCCTAAATTCTAAGGTTTGTGAGGAGAACACTTTAATTAAACTGATATCTTTCAAGGTAAAATTTGGTGACTCGACCATCCAAACTGGCATCATTGTGAACGTACACTTGACATTACTTACTATGTATAGGATGTACACGTAAATTCGCATATTCAAACCTATTTTAGTAAACTGATATATATATTTAGCCTTTAAAGTTAAACCACAATGTAATGTGATCTCTTGATAAAGGTTGTATTGAGTTTTTGAAGTACTAAATACCCACCCACCTCACTTCCCCAACCTAGACAAACAACCTGAAAAAGGTAAACGATCTTCATTTTGGATAGCTAAAATTATACAAACTTTGACATATTTACGTGTATATATCCTTAACACAAGAATTTGTAATTTAAACTTAAAGTTTATTCACATAATTGTTATCCTCATTAAGGGTCATTTTATACATGTCTCTAGTAGAACTTCATTTTCACATGTGTCAAGAATGAGGTGAAATAGTTAATTATTATGTTATGTAATGAATATTATTGGATGTTGTGTTTTCTTAGATTGGAGTACATTTTACATGTAATTTAAAATATGTATCGTGACCTCAATCCTGCATCACATTTTTAATACTTTAACATATATTGTTATTTATACGAGTATTTAACATACACATTGTAAGTAATGGTACCTATTTATTTATTTATATTTATGCTTTATATAAAGAGCCAGAGAAATCAAACGGTGTAAATACACATTGTAGGAAGCATTAAAGGTCATCACCTAACAAAGGTGTTCTTCAAAACTAACTTGAGTAAATGATGTTGGACTTATTCTTCATGTCACTTATTTTTCTTTCTGCTCAACCAATATCCTATGCACTTCTGCTTTCTACTTTAGTAAATACTTAATGAGTTAATTGCAAGAATCGTCACTATGGTTTGTTCATTTTCGTGGTTTACATCCCTCTTCAAAAATTTTAGTGAAATTGGGCCAGACTTCATACTTTTGTTGCATGTTACGTCCCTGAGTCTGACGCCATTTATTTATATCCGTTAAATGCTTTATATAAAGAGCCAGAGAAATCAAACGGTGTAAATACACATTGTAGGAAGCATTAAAGGTCATCACCTAACAAAGGTGTTCTTCAAAACTAACTTGAGTAAATGATGTTGGACTTATTCTTCATGTCACTTATTTTTCTTTCTGCTCAACCAATATCCTATGCACTTCTGCTTTCTACTTTAGTAAATACTTAATCTAAAGAATACTATATTATATGGTTGTATTGTATTTTATTGACTTCACATTAAGAAAATTCATGGTAGCATTTTTTACTTTCTTAGTTTCTTTTGCTTTTGAAATGTATTATATGAAAAATTGCAATATATAACACCACTACAAGAATCCAAAAATAATAGAGTTTTTAAAACGACACGTGGTGTATCTTTTACGCGACATGTATTTTTTATGTGATTAACGTTTTATGTACTGATTAATTAATGTGATTATGTGTGTAATGTGTCAATTAATGATTGATGTTATTATAAAACTTGAGTGGCTTAAGTGTCGATCTAGGGGACTTGTTAGCTGCTCTAAATGACAAAAAGGTAGTGTCGGATTGTTGGAACTACTATGATCTAGAACGGAAAAAAAAAGTAGTGTTGGTGTAAAGAATAGGAATAAGAAAGGATTAATTTCTTCGAATATCATTTTAGCAAAGATAATATGGAATAATTTTCAAACATGACCAACCAAAAAAATAATTCATCTACATCAAAAACAGATTTCTTTCTTTTTATTTCAATAAATTGTACTGTAACGATTTAAAAAAAAATAATTCATCTACATCAAAAACAGATTTCTTTCTTTTTATTTCAATAAATTGTACTGTAACGATTTAACCAAAAAAATAATTCATCTACATCAAAAACAGATTTCTTTCTTTTTATTTCAATAAATTGTACTGTAACGATTTAAAAAAAAATAATTTTAGAAGATTTGTCTAGATTAAAAACTGTAGCTCAAGAGTCGTACTTCGTTTCTCATTTGTAGGACACTTTTTTTCTTCTTCATCTGACTTCACGAAGAAAGTATATCGGTCGTTAGTGGACTGGCAAAGACTTTTGGTGATGCAAAATAACACTAATAAAAAAAAAAGTAGTGTTGGTGTAAAGAATAGGAATAAGAAAGGATTAATTTCTTCGAATATCATTTTAGCAAAGATAATATGGAATAATTTTCAAACATGACCAACCAAAAAAATAATTCATCTACATCAAAAACAGATTTCTTTCTTTTTATTTCAATAAATTGTACTGTAACGATTTAAAAAAAAAAATTCATGGTAGCATTTTTTACTTTCTTAGTTTCTTTTGCTTTTGAAATGTATTATATGAAAAATTGCAATATATAACACCACTACAAGAATCCAAAAATAATAGAGTTTTTAAAACGACACGTGGTGTATCTTTTACGCGACATGTATTTTTTATGTGATTAACGTTTTATGTACTGATTAATTAATGTGATTATGTGTGTAATGTGTCAATTAATGATTGATGTTATTATAAAACTTGAGTGGCTTAAGTGTCGATCTAGGGGACTTGTTAGCTGCTCTAAATGACAAAAAGGTAGTGTCGGATTGTTGGAACTACTATGATCTAGAACGGAAAAAAAAAGTAGTGTTGGTGTAAAGAATAGGAATAAGAAAGGATTAATTTCTTCGAATATCATTTTAGCAAAGATAATATGGAATAATTTTCAAACATGACCAACCAAAAAAATAATTCATCTACATCAAAAACAGATTTCTTTCTTTTTATTTCAATAAAGCGTATACTAATATGAATCTTAGTGAGACTTACATAAGAGTACACTTAATTGCCTTCTTGAAGATACAAAGACATTTACAACCAATCTTGAATTGCTCAATGCAACTTGAATTTTAATGAAAACTAAACTTCCACTCAAGTCGACTCATTTTACTACACTCTTGGTTTAAAAAGCAAGGCACACCAAGGGTAAAAGTTGTGTGCGTTTATATTTCCTAAATCCCTTTTTACTCGGCCGCTTCAATGGGGTCTTATATCCTAGTCGGAGGAGAAGTTACCAAATTTGAGCATTCTCTTACACTTGACGATAGTGAGGCTCTTATTTGAGAGAAAGACTTCGTTAGTTTGCCATATGAAAAATTGCAATATATAACACCACTACAAGAATCCAAAAATAATAGAGTTTTTAAAACGACACGTGGTGTATCTTTTACGCGACATGTATTTTTTATGTGATTAACGTTTTATGTACTGATTAATTAATGTGATTATGTGTGTAATGTGTCAATTAATGATTGATGTTATTATAAAACTTGAGTGGCTTAAGTGTCGATCTAGGGGACTTGTTAGCTGCTCTAAATGACAAAAAGGTAGTGTCGGATTGTTGGAACTACTATGATCTAGAACGGAAAAAAAAAGTAGTGTTGGTGTAAAGAATAGGAATAAGAAAGGATTAATTTCTTCGAATATCATTTTAGCAAAGATAATATGGAATAATTTTCAAACATGACCAACCAAAAAAATAATTCATCTACATCAAAAACAGATTTCTTTCTTTTTATTTCAATAAATTGTACTGTAACGATTTAAAAAAAAATAATTTTAGAAATGTACAAGGATTAAAACTCAAAACTTTCGAACCACAAGGATGATTTGTGACATATACTCAAAATTTTAAAAATAATCGGAACCTGAGTCCTGAGTCGATTAGGTAATCAGTGAACCCTATACATCAAACGCAGCCCCAATACACAGTCAGAATCAACGAATTACAGAGCCTTCCAAAATATTCAAAAGTAAGTCTCAAATCTATTCAATAAAATGAAACTATGTATCGTTTGTATATATTATATATATATCATTTGCATACTTCAATTTTTTATTTTTTTTATCATTTCAGATTTAGGGTTTAAGTTATTATTGTTATGTATATATACATCTGTTGCTAGTTGCTACGTAACATTTATTTGATTTTAAATTAATATTGAATTATAAATTTTATTGAACTTTGAATTGAATTATATAATGTTGCAGAGTTTCAAAATATAAGAAATGGATGTTTGAACCTATACTAAAATGTTATATTTGAGGTATCCCTGTTTAGGCTACCCACGGAAAGTCGAGCCTTCGGAATTGTTTAAGTTACTCGGAGCGATTTGAACTTTGAGTGTAATAAAATGCATGATAGTGAAGTACTTGGATGGAAGTAGAAAATAAGTACTTGGTGTATATAGATATACATACATACACACATACGTGTTTACTTGGAGCGTAATATGTGCACATTTTCGTTTTAACCTTTTTCTTTCAAAAGCGTATACTAATATGAATCTTAGTGAGATTTACATAAGAGTACACTTAATTGCCTTCTTGAAGATACAAAGACATTTACAACCAATCTTGAATTGCTCAATGCAACTTGAATTTTAATGAAAACTAAACTTCCACTCAAGTCGACTCATTTTACTACACTCTTGGTTTAAAAAGCAAGGCACACCAAGGGTAAAAGTTGTGTGCGTTTATATTTCCTAAATCCCTTTTTACTCGGCCGCTTCAATGGGGTCTTATATCCTAGTCGGAGGAGAAGTTACCAAATTTGAGCATTCTCTTACACTTGACGATAGTGAGGCTCTTATTTGAGAGAAAGACTTCGTTAGTTTGCCATATGAAAAATGAATATTTAAGCAATAATTGCTTGGAGCTTTTGATGTCCCTTATATATGTGGAAATGAATAGAGAAGTCAATGGGCTGGTCATTTTGTAAGCCATTTAGTCCCTGTCTTATAAGGCCCAAATTTAGAAAAAACACAAATAGCTGAGTTTCTAAAACCCTAGAAATCGAATTGGGTAGCAACGGATTCCAGGTACACTATCCTTCAGCCAGGTTTTGCAGTAGAAAGTTATTCATGATTCCATAAAAACATTAGCTCTTAGTGTTAGGGTACCATATGGCAGTGGTGGATCCACCAGCCAAAGTGATTTTTTATTATTTTTTAATACTAGGCCCCAACCCAAAATATATCAATACCCTTAACAATAGCCTAAAAATCAAGATAGAATTCCATTTGAAAACATTTATTCTCGTTATTAAGGTAAAAAAGAAATTCAGGCCTTCGTCATTTAGAATTTCTGGATCCGTCACTGTTAACTATGGGATCCAATCTTTCAAATGTCGTACCATACTGATTATGTGCTATAAAAGCTCATCAATCTGGTTCTTTTTAGATACTAGTCTTCTATGTAAGGATTTGTGAATTGTATATAGGAAGTTAGATCGAGTGGTTGAAGGTCGAAGTATGACATCTAGGACGAAAATGATGATTATTAAGTGATATTTTCCGATATCGATCCCACTACATTTCGCAGTACATTTGTTTCAGTAACAGTATCAATATTAAGCAGATTTGGGTGAATTTTATGAAGTTCATGTGTCTTTGACCGCTATAGTTAGAATTTCGATCATCTCTTTGTTCGTTTGGATATGGTTATGGCACATTGCAATTCCCCTGTTTTGTTTTTTTTTTCCTGAAACCAACGGTTCACTAGAATAAGGTCACTCAATCTTGTTAAGAAATAATTCCTTTGAGATTCAAAGATTAAAGAACAATAACTGTGTTTTATGTAGATCGTTCTATCATTATTAATGTGCTATATCTTTTTTTTCTGGCCCAAAAGTAATTCTTTTTTTTTATTTGTTATTTTTATGTTTTGAATGGTAAACTATCCTACTTTTGCTCCTAAGCTACCCTGAATGCCTAGTATGAAACGGACTTCTGAAAATACCCCAAACCTCATCCCCCGCACCACCCAATGTCACTTGTTGCGTTTAATGGTGTAAAGTTCAACTCACTAACTGAAGTGATCAATGATGAAAACCGAGCAGAATATGTGGTGTATTGTATCATTGAATTTCTTAAAATGGTTATCTGTTTGTTTGAATAAATTATGTTTCCAACCACAATTTGGTTGTTTTATATCAGTAGAAAAATTGACTAGATTGGCCTGCAGAAATGAAGGTGAGGTCTTCAGTGAAGAAAATGTGTGAATTCTGTAGAACAGTGAAACGTCGTGGACGAGTTTTTGTGTTGTGCTCAGCTAATCCCAAGCATAAACAGCGACAAGGTATCTCGACAGTTTCTTTCCAGGAAGGTTCTCTCACATCCAGGTATTCATCCTTTTTGTTGCTTATAGTTCTCGCTTTTTGGTGTCTGGCTTTTGATGTATCCGATTTAATCTCATTGCATTTTAATTGTTCAACTAGCAACAAAACCCATAGTACATGACCATAAAGTTTCATGTAAAATTATGTGTGGCTTTTAGCTTGGCAACTATTTCATGTGAGACTGATTCTATTGTTATGAGGTTTCTTTTACACACCCAAGTTTTCAGCATTCACGGATAAGTAATAAGTTACGATTCACTTGTGTGCCTGCATCTTCATTGAAAACTCATGGAGATACTTTGTTATTGCCAGTGTAACAAAATTATGTTCTAATTGGATTATATTTTCTTGATTGTATCAACTATATCTTAATCTTTTTCTTAGCATATAATTCGTTCTTGATGTGTTTATTGAAATTAGACCTAGTGATAGCATGACTTTGTTGGTTAAAAAAGTTAGAAAATGTGCACAAAATATAGCATTTTAATTTAAATTGCACCATAAGTTCAATTGAATTTCAACCTCAGATCAAAAGCATTTCAGTTTCTGGGTAACCTGATAATTTCCCTATAAGTCTTCATCACACGTTAAATCACGTATAAAAAGCTAAATGGCGTCCTTAACTGTCTGTAGAAATATGACCATTTATATTATATGGATTTGTTTTGGGTTTGTTGCTCAATCCTAAGAGGTCAAATGGGTTGAGCTAAAAGGCTTAGTCAAAAGAACCGGTCAACTGTATCAAGCAGGTTAGGAGTCATCTGTTATCCAAAATGTTGTGACGTTCATAAATCTTTTTTGACAAGATGTATTATAGATTATTATTGTAATAGGACAGTTAATAATCGTATTCAACAGTTAACACCTAGATCATTTATAAAATTCAAAATAAAGAATTACAAGTTTACATGTTTGTCGGTTGGCCCAATTTTACTTAGTTTTTTGTTTTTATTTTTTGGTAATTAAATGAGTTAATTATAGAAATGGATAACTTTTTATCGTGTTGGCCCTAGTTAAACTGAAGCAAACTACAAAATTGCCTTAGTTGACCCGAACCTGTTTGACCAATTACTCAACGTCTCAACCCACCCATGTTTTCATCGCTAGTTAAACATGTTTATTCTTTGAAATGTTCATTCTAGTTTAAGCAATTAAGCAAGTTTATGATTCTTCTTTAAGTTATTTTTTATATGCATAAAATAAATGTATGTAATAATCACATGATACTTTCTTGATCATATCAAATTATCAACTACATCTTTTTTTGTCCAATCAATTCTTAGCATCTTATTCGTTGTTGATATTTATATTGAAGTTACACTTATTGATAGCATGACTTATTTGGTTAAATAAATGAGAAAATGTGCTAGTGACACATTACCCTCGTGTATATATATACACATACATACACCCTTCAAAAATCATTTATTGTTATTTTATCTTCATATTATAAGCTATAAGCATTTCTGGCTCTTATACGACCTTAAAAGTTATATCTGGTAATTGCCATGTCATCCAAAATGTAGTGAAGTTCATAAACCTTTTTCAACAAGCATGATTAATCGATGATTATTCTAATAATATAGTTTAGAATTTTATTTAACACTTTATTCAATTAAAAAAAAAAAAGAATTTTAGTTTTAGTGGGTTGGTCCATGTTGATCTTATGCAAACTACAAATTGCCTTAGTTGACCTGAACCTGTTTGACCAGTTACTCAACCTGCCCATTTTTCCATCTGTAGCTAGACATATTCATTCTTTGACATAAAGCTTTTAGTCACCAGCTGTTTGTTGCTCTCAGAATATCAGAAATGCAGATAACTAGAAGCAATTATCAAGCTCCTATTTCTAACTCTGGCACTGGAGGTGGCTTGGCATCTCTACTTGTTGAGAGGAAAGTCCCCGTGCTTTTTGCTGGATGGAGAGTAAACATTGCATCTCTTCTTCAGACACGTGCCAAGTGATGATCACCGAACTGTTTAACTTTTAACGGTGGAGGATGTCTTCTTTTTTTACTTTCTGTGTTTATGGACCTAAATGATCAGCCTGCTGACACAAAATTTTCATGTCTTTCTCTAAGGAATACAATTATTACGCTTAAAATAATGCAGTCAAACTTTTGAGGATCATCCACTTTTGTTTGTCAAGTTAATACCGTGCCTCTGCAAGTCCTTCGTTTTGGGAACATGGAATGCACAGGGCTGCAATTTCAAACAGAGAATGTGACAATACGTTAATGCGGGTAGTGTTCCACACTTACATGGGTTAATACGTCTAAAAATAAAGAATGTAGTCATATGAAGGAATTAGTTGGATATATCATAGAAACCCTTGTCATGTTTCTCAATCATATGTATTGCCTTTTGTGTATCGATATTTCATTCATTTTTAGGCAATTAACGCATGAACATATTCAGTTATGTCACTCTCGCCTGGTAAAATTTGTTTGTCAATTGTAATCTTGTATTTGGTTTTGAATTTCACAAAGATCATATCAGTTTGGCTATCTTGCATAGAAATAAATTTACAAAAATTAGAATGGACTGAATCAGTAATCACTCTCAAAATTTAAAGGTAAAGGCTTGTGACATATTTAATGTAAAACAGCTGCATTTATACCCACACAAATGTTCAAACTTGAAAATGTATGTAGTCAACTAAAATACTTGCCTTTCAAAAAATAAAAGTCAACTAAGAGACAGTCTGTAAAATGGACTCGATAGATGCCTGGCAATGCCTTTGGGATGTCAAACAACACCTTCATTTAATAGATGAACGGTACAAGCTCAATGAACCATTTGTGGTGTAGGATCAATGTTCATAAAGTGTACATTATTGTAGAGACAAAACGGAAACCTCAAATGTCTACATGAACTTCATCTAGACATCGTTGGGTACTCTTGGTTGGATTAAAAAAAGATTGTGTCGCGATAGAGGATGTTTTTGGAACAATGTGGAACCACTTCACTGAAATGAACCTTTGCTCGGTTTTTTACGCTTAGTTTGTTTCGACACATTCAATGCTTAATACATTTCACATACTCGTATGACATATAGCATCAAATTCAAGAAAAGCCCCACAGAGGCCAAGCTGAAATTCAAATCTCTGCCTTGTGGGTGAAATATGGCTGCCACGTGGATCATTGGCTCTTAAAGCAATAGATAAAATTTGAAGACTTATTTGAAATGTGTATTCAAGTTTAAGTTAACGTTATCCGCAACTATCTTGACATGGAACTTAACAAAATTGAGGTTGGCATGGCTAAAACATATGTCCATCCGATTATTGAATTCAAACATGAAAAGCGATGGTTCATTTCATAACTGGTTTGATTAATGGAAGAAGCATCTGGCCCAATTTCTTCCAATCCTCAAAAATGTGTCCACCTAAGCGTTATTCAAGTAGGAGTAGGACGACGGATAAGTAGAGAAAGAAGGGTGTTTGCAAACAGTAAAGTGTGAAAAACAACAAATCAGTCGCAACGTGGTAACGTAAGCTGTTCTCAAGACGCAAGAAGAGGTGTTGGTCGAAATGCTGCAATGGTAGTTGGTTTTATATTTCGTAGTTTCGTTAATAAGCAATTGAGTTCGAGCATACATAATCTAACATGGACAAAATGGATGTAATACCATACATTTGCATAAACTTCATTACTACAAAACCATCTACTTATTGAGCACACGAGACGAATATTCGCAATGTTTGTGAACGTAGTGATTACTGATTAGAGGTTCCCAAACGGGCCTACATCTAAAGCCCAGAAACCCGACTAAGTAGAAAAAGGTGTGGCCAAGTAGCTAACAAATCAGCTAAAATTTCCAGTTAAAATAATGCCCAATCCAAGCTAGGCCCAATTATAGTCCCATTATCATTTTTTATAACTCAAAGCTTCAAAGCCCAATACCATTTTATTTAATTTAACATACACCAAATAGTTTTCTCGTTAAATTTAAAAGTATCAACATTCTTTGAAAATTTAATTTTCAATTGTTGAGAAGAAATTTTGGTGTATTAATTGCATTTTATGTAGCCTTATTAGATAACCCTTATATATTTGCATAATAGCGACTAAAATTCATGTTATAATACTTCATAGACCTTTTCAAACCTATTCTATGTTGCGAGTGTTTATTAAATCATTTTTGTCTCATATTTGACCCAGAAAAAAAATGGGTGCATAACATACATGATCAAAGTCATTTCTATATTCAATCATATAGTTAAACCGCATATAAAACTTCTTCCGTTATCGAGAATGGTTGTATATTGTGTACTAAAACCGTGGTGCATGTTGCTACTTGATGAGTAACCGGGAACAAAAGAGAGGGATAGGGAAAGAATGAAGTGATGAAAGAGGAAGTCACGACGAACTGAAACAAATTTGAAGATGTAAAAGCGCCTCAATGATCAATACAGGCACCAAAAGTCCAAAACGTATTTACAAGACTATAACAACTCACTGATATAATCTTTGCATAAGATAAATGAAATGAAAGTAGAAGTCAAAAGGTTCGATCCTCACCCTATGCAAAGGCTGAAGATCCTTTTCCATTATTTAGATAGAACCTCGAAACAGCCTCTCTAACGGAACACCAAAATTTATTTCAACAGATTACATATTAGGTACTATCATTACAAAAATTCACCAATTAAGGTAAAATTTCAATAAAAACTAAAAAGAGTTGAAATTAAGGTAAAATTTCAATAAAAACTAAAAAGAGTTGAAATTGGAGTGGCTGTGTATGGTGTGTTTCACGGCTGGGGAAAAGTTAAGGGAGGAAAGTCATCTGTGGTTGGCTAGTCAACTTCAACAAAAGCAAACTCGCACAAATTTGGAAATTAATGATGATGTGCATGTGACAGAAAAGCCATGGACCTCGGTCAACTCACTCAACCACAAAGTTTGACTTATTTTGAGCTTCTCACATGCTAACACTTGCAACCGCCTCATATGTACCAATAGTCCCGATGATGAACACCAAATCAGCAATTTAGGTCCAAATGGGCAGGTGTCCACACAAAGCCTAAAAGAAACCTTATGCAAATAACTTGCATTTACCCGCACAATGTGGTGGTAGCGATAGTGATGCGATCGTTGGTAGTGATGGTGGCGTGACGGGTGGTATTATTATAAAAGTAATTGATGTAAAAAGAGTAGTGTAGTTATTTTAGAAGTTGAGGGATGTATGTTGCAAAGTATTTTATTAAGTGTATTATACGTATTTTAAGTGAAGATGTTTAAATTAGTAAAAAAAAAAAAGAAAGAATTAGTTCACTAAGGGTAAATAATCATTTCGCATGGGGATATTTTCAACATTTTGTCTTGTAGTGGGTGGATAATTTTTATATAGTAGTATAGATAAATGACATTTAACATAAACATTAACTATATTAGCCATTAACACTATAATTAATATAAACATGTATAATTTGACTAATACCAAGAATGATTACTAATGCAGGTTCAGTCATACATCAAGAGTTGGTAATATTATTCAACAAGATTTTGGACTTGGTCTACATCTTGTTTTCGTATACATTGCCTCCCAATCTGATACAGCAACCTGATGTTTTTTTCTTGAAAGACTTGGTAAACTAATGGCTTTTTCTGCTTAGGATGATACACGCCCAAGAGATGTTAATGTTAATTTGGATTATCTATACACCAAATATCTTTTTCGAAAAATGAATGTTGTGTATTAATTGCATCTTATGTGTAATGTTAGATAATCCATTTTAATTTACATATCAGCTAATGTTATAGCTTTTTCCACGTTACGAACCTTTAAATTTAACCAAAACCCTTGTGTGTACTGCTACTTGATTAGTATACCAAGGAGAGAAATAGGGAAAGAATGAAGTAATGAAAGAGGGTCACGGCGAAGTGAAACGAAATTGAACATGTGAAATCACCTCGATGATCTACAAGAATTCTACTACAACTAGTTATGTTACCCGGGCGTTGCCCCGGGAAACATAACATTGCTTTCAGAATTTTTAAACAAATGAGGATACATTCGTTTGTTTCTTATTTAAACATGTGTCTAAAAATGTATTGTTGTAAACAAACATAAAATATAGTAATCATTTACATGATGATCCCTATGATCAGTTGAAGGGAAAAAATGAATGTCGATCATGTATTAAATATATATGATTAATTGAAAAAAAAATATGACAAAATGGGGAAAAAAGAATGAAAACGTATTAAAATTATACGGTTATATGTGAAAAATAAAATAAAAAAAGAAACGAAAAAGTATCATATAAATCATTGTAGAAAATAAAAACACAAATGAACGCAGATATGATATTCACTTTGTACAATAATTTGAAAAAGCCGAAAACAATTGAAAGAACGACAATTTTAGGTAAAAGTATAAAACATAAATAAAAAACGTAAAACAAAAAACAAACTCATATTTTTTTGTTAAATTGGGCGACCGCTAGACAATACTAATTTGACACAAATATTACATACTCCAACACCTGTTAGAGAAAAAGACCTTATTTGCAGCAGCTTTTCTAACTCATGTGAGACACTAAAATAACATTTAACGATCATTAACACCCGTTAGAGAAAAGGACGTAAGTCCCCGCTAATGAAAAGGATCTGATATGTAGTCGTTATTGTTACTTCCGTTAAACACTCAAACATAACTTAATGACCGTTAGTTCTTGTTAGAGTTTTTTAACATTTTTTAAAGATGAGGACTATTGTTGCAACAAATTTAACGACAGGGACTATATTTGCTGAAAAAGATGGGCGCACGGAAATCATGCAACGGTATATATAGGTTTTAGGTAAAATAAAACAAGTATTAAAGTAAAACAAATAAAACAATAGTTTCTTTTTACCGCAAATCACCGTGCATCATGAAAATCATCGTGCATCAATTGCTTCGTGAATCTTCGTACATCAATTTAATCATGATTTAATGGTCAAGATCTTATCCTATTTATTTTACTTTAATACTTGTTTTACAATATCTAACCCCTATATATATATATATATATATATAATATATTATAATAATATAATATATTATATATAGAATAGAATACAGGCACCAGAACCCATCTACAAGACTAAGAATGCTGTACTCGCAATTCACTGAGATAATCTTTGCACAGGATAAAATGAAATGAAACAAGCCAAAATTCAAGAGCTGAAAGTGATTACACGATTCACACATATCCTGCGAACATATTACACTATATTTACACTAAAAGTTACGAAAACAAAAAGTTCTTGAGTAGATTTAACTGAACACGCTCCTGTATATGTAGCTTCGGTAGTCCCTCTCCCCATACCTTTACTTAGAAGCGTTGCGACTAGAGTGTCAGTAGGAGGAGCAAAACAGATTGATGTGAAGTGTTGGCAGACTGTAACAAAGCTGTTCGTTTAACTTACAAGAAAACAAATCAAATGAGCTAAACGGGTTAAAAGTAATGCAAATTGTTCTTAAATGATAGATTATTATCATTAGCTTTATAATTATAATTATATAATATATATAACATGTTACTTTCCCTTGCTGATGAGAGTTCTGCTAACCTCTAACTGAACATCAAAATTTATTTCAACAGATTACATATTAGTACTATCATTACAAAAATTCACGTACACGTGTGATCTACAATCATATAATATATATATGTATATATACACGTAAATTTGCTATCTTGGCCCTGAGAGGCGGACAGCTGATAAATACGCGTCACTATTACAATCAGACGGCCCTGATGACGTCCCTTCATCACTAACAGATTTAAACAAACCCGTGTACAGCCTGGAAGCGGTCTGAGACGCCATTGGTGGTGTTGGCACCGGGCTCAAACCCTCAAGCATTTGAACCACTTTGGTCATTGGAGGCCTAAGGTTCATATCATCTTGTATGCACCATAGAGCCACTTGTATAGCTACCATCACACGATCATCTTTCTCGTCGATTTTCATTTGCTGGTCAAAGATTTCTTGTAACTTTCCTTCTTCCATCATCTTAAAGGCATAAGACGGAAAATGGGATTTCTCAGAAATCATTGAAGAGTCGTAGTTTTTCCTGCCTCCGATGATTTCAAGTAGGACCATACCAAAGCTATAAACATCACTCTTTTCAGATATCGCGTAACTTGTGATCCATTCCGGTGCTAAGTAACCTCGTGTGCCTCTCATAGTTGTGAAAACATGGCTTTGTTCTCTTGTCATTAACTTTGCCAAGCCAAAATCTGAAACTTTAGCCCGGAAATTAGCATCAAGTAGTACATTTTCGGGCTTGATATCACAATGAACAATCTTCACATCACAATCTTCATGAAGGTATGCAAGTCCTTTTGCAGTACCAACTGCGATGTTATATCGTGTATCCCAATCCAACAAAAACTCAGTTTTCTTTTTCTTGAAAATCCACCGGTCTAACGACCCATTAGCCATGTACTCATAAACAAGAAGCCGGTGTGCCCCTTCTGCACAGAACCCTTTAAGCCGAACCAAATGGTGATGGTGAATCCCACCGATGATGCTTACTTCAGCACGAAACTCTTTCTTTCCTTGACCTATCCCTTCTAGTTGTTTGACCGCAAGCCGGGTCCCGTCTTTTAAGACTCCTTCATAAACAGAACCGAACCCTCCTTGACCAAGCTTCTTACTGAAGTTATCCGTGGCTTGTTGAAGGTCCAAGTAAGTAAAACGAATTGGCATTCCGGATATACTCTCCAGGAAATTATCCTCTTCTGATGTTTCATCCAACTTATCTGCAGGGGCGTTTTTCTTCTTGGACCAACGAACCCCAATGAATACAAGGCTAACAATTACAAACACGGTGGCTACAACTATGGCAATGATGACTGCTGTCGAGTCTTTCTTTTTCCTTTGTGAAGTTTTTGAAACCTTAACATATGATTCATAACCGACACCACTTTTAGCATCCGAAAAGCTCCCAATTTGATCAAACAGATAACAACTTCCAGAATTATTATCAAAGAACATAACCAAACAAGAACAATTACCCAAACACGACGATTTGCACCCTTCTAAACTTGTCTTTGAAGAGGGTGCTACAAACCCAAGAGCCGAATAGGTCAGACCTTCACCTGCATTGATAAGAGTCATTTTATCTTTTGAAGCAGGACAAGACACAACACCAGGTTTGCAGTTGATTTCACTTAGTCCAGAGGGGCATTGACAAGTTTTTCCCTCATGGCATACAAGATAAGGTGAACACGATTGTGGTGTACTACACGAATCACCGGGTATTTCATAATTGCCATTGGTTTTTCCAGGGAGATTATAGAATCTAATGAACCCATCATCTTCTAAAACTGCAGCCCATGTAGTGTTAGCATCAGTACCATCTGCAAACACAAACTGCCATATAAACACTTTGGTTTGATCATAAAACCTCCAAGAATTGCCATCAATGCTGGCGGATATAATCTTTCCGCCATCTTTATTAATAATCTTCCTCTTATCTTTACCCATAGCCCAATATGGTTGAGGATTACGAAAACCAGCTGACAAAATCAAGTCACCAGACTTAATCTCTAACGAAAACGACAAATTGCTTTTGGGATTGCTTACAAGCTTCATCCCTTCACTAAAATCTTGATTCGGCATAAGTGTGTTTGTTGGATGGCTAAAACTTTGCCAAACAACACCACCATCACTCCCAACCAAAACCAAGTTCCCCGAATCAAGCAATGCCATATACGAAACCCCTTTTCCGTTCGTATTAGTACTCCAAATAACTTTTCCATTACTTTCTATATAAGCATTACCATCATCACCAAATACAAAGTTATCAGAATTACCAACAGCAGACCCCCTATTCGCGGACCAAATGATCCGTGAACTCACCATGTGGATAATAACAACAGTAAACGACGTTATATCCGAATTGGGATTGAAACCAAACCCGAAATCTGATGTATTTGATACAAGGAACAAACCATCATTGTCAATGTATTGCATTTGAGACCCTTTAAAACCAGGACTCACTTTCCCTACTTTTCGGACACTTGACAAACATGTTTGAGGTAACAACCAACATATCACAATGACACAAAAGAATAACCCCCAAACTCTCATGATCATGTACTAAAATACCAAAATTCAACTAATAGTGTTTTTTTTCTTCTGTTTTTTACTTTTCAAACTAAATAAAAACTCAGACTTTCCCAGATAACCAGAGCACACTAAATCAAAAAGACTAGGGATCTAAAAGTTGACTAATTTGCACCAGGTACAAAATAGCACAAACTATGAAATTTGGCATCATCATCATAATGACTAATAAGCATCAATAATTACTCTTAACTCTGGCTATAACAAAAAAGTCAAAACAATTCTAGAGCTTTTTGATGAAAGCCCAGAAAAAAAGAATACAAGAAAATGACATGAAACTTAGCTATAAACACAAATGAGAAACAAGTCAAATTTGTAACACAAAATTCAAACCTAAAGTTTCTTCAATGGGTATTCTTAGTTCCAGCTAGAAACAAACCAAAAGTGCATAATTCATATTCATATAGCTGAAAATAAGAATATTTTATGCACTTGTATATATATAACTTTGTTCCAGCACATGCCAGCAATAGATATAGATATAAATACAGAGAGAGAGAAAGAGTATGGCAGTTTGCTGGTTTTAGAAGAAGTTGTTAGTCATGAGGTCAAAAGAAATAGAAAGATCTGAGGTGGGGTGTTTTCAAATTTCAACCTAAGCATATACATATACATATACTATGTATTTATGTTTTTAGATATTGTGTGTGGATGACAGCAAAGATCATATAATATAAAAGACAAAATTGATGAATATGTGAAGATATATATATATAGAAATATATATAATGAGGAGTTGATAGGTGGTGTGGTAGAGTAGATGAGATGAAATTAAATGTGAAAGAGAGGTCAAAGTTCTGCCCAACCAACTTGTTTGCTACCATCCATTTCATGGCACTGCAAAACAAATTATACTTTTCTTTCTTCTTTTTTATTTTTTATAAACATACTTTTGACTACTTTTACTTGCATTTCAAGTCAATGTGACACTATGATTAACATAAGGTTAGAAATATAATTGTCTTGTTGTAATTTTTTTGATACGTAAATGACAAATTGGATTGTCATTGTTATGTCACCAATTCGTTCAACTATATACTAAGATAGGATCACAAGATTCATTTGAAGTGGCACTTAAAAGGTTGTAAGTTGTCACCTATATTCTATTTACATCTCAATGAATTGAGATCAAGTTGTCTGATAGGTTTATTCAAATAGTCCAAGTTGTATGTTGTCGACTATTATCAAACTTTTGTTGATTGACGGTACATTAAAAATGTTACTTTCATAGTCTCATGTTCTTTTGTCGAATAAGAGCGCTTTTAATGGATAGCATTAGTCGCCTCATCGTTAACTTTATCGGTTAATATCACGTTAACATTTCTCTACTCACACATCACTTTAAGCTTACTTGAGTAAAGTTTTGAAATAGAACTGGACACAATTTCTCCTTTTTTGATTTCTCTATTCAGAAGTCTTCAAGTTTTCTAAAACTATGTCAATGAAAAGTAGTAAGTTAAGAAATATGAACATAAAAATATACGTAAAAACTCCAAATTCTAAGAAAAACCATGAATGTTCAAAGAGAAAACATTGCATTATATGAAACATTATTACCATCATATAGACTAATATTTTAAACTTCCAATCGAGCATTTTAGCAGAAGGATTCTTACTCGGATTGGTAATAAAGTAGGTAAAACAGTGCGAGTCGACAAACATACAACCAAAAAGACAAGGGGAAAATTTGCTCACTGCCTAACCAACACTCCCTAAAGATTTAACTCACGCCGTAGACATTTAAAAACATGGGGAGAAAGAAAAAATAATGGGTTAAGTGTACAGAAATGTAGTTAACTAAGCTTTTCAGAAATACAGAGGTTCCGGTTGTTCATGCACACTATAACTTATCAGGGCTAATTGATTGAAAAATACTTCAACTTGTCATGAAAAGCTTTTCTGAGGCTAAATCCAAAAATTCTTTTTCTTGTGGTTCCAAACCGGGAAACACGTCTATTTAGGGTCTGTACTGGCTAAGGCATGATGTGGAACTAGTTTTTGCTTACTTGGCAGCCATGTGTACACTAGTACCCCACTTAACCCCAATATATATATATATATATATGTATATATTATATATATATATATTATATATATATATATATATATTATATATATATATATATATATATATATATATATATATTATATATATATATATATATTATATATATATATATATATATATATTATATATATATATTATATATATATATATATATATATATTATATATATATATTATATATATATATATATATATATTATATATATATATATTATATATATATATATTATATATATATATATATATTATATATATATATTATATATATATATATATATATTATATATATATATATATTATATATATATATATATATTATATATATATATATTATATATATATATATATATTATATATATATATTATATATATATATATATATATTATATATATATATATATATATATATATATATATATATATTATATATATATATATATTATATATATATATTATATATATATATATATATATATATATTATATATATATATATATATATATATATATATATTATATATATATATTATATATATATATTATATATATATATATATATATATATATATTATATATATATATATTATATATATATATATTTCTAATGTAATCCTTTATTAAGAAATAATCTATACAAAGAATTACAGGGTTGTTGCGGAATAAAGATAGCCTATAGATATCTAAACAACCCTATGAAGTGACAAACAACAATCAATTAGTTTCAGCTCAAGAGAATCAGCCCAAGCTGATCTCGTACAGACTAAGCTGTGTGTAAGAGCAGAGAAACTTGTGTGAAGAATGATTCTCAGGAAATGCCACACATATGCAATCCATGAATGAGGCTTTTATAGGCACAAGCGCTCATTCATTAGGTGTCCGTTGCAGCTACGTGTAATTCGTTCAGTGGTTGATGAAGGAATAATCAATCGTGCCTTTCATGGTACTTGTGGTCCCCCACGTACTGACGCACATTCTTTCATCTACCAATAGGAGTATGGACACGCATATGTAAACAACCACCAACCTGGATACTAGGAATATTCCTAGTCACGTCATTTGTCCTTATCTTCAATCCAGGTTGTTATCTTCACTTGATTGTCAGACACATATTGGGCCGTTTGTCAAGGCACCAATCTGCCTAAGTGTTTCCAAGCTGACTGCTAATCCCAAGCTGTCTTCCACTAACAACTTGGTCTTCTATCTTCAATCCTCCTCTTCGACTTGGACTGAATGCTAATACATTGTTGATGCAGCTTGAATAACACTTGCTTCCATAAGATATTACAATTACAAGTATGAAGCATGATCTGGGTCAGAGACAGATCGTAAGCTGTGTCAGCTTAGTCTGACCCAGATCAGATTACAAGAACCAAAAGATTACTAAGTGTTTATAGGTCAGATTTGTCATCATTAAATTTACAATTAACATTGGGACTCAACAATCTCCCCCTATTTGATGATGACAAAACCCAACTACACTTCTAACTATCAGCTTACAAAGAATCAAATGAAAATATGACTAACAACTTGTGACCCTTTGAATCTTTTGGGTTCTTTTCAATCTGATATGAGATATTTACCAAGAAGCTAAGTTTGTACAACTGCCTTTGTATATATATAGAGAATAAACCAAAAATATTACAATCTACATCACTATTCTCCAAGCATTTCAATTGCTTCTTGCTTAACCTCAAATGATGGAGCAACTTTCACATCTAGTTGCCTATCTAACCCTTCATCTATAAGGAACTGCTCATACCCATTACCTTCTTCACTAAATTTTTTGCAGAATCTGTATAAGGTAAATAGGTGCATAGATGGTACCTATTTTAGTTCAGCAGTCCTTTGAAACACCAAATTCCCTCTAGCATCTACAAAGTACATTCCATGCTCAGGTTCAGTTATGAACTTCCCACATCTTGCATCTTTAACACCAGCAGGTAGAGACAGATTAAGATTATCAAGAATCTTGTCAATTGCACCAGAAGATAATTGTGCTAGCAATTCTGTAGGAGACAAGTTTTGGAGAAAAACTGAATGGTCACCTCCAGGAGCATCAATCCTTTCATACCTTCTTCTTTTCTTCTTCAATGGCTCAGCTGACTCATCTTCATAATCCATATCATATGCAATTGGTCTTGGAAGGCCAAAGATATCAATCTTGTACTTTACAACAGCAGCTAACTTCTTCTCAATGGCTTCCAAGACTGTCTCTTTGTGAACTCCAGACATACCAGTAATGATATCATGTAGTTCTACCCACTCTGTGTATCCTAGATCAAGCAGTTTGTCAAGATCATGGGTTTCCCAGTTGGTTTCATAACCTCTCCTTGTAATCCTTATGCTGGGAATGTTCTTTCCTTTTCGCCTCTTTAGTAGAACTTGGAGGATTGGTTCTGGATGCTTTCTATAATGGATATTTTCAGTGACTTGTCTTTTCTCCAAAGCATCAAACCAATTATGGGATTTCACACTCTGCACCACATCTTTAACCTTCTGAGATGGTGTAGAATGAACCACCATTTCTTCTTTCCTTTTCCTTTGCTCACCTTTTTAGAACCAATGGCTGCAAGATCTTCTTCATCTTCTTTATTCAATTGTTCTTGAACAGCCTTGGCAATTTCAGAATCAGACTTAGTTGCAGCAATTCTTTCTCTTTCTAGTCTGTCCTCCTTAATCATCTTATATGCCACCTCAACTGATACCCCAAGTTGTGGAGCAGTTTCAGTTGCAGTCTCCCAATCCTTCTCTTTCTCAGTTAAGACCTTCACACCACTTGACCCAGCTTCAGTTGTTCTTTTCTTGATTATGAACTGGGACAGAGTGGCTGTGTCTTCACTAGATGAAGATTCATCAATTTGTACATTGGGAGCTGGGTCAGCTTTGAGCTTTCAACCTTAGAGGTTGAAATGAACTCAGTGAGCTGACCTACCACATCTGAAAATGAGATAGTGGCAGCTTGGGAAGAACTTGCAGTTGGCTTAAAAGCCACTGACTCTGGAAAGAGCAGCCTGCAATCCTTAATTTCAGGGTCATTGGGAATATTTAGAAGGGGGTGGAGGTTTAAGAAGTCTTGGAACATTTGCTCATGAGAGTGAGTCTCATGAGTGGATCTTTCAGAATTGATGATGAGTTGGTCAGCCTGAGAAAGATTAACGTTTAGTTCAGGCTGAGGGCCAGTGGGAATGTGTTGATCTAGATTTTGATCAACTCCTCCACTGGCATCTTCCATCAGAGCATCCCTTGAGGATGGATGGGCAAACTCATCATCGAATGAAGAATCACTTCCGGAGATAGTGATCATATTCTCATTGACATCGAGAGGACCATCAATGGTTCCCTTTGCTGCACAAGGGGCTGACATGACTGCCTTAAAGACAGCCAAGTAACCTGCAGAATCCCTCTGTCCAAGGACAGATGCAGACACAGCTTGTCCACCTTCTTAACCGTCAAATCCTGATCCTTTTGGATCTTTTCCAAGCATTCGGTCAACTTTGAGCTTTCAACCTTAGAGGTTGAAATGAACTCAGTGAGCTGACCTACCACATCTGAAAATGAGATAGTGGCAGCTTGGGAAGAACTTGCAGTTGGCTTAAAAGCCACTGACTCTGGAAAGAGCAGCCTGCAATCCTTAATTTCAGGGTCATTGGGAATATTTAGAAGGGGGTGGAGGTTTAAGAAGTCTTGGAACATTTGCTCATGAGAGTGAGTCTCATGAGTGGATCTTTCAGAATTGATGATGAGTTGGTCAGCCTGAGAAAGATTAACGTTTAGTTCAGGCTGAGGGCCAGTGGGAATGTGTTGATCTAGATTTTGATCAACTCCTCCACTGGCATCTTCCATCAGAGCATCCCTTGAGGATGGATGGGCAAACTCATCATCGAATGAAGAATCACTTCCGGAGATAGTGATCATATTCTCATTGACATCGAGAGGACCATCAATGGTTCCCTTTGCTGCACAAGGGGCTGACATGACTGCCTTAAAGACAGCCAAGTAACCTGCAGAATCCCTCTGTCCAAGGACAGATGCAGACACAGCTTGTCCACCTTCTTAACCGTCAAATCCTGATCCTTTTGGATCTTTTCCAAGCATTCGGTCAACTTTGAGCTTTCAACCTTAAAGGTTGAAATGAACTCAGTGAGCTGACCTACCACATCTGAAAATGAGATAGTGGCAGCTTGGGAAGAACTTGCAGTTGGCTTAAAAGCCACTGACTCTGGAAAGAGCAGCCTGCAATCCTTAATTTCAGGGTCATTGGGAATATTTAGAAGGGGGTGGAGGTTTAAGAAGTCTTGGAACATTTGCTCATGAGAGTGAGTCTCATGAGTGGATCTTTCAGAATTGATGATGAGTTGGTCAGCCTGAGAAAGATTAACGTTTAGTTCAGGCTGAGGGCCAGTGGGAATGTGTTGATCTAGATTTTGATCAACTCCTCCACTGGCATCTTCCATCAGAGCATCCCTTGAGGATGGATGGGCAAACTCATCATCGAATGAAGAATCACTTCCGGAGATAGTGATCATATTCTCATTGACATCGAGAGGACCATCAATGGTTCCCTTTGCTGCACAAGGGGCTGACATGACTGCCTTAAAGACAGCCAAGTAACCTGCAGAATCCCTCTGTCCAAGGACAGATGCAGACACAGACTCTGCAAGTGTAATGTTTTGTGTAGTTGATTGCCCTTCAACAGAGGTGTGTTGTTGCACCAAAGTATCCTCAGGGAGAATTGAGGCCTGTACCCCTCCTTGTGACATAGAAGGGGCATTGGCAGCCTGTGCAGACTCAAGTGTAAGATAGAAGGAGTCTGATCAGCTTGGGGAGGAGAAGCAGTGTCACCAATGCGTTCGATACTTCCCACCTTTGGCTGACCATCCTCAGGAATGATGTGCATTGACTCTGACTCACTTTGGATCTGGGCTAGATCCTCTGTTACCCCTTTAATGATATCATCAACCTTTTGGGAGGCTAATGACGTGAATTTGGTTTTGACACAGTATGACCTTGGGAGGAGGTCTTTCTTTCAATACCTTCACCCTGTTTGGAGGGTTGGGTAGCAATGGGTGTTCCCTTTAACTCGTCTACACTCTTTTGGGAGAGTGCAGATGGGCGTGGTGTTTTCGGCTTGTCAGCTTGGGTGGCAGGGACAGCTTTGGAACGTTCCTTAGCTTCCACTGCACCTTGGGGGATCTCAAGAGATGATGTTGCAATATCAACCCTAGAAGCTGACACAGATTTCTTTGAAGATCTTTTCTTTTTGGCCTTGAGAGGTACTAAGTCCTCAATAAGGGGTCTTTTAGAGTCGGATTTTGAGCGAATGGACGAAGGTGTGGCTAGGGAGGCTAATGTTTTGGCCAACCCTTCACCCTCTTTTGTAGGAGTGGAATTGTGAATAGATTCAGAATAGTTTGAGGGTTCAGAAGCATGTGTACCTGGGTCCCCCTGATTAGCAGATTGAGTGTCAGACCCAGATCGCGTCGAAGTAGGGACAACTTCCCTTAGTGCTTCTTGCTCCTCCTCTCTTTTCCTGCAAAAATCAAGGTAGATCTGCATTGCTCGGGTCAGACCCTGCACAGATACCTTTGGACTATTGAGGATGTTGTTATTGATAGATTTGCATTCAACAGTCTGACCAGTTGCCAGACTGAAATCATTGTCAAGAATGGCTTCAATGATAAGAGCAAGAATCCTACCATAAGGTATGGTAAGACTCTTCTTATGAACGCGATCAACAAGGTCCTTAAATATTAAAGCAGCAAAATCTATTCTGGTCATGGTGACCATTGCATGAAAAATCTGCAATTCTAGGACATTAGGCTGATCAAAGCTGCCTGCCTTTACTTGTAAGGTTTTCGAAATTGTGCTCAATAAGTAGTTCCAAATTCCAGTTAAATGTTTCATTTTAACAACTGAAGCCAGTGGACCAGTATATCCAACTTCTTTCAAAACATTTTTGGCTTCAGTGTGAGACACAACATCATCATATTCATCATCGGGCATATATGACAGCTCAAAAGCAGACCTAAGCCTCTCATAAGAAATGTATACCTTTTTCTTACCGTTGAGGATTGAGCCATAGATTGCAGCATCTCCTTTCTTATTCGGTTTTACAACACAGCTCGCCCAAAATTCACATAAGAGATCTTGAAACACCCAGGCTGGCTTCTCAATCATCACTTTACCAAAAGGATGATGCCATAAGAACGCCACGATCTCATCGTATCCTTTTGCCCAAGAAGGAGGATAGATATTGGCATACACCAGACTACCAATCTTGATTTTACCAGTATCAAGATCAGCAGGAACCACTACTACCTTATCTCCAACCACATAAGGAGCAAGTTTGTTTGCGCTTATAGGAGCTGGGTATAGACTTTCAGATTCAGAACTGGATTGAGAATCATTAGATGATGATGCCATTTTGAAAACAAATTTTAGAAGAAATTAATTTTAATAAAACAGTAATCAGATTAGAGAGAAAAATTGATTTTAGGAAAATAAGAACAAGTGATTTGGGATTTAGGTTAAATTGATGTTTTATTCAAACCCAAAATATCTTATTTGAAAAAGTTGGAGAGAGAACGATTTTGATTGGACGATCAACCAGTAGTGGTGGTACTTTTTCAGTAACTGGTATGGACCACTACACGTGTCACGCTCCAAAAGGATCAACAAGTAAACTAAATAAAATAATGAAAGTAATAAAACGCACTGAGATATTTAATAACAAAAATAACCACGAAGCTGGGTCAGACTCAGCTTACCCTCTTTCACTAGTAAAGCACCAAGTGTGAAAGGGTAGTCTGGGTCTGACACAGCTTACCCTCAAAATTTTAGTAACACTCTAAGGGGTCAGATTTGCTATTACTTAGCTCACTACATTTTACAAATTAAGCATACCTAGCTTACTTATGAGGTAGTTGAACCTTGATTCATCCAATGGCTTTGTGAACAAGTCAGCAAGCTGATTGTCAGTTGGAATGAAATGGAGTTCAACATCTTCTTTCATCACATGATCCCTGATGAAATGATATCTTATATCAATGTGCTTGGTCCTTGAATGAAGTACAGGATTGTTTGAGATTGCTATGGCACTGGTACTGTCACAAAAGATTGGAGTTTTTGTTGCAGTGACACCATAGTCTTGAAGCTGATATTGCATCCAAAGAATTTAGGAGCAACAACTTCCTGCAGCAACATATTCAGCTTCTGCAGTGGAGATAGAAACTGAATGCTGCTTCTTGCTAGACCAGCTTACAAGTCTATTGCCAAGCAATTGACAAGCTCCTGAAGTACTTTTTCTGTCAATCTTACAACCTGCAAAGTCATATTCTGAATAGCCAATTAGATCAAATCCTGAGTCTTTGGGATACTAAAGACCCAGATTGGGACTACCTTTAAGGTATCTAAAGATTCTCTTTACAGCTTTAAGATGAGATTCCTTAGGACTAGCTTGATATCTTGCACAAAGACATGTAGCAAACATAATATCTGGTCTGCTGGCAGTCAAGTAAAGTAATGATCCTATCATACCCCTATAAGCTGTGATGTCAACAGATTTCTCATTTTTATCCTCATCCAGCTTATCACCAGTTCCCATAGGAGTTTTCATAGGTGAGCAATCAGTAAAACCAAATTTGTTTAAGAGATCTTTAACATACTTTCCTTGGTTTATGAAAATTCCATTTTTAGTCTGTTTAACTTGTAAACCCAGAAAATAGTTTAGTTCTCCCATCATACTCATTTCATACTTTTTAGACATTAATTCAGAAAACTTTTTGCAAAGTCTTTCACTGCTAGACCCAAATATTATATCATCTACATATATTTGTACAAGCAGAATATCACCATTATACTTTCTCACAAATAAAGTCTTGTCAACATTACCTCTTTTGAAGTTATTAGCCAATAAGAATTTAGACAAAGTATCATACCATGCCCTTGGAGCTTGCTTCAACCCATAAAGAGCCTTGTCAAGCTTGAACACATGGTCAGGAAACTTTGAATTTTCAAAACCTGGAGGCTGTTCAACATAGACTTCTTCTTCCAGCTTTCCATTAAGAAATGCACTCTTCACATCCATTTGATAAACCTTGAAACCCTTGTGAGCAGAGAAGGCCAAGAACATTCTGATTGCCTCTAATCTTGCCACTGGTGCAAAGGTCTCATCATAATCAATTCCATCCTCTTGTCTATAACCAAGAGCTACCAACCTTGCTTGTTTCTGGTCACAACTCCCCTTTCATCCATTTTGTTTCTGTAGACCCACTTGGTTCCAATCACAGTCTTGTGATGAGGTCTTGGAACAAGTTCCCAAACCTTATTTCTTTCAAACTGTGTTAGCTCATCTTGCATTGCATTAACCCAAGAGGGATCTTCCAGTGCTTCATCAACCTCAGTTGGTTCCATCTTGCTTACAAAATTGACAAACATGCAGAAGTTGCCTGTTGCCTTTCTTCTTGTTTTCACACCAGATAGTGGATCACCAATGATTTGGTTGATTGGACGACTCTTTGTCCATCTTGTGACTGGGACAATGGACTGATTCAGATTAGATGGTTCAGCATGATCAGCTTGAGGAAGAGGCTGATCAGCTTGGACATGAATGGAGGAGTCTGAACCAGTTGGAGAGTCATTTAATGGATTCTGAACAATAACTTCAGTAGGAGTAGGATCAGCTTGTGCATCTTCAAAGATTGGAACTTCTTCTTCTTCTTCAATGAGTTGCTCCCCCTGAGTTTGAGCATTATTAGTTCCAACTGGAGGATTAGTTGGAGGCTCATTCTCAGGTACAGCCAGTTCTTCAAAATTGAAGTCTTCATCTTCAGGAAGAGAGCAGTCTGGCTTAGAACAACCTTCATCAATGCTTACATTTACAGAGTTCTCAATTGTTTTAGTTCTCTTGTTGTACACTCTGTAGGCCTTCATCATTGTTGCATATCCAAGTAGGATACCTTCATCTGATTTCTCATCAAACTTTCCAAGATGGTCTTTCTGATTTAAAATATAGCAAGGACTTCCAAACATTCTTAGGAAACCAATTTCAGGTTTTCTCCCCCTAAGAAGTTCATATGCAGTCTTCTGGTGTCTTTTTACAATGAGGGATCTGTTCTGGGTAAAGCAAGCTGTGTGTACTGCTTCAGCCCAGAAATGAGACTTGACAATGTTTTGAGCCATCATGGATCTGGCAGCTTCAATAAGATTTCTGTTTCTTCTTTCTGCAACACCATTCTGTTGAGGAGTTCTGGCAGCTGAGTAGACTTGTGAAATTCCCTTTTCACTGTAGAATGAATTAAGAGTGATGTTCTTGAATTCAGTGCCATTATCACTTCTTAATTGCCTAACAGGCCTTTTGTAGAGAATTTCAGCTTGCTTGATGAAATGAATAATGCTGTCAGCAGCTTCACTCTTGTGTCTTAGAAAGAAAACCCAGGTGTATCTTGAATACTCATCAACAATTACCAAAGAGTACCTCATTCCAGTGAATGATGGAGTACTGATTGGTCCAAATAAGTCCATATAAAGCAGATCCAAACAATTTTCAATGGTTGAGCATGTCTTAGACTTAAAAGTAGCTTTATGTTGCTTGCCTTTCTCACAAGCACCACACAGCTTGTCCTTCTCATAATTGATCACTGGAAGACCAGACACCAACTCTTTCTTACACAGCTTGTTGATGTCTTTGAAATTCATATGAGACAACCTTTTATGCCACAACCAATTCAGCTCATCTTGAGACTTTGACATGAAGCAGACTTCTCTTGTGACAGTTGGATTTCTCATGTCAAAAGAATACAAAGACTCATCCCTCTTTGCAATAAGAACCATATTGCCTTCCAAATCAAGAACAATTCCCTTATCAGACCTGAATCTCACTTCATAACCAGCATCACACAACTGACTCACACTGATCAGATTGTGCTTCAAACCATTTACATATGAGACTCTTCTGAAAGTAAGAGGACCATTTGAAAGAACACCAAAACCTTCAGTCTTTCCTTGAGAATCATCTCCAAAAGTAACATTAGGACCAGCGCGAATCCTAAAGCTACATAGCAGGGACTTACATCCGGTCATATGCTTGGAACATCCACTGTCCAAGTGCCAGGTATTATCGTCGTGACCGCCCTGCAATTATGATAAGAGATTAGTTCATTTTGGGAACCCATCCAAGGATGGGTTCACCAGAGCTGACCTTCTGGTCTGACTCAGATTGGGGAACTAAACACAGACTCTTATCACTTTTTGAAACCCATTGTTGCTTGGTCTGTCCTTTACCAGATTCAAAGTTCTTTTTAGCAACATTTAAAGTTTCCTTCTTAACAAAACCTTTGCCTATTCCAGCTTTCTTAGATTCAACTCTCAATTTTCTTTGATCAACAATTTTTGGATCAGACACATCCTTAAGAAAATTGGTTTTCATAGACACCTTATCAGTTCTAGACTCAACATAGTTTAAGATCATTTTTTTAGAGTCAGACTTGGTGTTACTTGAAACAGACTCAGATTTTGCTAGTGACTCATTTCCTAGAGAACCAGACTTCTTACTCTTTAAAAGCTTAATTTTCTCCTTTGGAACACTGTGATCTCTATCCTTTCTTTTGTTTCTCTTTGAACTATTCTTAGTTTTATTCTTTGAATCTGACACGGAATGGGTGATAGTCAGCTTGGACAAGTCAAGACTTTCCTCAGGTTTTAACTCAACAACCTGATCAGCTTCAGACACAGCTTCAGCAATGGTCTGACCAATGGTTTCAGGATCTTTAAACCCAATACCAGATTTCTGAACTAACTTAATTGGTTTAGAAATAGTCTCTTTGGTTTGGACTTTGGGTGGTGAAGGAGGCTGATAACAAGGCTCCATAGCACATACTTCAGCTATGGCTATGGCCCTATCATAATCACCATCAAAAATAGCTTGGATCTGATGAGGTATTTGTTCATTTATACATTTTGCAACTCTTTTAGAACTGACACACGATGTTTCAGTGATCTGTTTGACCTTTAAAAACCTTTCTTCTGCAGTTTTAGCTTCCTTAATCAAAATGGAGTTTAATTGCTTTTGAGCTTTAACTTCAGATTCTAGTTTTTCAATGATGTGACTCTTAGAGCTGTTATCAAGTTTCAAAAGATGTATTTCCTTCTTAAGTTCTTGATTAAAATGTTTTTGTAACAAAACCTCATCACCAAGTTTGTTCAGTCTGGACAGCTTCTCATTATCAGACAGATTGGAAAAAGAATTTACCTCAGGTGGAGCAGTCTGACTGGTGGATGCCTGGTGAGCTGACTCAGATTGCTGTTGTATTTTCACCAGATCTTCAGCAAATCTTTGAGTAGCTTCTTTAGCCATGAAACACTTGGCATCCTTGTAAAGCTCATCATCAGATGATGTGGCACTTTCAGCCCAGTCTTTGGCTACCAGACTCTTCTCATTTCTGTTCACCTTCTCAGTCAGCTCAGCTACTTGTGCTTTCAAGGCTTTGTACTTAGTCTTGAGCTTAGATTATTTTTCACCTCTTCCACCTTTGGTTGGCACAGCTTGAGCAGCTTCTTTGGATCTACAATCACTAGCCATATGTCCAGTCTTGCCACACTTGTAACAAGTAACCTTGGACATATCAAATGGCTTCTTGGCTTTATCAGCTTGGCCACCTCTTCCTTTTCCTTTAAACTTGTTAAAGGATCTCCTTTTGATCCTTTCAGCCAACATAGCTACTTCATTAGCTAGTTCATCACCATCAGATTCATCACATTCAGATTCAACACAAACAGAGTTAGGATTTGACATCACAGGAATATCATCATTAACATAAGGAATGATCTCATTACTAATTGAACTAGGGTGTTCAGTCATAGAAGCAACAAGTGCAGCAGCAGGCTGACTATAAGAATCACCCATAGCAATTAGTTTTCCAGCCTCTGAACATTCTTGGTTATGAAGCAAACCAAAAAGTCCAGGGAGATCAAGATCATGATAAACAGAACTTAATTTAACAGATGAAATATAGTTGTTCCATTTGGGTGGTAATGAATCAAGAAATTTGCTCTTTAAAGCCTCATTTTTCTTATTAATTCCAACAGCAGCTAAATCATTTACCAAAGCATTAAAGCGGGTATGAGTGTCAGTCAAGGATTCATTTCTCAAAGAGAAAAATCTCTCATACCTCCTGGTCAATGTAGTAATTGTGGATTCCATGGAGGTAGAGCAACCCTCAAACATAACAGTCAATGTACCCCACATTTTCTTTGCTGTTGAACACATTTTAATTGAATGGTAAAGGTCTTTGGGCACAGCTTGGACAATGAAATTTCTAGCCTTCACATCCAAGTTTGCCAACCTCTTATCCTCATCCCCCCAATCTGCCTTGTCCTTAACTATAGATTTGACTGTGGCAGGAATGGTTGGTTGACCTTTCCTGACCACAGCTTCTACCACAATGGTTTGTGTAGGAACATAAGAACCATCCGTAAGGATGTCAGGCATATTGTTATCGATGGACTCAAGGAACAAAGACATTCTACCTTTCCACCCACTGAAATCATCTTTGTCAAACATGGGTGGTCGGGTTGAAGAACCATTATCAATATAAGATGACATTGCTTTACTATAAATGAAAATATGCAAGGATCAAGTCAAGTTAATTCTCAACCACCGCTCTGATACCAATTGATACGTCCCACGGTGTATCAATATACCAAAGTATATTGAACACAGAACAGTTGTAGAGGGGGTGAATACAACTTTCCACAATCTTTACAAACTTTTAAACACAAAACGTTTTAAGATTCAGATAAAGAATATCAAGCAAGTTAGTAAAGTGCAGGAATCATTAAAACAGTAAAGCAGTAAAGAAATAAAACATTCTTGAACACAGATTGTTATTTTCAAATGTAATCCTTTATTAAGAAATAATCTATACAAAGAATTACAGGGTTGTTGCGGAATAAAGATAGCCTATAGATATCTAAACAACCCTATGAAGTGACAAACAACAATCAATTAGTTTCAGCTCAAGAGAATCAGCCCAAGTTGATCTCGTACAGACTAAGCTGTGTGTAAGAGCAGAGAAACTTGTGTGAAGAATGATTCTCAGGAAATGCCACACATATGCAATCCATGAATGAGGCTTTTATAGGCACAAGTGCTCATTCATTAGGTGTCCGTTGCAGCTACGTGTAATTCGTTCAGTGGTTGATGAAAGAATAATCAATCGTGCCTTTCATGGTACTTGTGGTTCCCCACGTACTGACGTACATTCTTTCATCTACCAATAGGAGTATGGACACGCATATGTAAACAACCACCAACCTGGATACTAGGAATATTCCTAGTCACGTCATTTGTCCTTATCTTCAATCCAGGTTGTTATCTTCACTTGATTGTCAAACACAGATTGGGCCGTTTGTCAAGGCACCAATCTGCCTAAGTGTTTCCAAGCTGACTGCTAATCCCAAGTTGTCTTCCACTAACAACTTGGTCTTCTATCTTCAATCCTCCTCTTCGACTTGGACTGAATGCTAATATATTGTTGATGCAGCTTGAATAACACTTGCTTCCATAAGATATTACAATTACAAGTATGAAGCGTGATCTGGGTTAGAGACAGATCGTAAGCTGTGTCAGCTTAGTCTGACCCAGATCAGATTACAAGAACCAAAAGATTACTAAGTATTTATAGGTCAGATTTGTCATCATTAAATTTACAATTAACATTGGGACTCAACAGTTTTTTGTAGTCCGATCAAATTCCGTTTGTAGTAGATTTAGATCATATTCATTTGGCAGATTCGTTTGTAATGATGGTTGTTCTTCTTTTCGGATGATTCAGATCAGATTCAAATTAATTTACAATATATACTTCTTAATTTTTAAAAAACTACACTACCACTTTTACATCAATAAACTATAAGACTCGTTGCCGCCACCAATTCCCCCCACAACTATCTGTCGCCGCCACCATCACATGGTCGCTTTAACCAATACCGTTGTATCGCGCTGGTATTCGTCTACTATTGCTTTATCAATATATCGAATATTGGGTAAGATTAAAGTTAATATATACACATTTAACTCCAATAATAACATTACAAAATATAAGAAACTATTAATCTTACACCCAAATTAAATCAAATAAAACTACTTCCTTCATCCCACTAAAAGTGTCACATTTAGAATATCCAAAGTCTTTGTTTCATAACTTTGACCTTAAATATATTTTTTTTTGTTATATGATACTTGATGAAAATTATAACCAATGAAAATATATCTAGATCTCAATTAATTCATATAACTTTTATTAAGTATTATATATAACACAAACAAAAAAAAATTTTTGGTCAAAGTTGACAAATAAAGATTTTGAAAATTTAAAACATGACACTTTTAGTATGACGAAGGGAGTATAATAATTCACGGATTGAAAAACGGTGGCGTGGCCTCCATTTGGTGGGGATTTTTTCTCGTGCATCGGATTCCCGTAATTGGCACGAACTTTTCTCGAATCCCTTTTGTGACCTTGCAGTCTAGGCCTTGAGTTCGTTATTTGGTGTGGTATTTGTCATATTTTGGATATGTATCTATGATTTATATATGTGACTGTAGTAACTTGCTAGTGCTAGTAACTTGCTAGTGGTCACGTTCAATTAATAATATATATGCCAGTTTGGAAAAAAGACTATAATAATTAAGAATATCTGTTCTTACAAATTTACAATAACAAAACTAAAACTATGACATCCCTACACCCAAAGTAGATAAAGTAACAAAAGTTTACCTACACAAAGTAACACATTTTAAGCTAAAGGATGCATTTGAGTTCATTTGAAAAAAATATATATTTATTTAAAACTAAAAGAAATATATAAGAAGTTATAATCTTCAGGAGATTTTCTAATTAAGCGGTAGAGATTGTTTAGTTAGGTGAAAGAAAAGATATAATTGTCTTGATATTGATTAAATTTTTTTTACTAATTCTTTGACAAACAAAAGAGTATCATAAATTTTTAATTCTTTGACAAACAAAAGAGTATCATAAATTTTTAATATATTTATTCAGGACAAAGATTATTAAACACTGCTAAGTAGTGGGTGAGCATTTTTGTGACAACAAAATCAACACGCACATGCAAGTGTTAAGCCATAAAGAAACAATAATTCATTGATGATTTCTTGTACGATATTCATTTTTATTTAATTTTTTTTATTTATATATTAGATTTATAAAAAAAAAGTGGTTGAAAAGGTATTTTTGTAAACATATACATGGATCGTTTTAATTAAATTTGAAAATACAACTTAAAAACCAGTCATTAACATGGACTATTTTTTGACAAGTGAATTTTACCTCAGACGCGTATTGATGTGTGCTAATCGCACAACGAAAGGGTCCCGCACTAAGCGGATCTTAAATAGTTTTTCTCACCATACCACCTCCTTAATTGGAAAATACCGTCGAGGAGAACCTACCAAGGTTCGAACTCGAGACCTTGGAGTAAACTCCCCCGGAGCCTCGCATAGCAGGTTTAGTGAAACACCTCTGGCCACTGAGGTTTAACATGGACTTAATTACATGTTAAACATTTTATTTCAAGAATGTTCTGTGCATATGAAATTTTATGGTTGGTTATATAGCTTACATGTGTTTCGTAAGTCGTAATAAATTATATGTGAAGAATGATAGATAAATAAATAGATAAACGATCACATGACATGTATATATTAATAACTTCTTGTTTTGCCACATCACATTTCTACAATTCTACTAACATTAAGCCATCAAAAACCTATAGAAAATATGTCACATTCACGCATGTTTCTTTTAACCCAAAAATGTAATTACAGATAACCATCACCAAATGGTTTAATGAGATGTGTTTTTTCACAAAAAGTCTTTGATTTGAGTCATTAATGATCCCATGAACCACCTCGCCATACCATTTATATTCTTACACTCACTAGTATTTCTTATTTTTTGTTTTTTATTTCTGGTAATCGATTTTTTCTTCAAACATCACAATGATCTTCACGACAAAAATCCCTAGGAGTCTTCATCAATTGTGCAATTTTATGTTCAAACAATTGTAATCTTTATCGATGTTTTTGTGTTATCGCGTGGACACAACTTTTATCAATGTTATCATTTATCTCCATCTCGGGCACCCCTAGGACTTAATAATATACATTTGCGTATGCAACAACTAAAAGAAAAGGTGAAGTCGAATGACATTCCTATGCGGACGATCTCAAACAAGTCAACGTTGACCAAGAGCGGGATGGTGACACCAGAAATGCCAAACTTCATGTAGACCACGCCAAACCTCACCCCAACTTTTAGTATATGGTCAACTATTCAAAATTAAATAGCCTAAACAGGTTTAACTCTCTTGACAACAATATTTTGGCTAAGTCATTTGCTAAAATGGTCAAACAATACATATATACATAAATACAATATACATATATACACGTGTGTGGATTGATGTGCGCCAACATATTTTCATTACCGATCACGATGATTATTGATAACACAAGGAAATCTTTATTAGTTAATACAAATCGGTTTTTAGATGATTTTCGTTCATGATACTAGGGGGAAAAGCCCGTCCTACGGACGGCTTTGATAATTGTACACTCTATCATGGTGTTGATTCGTTGGGTGTTGCATTACGTGTTTAACTTTGGATATAAAATAGATAGGTATAGACGTATAGTAGTTCGGTTGAGTAATGAGTTTGGTAATTGGACTTGGGTTTGGTAATTGGACTTTTGTAATGGGTTTGTATTCCATTCATTTAACATTATGCAGGACCATTTGTTATATTCGATTTCACTATGTATTCGTGGTTTTTATTGATAAAAGTTTTTTTTGTAAATATTTTAATATATGTAAATAAAAAAATTTGACTTTATAAGAGTATCAAAATCTTGATCGGTACATTAATAATTCAAATATTAATTATCCCTATTTCTATTATAGCATCTTTATATAATTATGTATTATTATATATTTTTCTATTATATCCTTAAACATGATATATAAATAAATTAAATAGTTAACCATTATCCTTATTAGATATGTATAAATAAGTTCTATTATAGCATTTTTATATAATCATGTATATTATATATTTTTCTATTATATCCTTAAACGTGATATATATAATTAAAATAAATAGTTAACCAATATCTTTATTAGATATGTATAAATAAATTAAATAGCTAACTATTAATTACTCTTATCTATAATATAACTAAAAGAGAAGGTTGGGGTACACTTGGTACCTCTAAAATCTTTTTTTAGGTCTAATACTCTCTCCTATTACTTTAGAATTTTTGTATTAATATTTGTAAAAAAAGTCTCATTAATTTACACTTTTTTGTTTTCCATCAACAATTTACACTTTTTAGCCTTGAATACTTAATTTATATTTATTTTTAGCCATCAACTTGAGAAGATTTTAATCATTTAATTAATTAAAAAAATTTCAACATATGAAATATTGTCTACAAAAAATTATTTCAAAAGATGAATACAATGTATTCAATGTAATTTTGACTTTTCTTGACTTTTTATCTTATAAATAAATATAGATTTACACATATAGATATCAATGTCGACAACATGAAATATTAGCTTATAAGTAAACATTATAAAATATTATAAATTGATACACTAAACAAATCACGATTTACAACAGAGGGTTATTGAATACTAAATCTAAACCAATATGAACTCCATTCAAGATTCATTCTATCTCTCAATCAAAAAGGTATAAATTTTTTGCCCATTTTATATAAGATTAGTTTTGCGTATTAATGTTTAAAGTTATAATTGTCACTCAAATCAAGAGTTTTAGTTGTTATCAAATAATATGAAAACAATTCTATTTGTTATCTATTTATCATAAGACAGTGATTGAAAATAAACCTATTCGTGTTATGGGCCCATATCATGAACAAAGACATATATTTGAATGTCAAGTACAGGATCACAAGTATGTTTATATTTTAATTCTTAATTATCTTTCATAATAATATCACATTGTAAATATATACTATAACTAAAAGAGGAGGTTGGGGGTACACTTGACACCTCTTAAAGCTCTTTTTAAGCTTAAAGATCTTTCCTAATTACTCTAGAGCTCTCTTTTTCTAGATTTTTTTATTTTTTATTTGCTAATTAAATAGATAATTATATTTAAAACTCTATCATAAATCTTTTTCTATCAAAACAAATCTTTTTAGATTTTAAAGATATATAATATTCTTAAAGCTCTTCCAATAAATTATTATATATACAAGATAAATTTTTATTAATTATCCTTATTCATATTATTCTTCTCCTTCCTATCTTTAATAAACAAATCAAGTTAAGTAAATTTCTCAACAAAAGAAACATACGGCTTTTTTATATCACTTTAATTTTATTTTTGGTATTTTATTCGTGTTTGTTTATTATTTGATATTTGTTATGTTATTGTTATTTTTCATTTCTTTTAATTTAGTTTGTTGTCAATTATAGTTTGATTATGACTTCTTCTTCAACAACAAAAAATAAGACCTATTATTAATAAAATTTATGTAGGCCGACCTATTATAATAAAAAATTATAAACAAATCTTTTTATCCTTAAAAGTCTCTCAAAAATTATCTATATATATACAACCTAGAAAAAACCCTCACATATTCACAACAAAAAAAAACCTACGACTATTCTCAACCAAAAAAAAAGCTCGACTACAAAAAGGTTTTTTTATATATATTTTGTTCATGTTTAATCATTATTATTTGACATTGAATTCTTATGTTATTGTTATTATTCATCTTTTTTAATTTAGTTTGTTGTCCATTATAGGTTCATTATGGCTTCTTCTTCAACAACAAAAAATAAGACCACATTAGTTCATCTTGAAGATCTTAAGCCAACACATGTTAACCATCATCTACGACTCCATGTTGTGTATGTATGGACTGTTTCGGAGTGGAACAACCCCAAGAAAATCAAAACGTTCGAGATGGTCTTTGTTGATAAATTGGTATGTATTTTTCAAATTATATACTGTACACTTTTTGTTTCTCTTTTTGTTGAGCTTAACTCTAAATCATTTAGTCTAAAATTGTTGTTTGTGTTTGTCGTAAGTTTAGATATGTAACATCCCGAACTTTTTAATTAACGGTTGACTTGAGTCATTAAGTCAACATTACATTTCCGTTAAGTCTCTAGGAGATTTAATGTTTATGTGTGATTAATGTGCTTTATGTGTAAGGTTTTAAAGCCTTAATGATTCATGTGTTAATGTGTTTAAGATGATTAAGTGTGATTAAAGTGTTAGTAAGTATTCCCGTTAAGTCGTTTAAGCCCTAAATGTAAAGTTGTAAAGTTGAGGGGCCTAAGTGTGAGCTTAGGAAAGTGTGTCCAGCAGATTAGGGGGTGATTAGCCCTAATTCTTTCATTATTCAGATCACACACACACTTCTCTATCCCTAGAACCGCCCTCTCCCTTCCCTTGATCAATTCTTGCGTGATACGATCGTTTCTTGGTGATTTGAAGAAGATTTGATCCATAGTTTGCATCCTTCTTGTAATCTACATGTATTTGAGGTATTATTACATTGATTTCATGTCCTTTCAATCCCTTGATTCATTTCATAACTGATTTAGGTCTTTAGAGGGTTGATTGGAGTCAAAATCGTGAGTTTTAATCGATTCGGTAACCTAAAATGTTTGTTATTGTGATGCAAATCAAGTAGGGGTTAATCAAGGATTTCATTGCATCATTATGGTCTTAAAATGATGAATTTTGAGGTACAAAAGTCGTTCATAAGGTTTGGGGTCATTTGGGGTGTGTTTGGTTAAGTTTTGGAGGTTAAACAATGAGTTTTGTGCATAATCGGGGCCAGTTGCGGCGCAACAAGAATGCAGTGACTTAAGTTGCGACGCAATTTCCCCATTGCGACGCAATAGCGACAGAATTTTCAAAAGGCCATAACTTTTGAACCGTAACTCTGTTTTTGACAAATAAGCTATCCACGGAATCGTGAGAGAGTCTACTTTCTAATGGTAATGCTTTTAAAAGATGATTATGATGTCAAGTTTCCAGAAAGGTTAATTTAGTGAGTAAATGCCGAGTTCTGTCGAGTTATGTAAGCTCTAAAGTATTAAACGAACCTCCGATGCATCAAGTCTTGTCATGGGTCATGTTTATAGGTATCTAGGCTTGAGTCATGACCATAAGTAGCGAGTAATTGATAGCTCATTATGCCGTTTAATGATTATAGGTAGTCGGGAATACTTGCAAAGCTCGATAACTTACGTTATCATTTGTTGTACTCTTCAACGAGGTAAGATACACTACTTTGACACGCTGAGGGTTCAACAAAAAACATGGTTTTCATATAATAACATCCCAAAGTTCTTTCTTGATTGCTTATGGGTATTCGGGGTTACACAGGAGGTGATATGGGCTATGTATATGACTAATGAGGCCTAAAATGCAGTCCCTATGATATGAAATGCAATGATATGCTATGAAATGTTATGCAATGATATGAAATGCAATGATATGCTATGAAATTCTATGTAATGTCTTGAGATGAATTGAAATGTGATATATGTTGATGATATGTGAAATGTGCATGATTACATGGCTTGTTCATCTAGTTCACTAGACTTATTAAGTTGCCATGACACGTGCACGTTTAAGGACCCAAACGTAAAAGATGAATATGTGATGATGTTTAGGTAATGTGGACACCTAAACTATATGTGATGCAAACCGAGCTCGTAAATGATGTGAGAAGTGTTAAGCTTAACCCGTACTTGCCCTTGCCCGGGTGGGTATATGATGGATTAAAGAATGATGAAGATGAAGCAAGTAAAGAAGTTAACACTAAAGTTGATTGAACCCTTAACCATGAAACTCTTCCATTCTATGAACACTATGTTATGATGTGAAGCTACATTCGAGCTGTGAAGTGTTAAAGTTGTGCTTGGGTGTAAGGAAAACGTTTAGGTTTCGTTTGAAATAATTTTTCCTGATTATAAATAATATGCGGCACATGTTTTGGTCTGTTTTGGATTTACGACTCGTTTAGTTTTGATTACGCTAAAGGATGATATATGACGATTGGGACGAGTATCTACGGGGGGAAATTCTTCCTTATATTGCATGATTGTAAAGGTGATGTTGGTATATTATATTTGTACAAATCATATGTATGACTGCTTCTCAAGATAAATGAGTTTTTCTCTTAAGAAAAGTTAAGACGTTGGATGATGGAGTTATTTATAGTTTCTTAAAGCAGAAGAAGTAAAAGTTTTTAAGAACATCTTATTCCGAATTGATCATGTTTCTCGCCTATGTGATTTACTCATGTAAGGCAAAGATTATACTTCTAAAGTAAGGTCACTCGTAGTTTTGAGATGTTCTATTAATGTTCCCGGCTTCGTTGCGATCGTGAGGTCGAGCCTTCAAGTGATGTGTGTCTAGTGCTACTTTCATGCAAACGCATCTTCCATTTTGTTCTCCATTATAGGAGGAAGTTAATGTTTTCGATTGTGGGATGTATTTCTTTTATAAGATAGATTTACGATGTTGCTACCATTTGTTGATGATGAAAGTCCTTGCTGTGTATGAATTTAAGGAATCAGGTCTAAAGTTTTCTCTAGATCGTTTAGTCATTGCATCTAACAATGAAAATCTTGCCTATTCTAAGTATGACGAAGAACATTATGTTTGCGTAAAGAGCGTTATTACGATTTTCAACTCGAAGAGATTTAGTTTTAAATTCGTCAAAAGTAAGTAAAAGTTAAGGGAGCAGCTGACGCTTAATGTTGAAAGGAACAAAGTTCTGTATGTTAGCTAAGTCCGTGGTTGCGAGGTTATAGTGCGCGCTTGACTACGGCAAATCAGCTCAAGGTAATGTTCTTTAAGACAAAGAATGCAGTAGAACGGGAGCATAGTCAGAAGAGTCGAGATAAACCATCATAAAGCAATACGTTTAAAAGTAAGATTTCGGTATCCGAGAACAAAATGACCAAAAGTTGTACTTGAGGAGGCTTATGAACCGTGGTAACATGCTTATTTGGATGCCGCCTGAAATGTGATACGACCTATTATGATACGAGGTGTAGTAAGTTTTATATGTTGATGTGTGATAGGGTTAAAAGCCAAGATTAGACACCGAAAGTTTTATTACAAAGTAATTATTTAATGATCCTTAAACGGAAGTGAAGAGTCACGTTATCATGGACCAGAGACAAAGTTGCGTGGGAAGCTAAAGGTATTGATATGATATGAGCCGTTAGTAGAGAGGTTGTCCGAGAATGTTTATTTCCTGATGAACCATTGCACCATTTCATTGGACATGAAAGAAAAGATGTATGTTAAAGAAGTTCTCTTAAAGTGTGAAAGCTAATTGTTGAATGCTTCAAATCTAGACGGTCGTTATGTAAATAATTTTCAAAGATGATTTGGCAAAGTATAAAGGGAATGGTGATCTCAAATGATGTCCATCACTTCTAGATTGATGGGAAAGAGAAAGAATGATTTAGAAACTCAGGAAAATCATATGATTGTGCGATGGTGCATTGAGATTTATGGTTGTGTTCATATGCAACCATAGTTATGCCATAGGCGTTGGATGTCTCTTCATGATATGACATGTTATTGAAAGGAAAGTTGTGGAGCCAAAGGTCATAAGGATAATAGTTCATAAAGTTGGCATCGTTAGAGAAGTGTTCTGATTAGCTCAAAAGTGACTAAAGGTTTTGTGGTGAGCAAAGAAAGCTTATTACGAACAAAGTGGGTATTATGGTCTAACGATAAGACTCTTTGGAGGGATATGTATGCATCAAAGGTTATGACGAGTCGACCCTTTGTTCAATGACTCATGTGAGTCATAGTAGCAAGTTAATAAGGATATGTGTCGGAAGGTCTGATCTGCAAATGAATAGTCTTCGGTGAAGGTAATGTGTGTACTACTTATGAAGGTTTAAGAAATGAGGTGATTACTTGTTTTGATTTAAAGATTGAATCAAAGAAATGACGAAACGGATGAAATGTAAAGTGAAAGTAGAAAAGACTATATAAGAAGTTCAATGAGTTTGGCTATGCTAAGTTGAAGAGACCCACAGGTCCTAATATTATATTCATCCAGGTGGTACAAAGGTGTATACTGATTTGAAGCCCATTTTATGATGGCCAAATATCAAGAGTGATGTGATAGTGTGTGTACAAAAATGTGTGACTTGTGCTCAAGTCAAAATTGAACACCGAACGCTATATGGAAAAATGCAACACTTGGTTATTCCGAAGCATAAATGTACTTATATGATGACTACGGATTATGTGACGAAGTTGTTTATAACCCCTAAGGGCAATGATGTGATATGTGTCGTTGTAGACTAGTTGATAAAAATGCTTCTTCTTCTCGTTACTCATAAGTATGTACGCGTGGTGAAGGTTACCACTTTCTATATAGGTGAAGTAAGCATGGAATTCCGTTATCTAATGTGTATGACCTTCATAAAAGGGTAAACTCTAAAAGGTATATGATATGTGCTTGTGTATTGCTTTCAGATGACATCCAGAGTACTTTCGTGAGTGTTATTGAACATATGTCGTGATGATGAAACCAATGTGACTCCATTAGAAGATGTGAGTATTGGTGCTAAGAAATGATTGTAGATGTTCCAGTTGAGATTCTTGGCCAGAAGTAAAAGAAGCTTCGTAGGAAGTTAAGTGAGCTTGTGATAGTGAGATGAAATCATATTAACGGTTGAAGTTGATTCGGAACTATCCTCACCTATTTGATGCTGAAGTGATTCCAAGGACGAAATCCTCTTAAGGGGGAGGTAATTGTAACATCCCGAACTTTTTAATTAACGGTTGACTTGAGTCTTTAAGTCAACATTACAATTCCGTTAAGTCTCTAGGAGATTTAATGTTTATGTGTGATTAATGTGCTTTATGTGTAAGGTTTTAAAGCCTTAATGATTCATGTGTTAATGTGTTTAAGATAATTAAGTGTGATTAAAGTGTTAGTAAGTATTCCCGTTAAGTCGTTTAAGCCCTAAATGTAAGGTTGTAAAGTTGAGGGGCCTAAGTGTGAGCTTAGGAAAGTGTGTCCAGCAGATTAGGGGGTGATTAGCCCTAATTCTTTCATTATTCAGATCACACACACACTTCTCTATCCCTAGAACCGCCCCTCCCTTCCCTTGATCAATTCTTGCGTGATACGATCGTTTCTTGGTGATTTGAAGAAGATTTGATCCATAGTTTGCATCCTTCTTGTAATCTACATGTATTTGAGGTATTATTACATTGATTTCATGTCCTTTCAATCCCTTGATTCATTTCATAACTGATTTAGGTCTTTAGAGGGTTGATTGGAGTCAAAATCGTGAGTTTTAATCGATTCGGTAACCTAAAATGTTTGTTATTGTGATGCAAATCAAGTAGGGGTTAATCAAGGATTTCATTGCATCATTATGGTCTTAAAATGATGAATTTTGAGGTACAAAAGTCGTTCATAAGGTTTGGGTCATTTGGGGTGTGTTTGGTTAAGTTTTGGAGGTTAAACAATGAGTTTTGTGCATAATCGGGGCCAGTTGCGGCGCAATAAGAATGCAGTGACTTAAGTTGCGACGCAATAGCGACATAATTTTCAAAAGGCCATAACTTTTGAACCGTAACTCCGTTTTTGACAAATAAGCTATCCACGGAATCGTGAGAGAGTCTACTTTCTAATGGTAATGCTTTTAAAAGATGATTATGATGTCAAGTTTCCAGAAATATTAATTTAGTGAGTAAATGCCGAGTTCCGTCAAGTTATGTAAGCTCTAAAGTATTAAACGAACCTCCGATGCATCAAGTCTTGTCATGGGTCATGTTTATAGGTATCTAGGCTTGAGTCATGACCATAAGTAGCGAGTAATTGATAGCTCATTATGCCGTTTAATGATTATAGGTAGTCGGGAATACTTGCAAAGCTCGATAACTTACGTTATCATTTGTTGTACTCTTCAACGAGGTAAGATACACTACTTTGACACGCTTAGGGTTCAACAAAAAACATGGTTTTTATATAATAACATCCTAAATGTTATCTTGATTGCTTATGGGTATTCGGGGTTACACGGGAGGTGATATGGGCTATGTACATGACTAATGAGGCCTGAAATGCAGTCCCTATGATATGAAATGCAATGATATGCTATGAAATGTTATGAAATGATATGAAATGTAATGATATGCTATGAAATGCTATGTAATGTCTTGAGATGAATTGAAATGTGATATATGTTGATGATATGTGAAATGTGCATGATTACATGGTTTGTTCATCTAGTTCACTAGACTTATTAAGTTGCCATGACACGTGCACGTTTAAGGGCCCAAACATAAAAGATGAATATGTGATGATGTTTAGGTAATGTGGACACCTAAACTATATGTGATGCAAACCGAGCTCGTAAATGATGTGAGAAGTGTTAAGCTTAACCCGTACTTGCCCTTGCCCGGTGGGTGCGTATATGTGGTTGCTTGGGTGGCTCCTTGCAACATAATTACGTGGTTTGAGTATCTCCGGGTGGCGTGATTACCCACCAATGTCTTTGAACATACGGACTACTCCTGGATTGGCTTGCCATTCCTTAACGACATTGATGTACAGCCGTAAGGTTTGTCCATCTAGTCGGGTGTGACTTATGTCACACTTAATGAGATGTATATGTTATATGATATGCGTGACTTATGTCACACTTGCAAAGATGAATATGTGATGATGTTTAGGTAATGTGGACACCTAAACTATATGTGATGCAAACCGAGCTCGTAAATGATGTGAGAAGTGTTAAGCTTAACCCGTACTTGCCCTTGCCCGGTGGGTGCGTATATGTGGTTGCTTGGGTGGCTCCTTGCAACATAATTACGTGGTTTGAGTATCTCCGGGTGGCGTGATTACCCACCAATGTCTTTGAACATACGGACTACTCCTGGATTGGCTTGCCATTCCTTAACGACATTGATGTACAGCCGTAAGGTTTGTCCATCTAGTCGGGTGTGACTTATGTCACACTTAATGAGATGTATATGTTATATGATATGCGTGACTTATGTCACACTTGCAAAGATGATATGTGAAAATTATATGAAAGATGACTAGGCACATTTAGGGTGGTTCATCCTAATATGAAAGATGTTGATGCTATGATATGTATGTGAGATGATATGATTGATGATATGTGCCTTAACGATCTCAATGATTTTTCTATAATGTTTTAAATGGACAAATGTTTTATTAATGATGTGTTATCTTACTTAGCTAATTCGTTAGCTAACACTTGCTCTTTTAAAATGTGTTGTGCCCTCATGTCCAACATTAGTGAGCAGGTAGATGTGAGAAGATGTGAGGCATGGGTAGATGATCTTGAAGCTGGCTGTAGTTTACCCATAGTGGCTGCTTGCATTAGACATTGATTTATGTTTTGCATTTACTATGTTGTCGGTTGTTTAATGTTGGGCAACCGACGGATTTCCATTTAAACTTGTTTTGATGATATGGCTAGTAACACCAATTAATAAATGAACCAAACAGATTTCTTAGTTTGGACTTTTAAAGTTTAATTCCGCTTTCTTTTAACGCCGTTAGACGAAAGTTTTTGGAAATCCATATTTTTAAACGACGGGTGTTACAAGATATAACAAACTGCAAATTTTTTATTTAACTAAATTTGGAAAAAAAGGGGTTTACTGAAATCAATATATATATGGAGTTAAATTTCATATGTTTCCTTCTTTCATCTGTAACTTTCTGTTTATTCTTGATGCATTACACACAATTTTCATGAATGTTTCTTTTCAAATTCGGTTTTAGCATAAATTTGATTTAATTATCTGTTAGGTTTTGTGAAAAATTGGCATTGAACTTTGTGATTGATTTAGATATAAGTACTACTTTTACTACTTTGATTTAATTATCTGTTAGGTTTTGTGAAAAATTGGCATTGAACTTTGTGATTGATTTAGATATAAGTACTACTTTTACTACTTTGATTTAATTATCTGTTAGGTTTTGTGAAAAATTGGCATTGAACTTTGTGATTGATTTAGATATAAGTACTACTTTTACTACTTTGATTTAATTATCTGTTAGGTTTTGTGAAAAATTGGCATTGAACTTTGTGATTGATTTAGATATAAGTACTACTTTTACTACTTTGATTTAATTATCTGTTAGGTTTTGTGAAAAATTGGCATTGAACTTTGTGATTGATTTAGATATAAGTACTACTTTTACTACTTTGATTTAATTATCTGTTAGGTTTTGTGAAAAATTGGCATTGAACTTTGTGATTGATTTAGATATAAGTACTACTTTTACTACTTTGATTTAATTATCTGTTAGGTTTTGTGAAAAATTGGCATTGAACTTTGTGATTGATTTAGATATAAGTACTACTTTTACTACTTTGATTTAATTATCTGTTAGGTTTTGTGAAAAATTGGCATTGAACTTTGTGATTGATTTAGATATAAGTACTACTTTTACTACTTTGATTTAATTATCTGTTAGTTTTCATATTGATTAAGTTGTGATATTGGTCATAGGGATTTTGTCGTCTCCACGATGATTATCAAATTGGGTATCCTTATAAATCTTTGAGTAGTGTTTGGCTATATGTTTACATTTCTTTCTTCAAACTGCAAATTTTTTTATTTAACTAATTATTACAAATTAATAAACAAAGTAACGAATTTGCCGATAAAAAAGAAGTTGAAAAAAATGGGTTAACTGAAATCGATATTGATATGGAGTTAATCTTCATATGTTTCGTTCTTTAATCTGTAAGTTTTTTTTATTCTTGATGCATTCCACACAATTTTCGTCCAATTTTCATGATTCCCTCTGATGTATAAATTTTGAGACTACCCGTCCATCGGACGGGGCTGAAAACTAGTAATATAATAATATTAAATTATTATGTATTTTATATTTTTCTATTATATCCTTAAACATGATATATATAAATAAATAAATTAAATATTATGTATTTTATATTTTTCTATTATATCCTTAAACATGATATATATAAATAAATAAATTAAATAGTCAATCATTAATTACCTTTATTTAATTATTTTAAAATTGTTACATATCACTATATAGATAGATAGATAATAAAGGAATTTGAAAAAGGATTGAAGGACCACAAGTGGACAAGTGTCCTCGGTTGTATTAATTAATTAATTTAGTTACAAAACAAAGTTGTATTCTTATTTATTCGTATGGACTAAACAAAATATCGCAACAAGATTTGGAAATGTTATTTTATATTTGGAAACAACTGAATTCCAAGAAAAGCTATAAAAAACAGATTTGGATTCGAAATGGATCAAAATAAACAATCACCACCTCGTACTTTTATAACAATCTATCTATCCAAAAAGTCAAAAAGCAAATGAAACTTCAATTTCTAGTTAAGAAATTTATATATTGAGAAGAAAATTTTAAGCTAAAAGATAATTTGATAGATCATATGATATAATTTTGAACTAACCTAATGAAAATGTATTTTTCCTCACTTTATCTATACTTCTATACTACTATATAAAAATTATACCCCCATACTGAAAAGTTAACATTTTTGGGACACACGAAATTATCATTTTACCCTTAATGAATTAATTTACACAATCATTCTATTATCTTCTAAAAGATATCCACTACTCTTTTAAATCAAATATCTTTATATCAAATACCTACACCGCTTGACGCATCGGCCGCCACGAACGGTCGCCGCCGCCGTCACCATCCGTCAATACCACCATATCACTGTCACTGTCATCGCCGCCGCATTACGCGGGTACCATGCTCTCGTTCTATTTTATGCATTCATCTTTTAAATATAATGTTATTCATTTTCAACTTCATGCTATTGTATACATTAACAAAAAATGACATGGAATGACTAAATGACATTCAATGGGTTTTTTTTTGGTTTTTTTTTTTTTTATATATATTCTAATCGATAGTTATTTTTAATAAAGTTTTGATTTCATTCAAAACCAAAAAATTAAAAATTAAAACACCCACTTAATATAAGGAAAAATCAAATCTGGAAAAAACTACATGCTATAACAAAATTTTTTAACACTTTTACGTTTTAATTTATAAATGATAACCCCCCCCCCCCCCCCCCCCCCCCCCCCTTTCTTCTCCATCCCTTCTTTCATTTTCATGTTGCTGCAACTAATATAACTATAAAGAGTTGGTTGTTTTATCACCCAAAGAAAAAGTTGAGGATAAGAGTGTTGAGCGAGTTCAAGTTAACGAAGGAAATGAATTAGTGTCTATAAATTTGAATTAAACGAGTTCTAGTTTTGAGGAGGAAGCAGAACTACCACATTTAATATATGAAAATGGATTTGAAGATTTCGTTATTTGTAATATTCGATTATATTAACCGTTAACAAAAGGCTTCCAAAATTGAGGCAAGAACATTAGCAAGAAAAAAAAAACTCGTGTTTTTGAATTATTTTTTTAAATAAAAAAACTTAAAAGTAAAAAAAAATAAATATTGATAACGGGTAGTATTATATTTTAAATCATTTATGCATATAATGGTATCAAATCAAAGTATAAATATAAATGCACACAATAAAAGTTTGAAAAATGAATGCATACAATATGAAATGGGTGAAAGTTCGATGCATTTTCGATATTTAGCCCTAATATTTTTCCAGTAATTACATATGTACATAATCTGTCCCATATATATATCTAGGTAAAATTTTTGTAAAAATCTTTAGTCATTCACAACAAATGTACATATTTTACATTACTAAGCAATATAAAATGCGACCATTCTTAACGGTTGACCCTATCACCTTCTCTTTTTCTTGTCAGGCGCATTACATACACTTCTTTTTCTTCATGAATCCGACATTTACATCTAATATCCCAAAATATAACCAATTAAAAATAACAAAAGTTAAATGAAAAAATAAAATAAAAATCGATTCCATCTCAATTCTTCCACCCTCCTATTCTCCCCATTACTTACCTCTTTACAACACCCTCCAACTTTAACCTTTTGCTAGACTATCCTTGACCGCCTATCAAATTTCCTTTATATATATTTTTTTTGAACAACAATTTCATTAACAATGGTCTTTCGGTGATACCGAAAGACATAAAAGAATTACATAAAATAGTTACATCAAATAATTAAGACTACTTTGTCATAGTGACCAAACTAGCTTATCCTTTCTACTACGACAGTTTATCCAAAAAAATGAATAGGAAACAACATTGCGAAAAACTTCTATGCTAAGAGATGTGTTACCTTTGAAAACAATATTATTTCGATGCTTCCAAATTGCCCACCACCATGTGAAACAAATTGCCTCTAAGATTGTCTTGTATTTCTTCAACAATTGTAAGTTCTTGATCCAATCAAGGAGGCCAGAGGGAGTTGCATCAGGGAGATCTAACTAAGCCAATTTGACATCAAACTACGCATCTCATTAGAGAAGTAACAATCTTTGAATAGATGATTCGATGTTTCAGTACTTGTGTTACATAATGGGTAGCTAATAGAGCGAATGTCAATACCTTTGGCACTTAGATTGAACCTTGTCGGGAGGCGGTCCTTTTCCATTCTCCAATTAAAGATGTTGATTTTCTTAGGTACCTTCGAATTCCAATGAGTAACTTTGTCATGAGTCGGTAGCAGGTAGAAGTCTATATCGCGTTTGATATCACTTACCGAGAAAGAAGTGTTACCATTAAGCTTCCAACACCAAGAATCAGGGACATTAGTCAATGATGTCGAATGTAACATCATGACCAATTCTTTCAAAGATGATTCTTTAGCTCCGCCCCTTAAATTTCTACGCCACTCCCACAACCATGAACCACCCACACATCGATCAGAAATGTTACAATCTGGTCTAGTTTCCAAAGCAAATAGACGCGGGTACTTAATGGCGAGAGATGAGTCGCCCAACCATGATTCTTTCCAGAATTTTGTGTTACAGCCATCCCCCACTTGTCTAGTTATAACAGAAGTTGGTATAGAAAATTGGAGGTGTGCAGAAGCTAGCGTTGAGCAAATCCTAGACCATAACCCCCCTTGTTTAGCTTTGAAAGTAAAAACACTCTCCATTCCATGAATTGAGCGGATGACCTTAGCCCAAAGTGAATTATAATCATTAAGAAAACGCCATCGCCACTTATATAAAAGGCCATAATTAAAAGCCTTAAGACTCCCCACACCAAGACCACCTACAGATTTTGGCGCTAAGACTAGGGGCCATTTTATCCACGCCATTTTCTTCGAGTCATTGTTACTTCCCCAGAAAAACTTTGCTCTTAAGCATTCCAACTTAGTTAAGATTTTAGATGGTACACGAAACAATGAAAAGCGACAGGTACCAAGAGACCCGAGCACCGACTTAATTAAATTCGATTTTCCCCCAATAGACAACAAGTTGGATTTCCACCTCGATAAACGTCTTGAAAACCTATCAACAAGATATTTCCCATCCTTACATTGAGACATTGAAACGCCCACCGGGACTCCTAAGTACTTGAAAGGGAGGAACTCGAGCTTGCAGCCCACAAATGAAGCCATCCGAGTTACTTCCCCGAGAATGGACGATTTTTGTATATTTATTTTGAGCCCCGATGCAAGAAAAAAGAATTTTAAAGCTATTCTGATTGTCTCCATGTTGGTTTCCAACCACTCCCCAATAATGATGACATCGTCTGCAAAAAATAAGTGAGAAATAGGAATGTTGTTAACCTTTGCTGGTATGAAACTTTCTGAGGTAACTAGATTGTCAAGAGTGACATGTAGGCTTTCCATTGTGATAATGAACAAGAAGGGAGCCAATGGATCCCCTTGTCGTAAACTCCTACAAATGTCAAATTCATCAGTGGGCGAGCTATTAACCAGAATTGATGCTCGAGCCGACTTTAGACAAGCTCGAGTCCATCTAAGCCAAACATCACCAAAGCCCATATTAGACGTAATATTCAAAAGAAAATCCCAAGAGAGGGAGTCATACGCTTTGGCAAAGTCAATTTTAAAGAGTAGCAGTTTTTTCTTTTTCTTCTTATACCAGTCGCTGATCTCATTTATTAGAAGGGGACCATCCAACATTTGTCGACCTTTTATGAAAGCTGACTGTTCTGGACTGATAACATTTTCCAGGTGCCCCGGTAATCGATTAGCCAACAATTTGGCGATGATTTTATATTGAAGTCCAATTAGACTTTCATGTTAGCATTACTATCTCACCACCATCATTTTTTATTTTTCTCTTTAACTATTCATTTTCAAATTTAATAGTCCAATACACATCAAAAAAGCTCTACAATAACCCAATTAAAATAAAATAAAACAAAAATAATAATATAAACAAAATAATTGACTTCACTATCTCTTTCACCTAAGTGAATCAATTCACCTATCTTTCATCACCACACATACCTCTTAAGTAACCATTCCCTTCCTCATCACACCTTTATTCTCATCTTTCCCTTTAACAATATCCTTTTAAAAATGATCTTATGAATGGTTAAAAGTTTGTAAATGTATCACTCTTTTTTCAATTTGAAATCCCACGGGCACGGTCAAGTATAGAATTGCACATCTAGAAACTATACTATTTTGATCAATTTTTCCTAAGATGTTGCCCGGCGATCCACTTAAACACTTTCTTATGAAACTTTTAATGGAAATACATGATATTTACTAATTCGAAAAAATGTTAATATTTGATCATAAAGTTCGAAACATTTGCATTGACTAAACTTCCGCCAAACATACGATTACCTAATGACGAAAAATTCATTAATTAAAAAACCTTTACCTGTCCTTAAAAAGTTGACAAGAAACGAGTGTCATAAAAGCAAGAGTACGTTTTCTTATTCGCTTTTACCACTCAACTTTTGTTTAAAAGTATAATATAATATACAAACTGTCACAAATTTCAGTGCCTAACATCAAGGACTTTTGCATCTCTATGCATGAAACTTGTAATATTTTATGTCAAAAAATTCCTTCGGATCCAACAAACATAACTATGATTTAGTATGAAATAATTTGTTAATTATCCCAAGAAAGTATACATAATATATGCAATAATAAGACTAATTCCAAATGGGTTTAAAGAAACAAGAACGTTAAAAGACAAAAAACTGAATATATTAGAGCACAATTAGCAAGATGGAATGTGTTTAAATATACAAGAATCTCCAACATCAAGAACATGTCCCAAAATGGGCCTACTTGATTGTACTTAAAGCATCAAAATGATTAACATATACAATTTCAGTTTTAGAGCATAGATTCAATTTCAGTTATTGGAAGTCGAAAACCATGTGGCTAGATTCAAATTTGTGAATCTTTCAATCAAAGATTAAGTGAATCATACCGAACCAAATGGCATATTGTTATAAATGCAATAAGAGGCTCCCCAATGGTGACCACTCATCCCCCTAAGACTAGTCCCTGTCAGCGCCACATCAGCAAAAAAAGCTCCAAGGACTAATCCCCCCAAAATGCACCCAATGGACTCATCCCTCAAAGACTAGTCTTGGACCCACCAATTATTTAATTTTACCCATTTATCTAAACTATAAATAAACTTTACACTTTTAACCCTCTAAACTATAAATAAAATACATTTTAAGCCCATTAACACAAACTATTAATAAAACACCCAACTTCATTAAAATTAATAATAAAATACATTTCGAACATAAAAATAAAAAAAACAAAGTACAATAAAATAAAGCACACAACCTAAAAATGGAAGAAAAAAAACCAAAAAAAAAAACACAACGACATTTTTATTTTTTTAAACTAAACTTAAACTAATTGGGACCGAATAGGAAGTCTTTGTACTCCGCCATGAGTTTCTTCTTGGCTTCCTTGATGTACCTCTTTTCCTCGTCATCACACTCTGTTTGGCCCATGAACGAAAGAGCCGAATACATGGTGCGCTTCCTTTCTTCCTCACGAATGGCAGCCAAAGATTGTTGTTGTTCATCCAACACCGCCTCTTTTTTACACCAAGTCGGTCGAGTCGGGCGGCTAGGTCGGAAGCTGAAGAACGAGCAGACCCCGCATCGGAAGAAGCAGATGTTCGTGATGCCTTTGACCTAGTAGGGGGGCGCGTATACTTATCCCCACCGAAGAGGTCATTATCACCAAGATCCACCGGCTCGAATTGGGTCTCCTCCTCCTCCTCCTCGTCACTGTCAACAACATTAAGAATGTTTTTCCTTTTATGCATGCTTCGCCCCATAACATCATGACCGGATGGAGCGAAGAACTTTGGCTTATCTTTCACAAGCAACCAACACTCGTACATGGTAAACTGAGTTTTGGTTTGACTAAAGTACTCTGAACGCGCTTCCTCCATGACTTGGGCATCGTTCTCACCACTAGATCGATGATCATCATAGCCTTTCCAGATTGCATTGAACTTGTTTACATTTGTTTTGATTTTTCTCCACTTGCCACTAATCTGATTGTGATTTCTTGGGTTGTTGGGGAATCTTGCATTATACTTCTCTCTGATTTTCCCCCAAAAACAATCAAGCGATTGGTCTTTGCCAACTATTGGATCTTCTGTAGCATCGATCCAACACTCAGTGAGAACTTTCATTTCAAGCTCGCTCCAATGTGACGAGTTTGCAGCAGGTTCTTTTGGTTGTTTGCTTTTCTTGGTGCGTTTGGCCATGCTTTTGACCCGGCCCTTCTTTGGTTGTGTTTCAGGAATGGATTGGGGGGTGGGAACAGATTCGGGTGTGGGAGCGGAGTGTTGATCAGGTTGTTGAAAACATGCTGCTGACGATGACCCCCCATGGTAGAAACTAGGGGGTTGTGTAGCGGCAAGTGAAGCATAATAAGCTGCCATGAATTGAGGATAACGGGGGTCATTTGGTTGTGGGATGAACGGTATTTGTAATGGGTTGTTAGTGTACGATTGATTAAATTCGTTCACGGCGTTGTTCCAGAAGTCGTCGGCTTTTTGGTTGTTGAAATTCGACATGATTTGTGCTTAAAAAGGATTTGTATGTGTTAATGTATCTGAATAATGAAAGTGTGGTGTGTTCTAGTGCTTATGAAGTTGTATATATAGGCTTTTTCAAAAACTAGCCGTTAAAGGACTAAAAGTGTAAACTTTTTTGTACTGCAGGTGGTCAAACAGGCCGTTAGAGGGACCTGTTTTGCCAACTTTTGAAAGTTCAAAAGTTTTGTCTTCTTCCTTCAAAACTATCCGTTGCATTCAAAAAAAAATAAAAAAAATAAAAAAAAAGAAACAAAAAAAAAAAAAAAATGATCCACACTTTTCAAAAAGAAAAAAAAATCCTTAGATTAACCTTCTCTTAATATATTCAATTCTTTGTATAGAGAAGTTCGAAAAAGTTGTATTAACCTTCTCTTAATATATTCAATTCTTTGTATAGAGAAGTTCGAAAAAGTTGTATTAACCTTCTCTTAATATATTCAATTCTTTGTATAGAGAAGTTCGAAAAAGTTGTATTAACCTTCTCTTAATATATTCAATTCTTTGTATAGAGAAGTTCGAAAAAGTTGTATTAACCTTCTCTTAATATATTCAATTCTTTGTATAGAGAAGTTCGAAAAAGTTGTATTAACCTTCTCTTAATATATTCAATTCTTTGTATAGAGAAGTTCGAAAAAGTTGTATTAACCTTCTCTTAATATATTCAATTCTTTGTATAGAGAAGTTCGAAAAAGTTGTATTAACCTTCTCTTAATATATTCAATTCTTTGTATAGAGAAGTTCGAAAAAGTTGTATTAACCTTCTCTTAATATATTCAATTCTTTGTATAGAGAAGTTCGAAAAAGTTGTATTAACCTTCTCTTAATATATTCAATTCTTTGTATAGAGAAGTTCGAAAAAGTTGTATTAACCTTCTCTTAATCGGAAATTCGGAATACTAGTTATCTTATCTCAAGTGTTGAGTTCTTCGGTACTGTTGCCAAAAAAACTTTTGAAAATGCCTTTTGTTGTAATTTTCCTCCTTCCACACGCTTTATATAGGTAACATATTACTTTTGAATGAAAACCCACCAATTTCACTTAATTGACGATATCTCTTCAACCCCCCCTTCCCCCTAGCCCCTGGACTAATCCACCACCATCGAAACCATCTTTTTCCACTTTATGTTGGTTCAATTCTCCGATGCAAGCACCTAATTTATTTCAATGTTATAAGGGTTTTATATATATTTGCAAAATTATGCAGCATATATCTACGACTCGATCAATGCAAATCATAATGGTGCGAGTGCGACATGTCTGGCCACCATTGGAGCCTGAAGGCGTAGGATGGGATAGGACTCATAGGAGGTTGCGACACTATTTGCTTCCACCACCACAACTAGTGACACGACTAGTGCATGCTAGAAAGACGACCGAGTTGAGACTTAAAATGGTGAACATTCTTGAGGGTAGAAAGGAAAGGATTCCTTATTCTTCCTTTGAAGCATGAAACTGGTGATGACAACTAATCTACATTTATATATATTTTTTAGAACAGTAAACTTTACTATTAAATATTTTAAATAATCATAAACTATTTCATGCCAACATTTGAACTTTGGTAGCCTCTACTAAATTGGCAAATCCCACGTTGACGATACATTATTAGATATCAAATATTCTGTGCCAATTACCTATAAGTACGACATTTATGATGATATCTGAGACGCCTTTTGGGTCGTCGTGAATTAAATACGGCCTTATTTTGATATCTAAGATGTGAGCACTAGAAAGCCTTTCGGTAATAGTTTTTTTTTTTTTTGAAATGCAATTAGGATCACTCACGGCACCACATTTTGCAATCAGTGGCAGCCACGCGATCATCCCCAAATACCTTTAAGGAGGAAACCCAAATACATTTTCCAGGGGCTCTATCCCACTTCCTGATGACCATTGAGCTAAAGCTCTTGGACATAGGATGGTTAATCCTAATTACCGTTTAACATAGGATGGAACTTAACGCTACTTACAGATTACGATTACAATTCCAGATGCTTGAATGAATGTACATAATGCACTACATTCTTCATTCTACAAAGTTAATCGAGTTTTTGTATCAACTACATGTACCATCAAGCAAAAGTAACATTTGTTTCGTTACTTTTTATGAACACAAACAAACCAACTCAATGCACCAGTTGGCTACAACTATGAAATTAGAAAAAGGTTACACAAAAGAACTACGAGTAGTTATTTTCATAATGATCAAAATCATATGATTTGGACAATAATTTCCAGACCTGTTTAGCTACCAACTTGTTGAAATTACGTGGCAAGCGGTCTAAAAAAGGATAATTAATGTTCTTTTAACAATAAAAGGGTATCGATAATTTAGCTACAAAAAAAAGTAATTTGAAAGAAACAAAAGGATATTGTAAACTACCACTACCATCCTTATAGTGGTGTAGCCCCCTTATATATATTTCAAGTTAATTAGTAACCCCCAATTAATTAGTTATTCAGTTTATCATCGGAAATTTAAACTTACCATTTTATTGCGAAAAAGAATATAAATTGCTCTGTATAATATGGGCTAATCTTGCATTGGCTTTAGTATCACTCTGGTCGTTTTCTGAGAGAAACAATTGCTTGAGACCCATATTTCTATCGAAGCTACAATTAGCTTTTATTCCCTTTTACCTTGATTTTTATGGCGATTGATAACTAAGGCTCCCTACAATATTGGAAATTTTGCACCATCATATCACTCTTTTGGGTAAATGTTTTACCCTGGTTACTTTTCTTTTTTCTTTTTAAAACCCCAATAATCCATCCCTATAAATATAGAAATTGAGATTCGAGTCCTGTAAATTACCCCAAGGTCAAGATCTTACTAACGAGTCACCACCCCATTGTCCCCTCATACATTAGTTGTTAACATCCTCCATGATTATCTAGTTACCAAGGGGCAAAGGTTTCTCAAACACAAGAAAAAAGAATAAGACTTTCATTATTCGAATTTAGTGTTGCACAAACTTAAATCATGCTATGTTCTTTCCGTACGGAACTACGGATACGGTTAACATAGAATGAAACTTGACGCTGCTTACAGGTTGCGATTATAACTCAGATGCTGGAATGTTACATATTGCACTAAAATCTGCATTCTACAAAGTTAACAAAATTTTCATACAAACCAAATGTACCAACAAGCAAAATAATCGATTGTTCCGTACAAAATTTTTATTGACCATACGTACCAACAAACAAAAAGATCATTTGTTTCGTTACTTTTTACGAACACAAACAAACAAACTCAATGCACCATCCTAATCACCACCAGTTGGCTACAACTATGAAACCCGAAAAGTTACACAAAAGAACTTGTGTCTTTCAATGATGATCAAAATCACATGATTTTGACAACAATTTCCAGATGTGTTTAACATGGACAGTCCCCACCACCATGATATGGTACCGTAAAGATAATCATCCCTAAAGGGCTAGTCTTTTTGTTATCTCTTTTAACACATAAAATTCAAGTTTTTTAATCTAACACGAGTTGGATTTCAGCTCACAAAAGAAAAATCATCTTGTTCAAAGCACAAAAGGGAAAAGAAAAAAAAAAGTTAAGAGAAACACCTAGTGAACGTCGCACCTTTTGTCCAAGCTCCGCTAAAAAAATATGGCCGGATCAAAACACGCAGCCAATGTATGTACAACACTTCTATCAGAAATGAGGATATCACCTCACTTTAAATTTAAAAAAAGAACAAAATGAAACCAATTGAATAGTAACAGAAAATCTCTCATATAGGAATGAATAATTGAGATGGCTGGACCCCAGCAACGCACAAATCTTGTTGCACAGGTTACAAGCCATCATTCCTTAACCCTTGACATATACCTTAAGCTAATCAACCTAAAGAATTAATTAAAGAACAAAGAATGATATTGAGCTAAACTACAAGGGTTGGAGGCTTAGAGCACTCTTGGAATCACACAGTAAAAACGCTGAAAATTTTGCTACGTTAAAAACTTAACACAACACTGCATCTATAACAATCACATTACCTTTAAAATGGTAAAAATAAAAAACTGAAGCAGGCCCCTTTCCCATGGTCTTTACTACTTTGACAAAACCATGTCGGGCCCTTTAAAGGACCACGCTAGGATCCCGGTGTCGTCATGGACTTAAAAGTATCAACACTTTCAAGGTGGGCAGACATAAAACAATGTACAAGTACAATTTTGAATGCAGACGGTACAAGATTACCATATATCATTCTGATGTTGGGTGGTGGAGGGGAAGTATAGGCCTACCATACTTATCTTTTTCAGGATAAAAAAGAGATTGGTCAAGCATTAGTCTCCACTTAGAACACCCACACCCCCTATCCATCCCTTTAATCATTCTTCCCTTTTTCCCCAAATAAAGTCAAAAAATGCGTACATATCTCTCTGATATATTGAGTATAGGGGACAGTTCATGTACCCCACTCATGCAACAATTAAACATGTCCAAAATAACACCTTCCCCACCTTATGGCTAAGGCCAATCACTGTCAATTTTTGGAATTTTTTTATCGACAAATTCGATATGTGTGTAAAAAATGTATGCCTAAGAATATGGATAAAGACACATGACAAGATTGAAAATGAAGATACGATAAGAAAAATAGTGGAATCCATGTGTGAGACGTATATCATCGTTCTATCCTATAGTAATACTCATATACAACATATGAAGATGCATAAAGCTACGATACATATTCGAAGTAAATATGTGCATATCATGCTTTCAGATAGGTTTATTCATGCTTGTGTTTCATTATATTGTCTAATTGTGAAATTCGACAAAGTTACAAGTTTAAGTCTTTTTTATATACATGTGTGAAAAGTTACATGTATGGCCTAATCATATCACTGAGTATGGTCAAAATAATTTGTAAACTTTTTAAAACATCCGATAATAGATAGATACTAATCTTGTAGCGCATTCCATGAAAATGTACATCTGGTCAAAAACTTTGATTCTAGATAAGGATATCCACAACATGAAAATCTGAATGGATCAAAACTTCTTCGATCGTCATTCAAGAAAGGTGCTTCTAAAAGAACTCATGAGCAAGAAACTAGTAGATGGAAGAGTGCTAGTCCAGATTACAAGTAGGGCTTAAATTTACAAACTAAAACTAATACCACTTGCAGACTCTCAAAACCAAATCTAAAGTAACTGAAAGTTTTAAGCTACAAACCTGCATTTGTCAACGAACCCCCATTAGAGTTGGCAGAAGAAACCTTTGGCTGCCAGCAAAATTGTAAGTTCTCATAGAGGTTATCAACCACCGCCTTCCGTTTCCTCATTCTTGCCTCCGCATCCGAACTTTCACTTTCACCATTCAAATTTTTTGACTTGTCAAAATCACCCATATCATGATGTTGACTCTGTTGACTAGGACCCAACCTTAGAGACAAGTCACATTCATGCTCACACGGGTGATCTTCACTCATGTACCTCAAACTACCTTGATTTGTATCATTCATACTCATTGGATTAGAAAAAGGCGGTTTTTGAACAAACATCATATCACCGTTTCCTTTAAGCTCACCATATGGGTCGGGCGATGCAACATAACTGGTCTTTGGTTCCTTAATTTTTTTTTTTTTTTTTTTTTTTTTTTTTTTTTTTTTTTTTTTTTTTTTTTTTTTTTTTTTTTTTTTTTTTTTTTTTTTTTTTTTTTTTTTTTTTTTTTTTTTTTTTTCCTTAATTTCGATACCATTTCCATAATACAGAGGATAGACTGATGGAGGTTTTTTAGTACTTGGTGGAGATGAAAAAGAGAATTTGTTTTTGAGAGATTTATCAGTGGGGAGAATTGGTATCTGAGGTGTTAGATTGAAGGGTGACAAATCCATGCCACGGGGCTTCATGATTTGCGAATAGGGAGAAACAAACGGAGCAACTGCCATTGAAGTTTCTTGGGTTGTTCTGGGTAAGTTGTTTATAGGACAGAAACCAGGCTCTGTGTTCTTCATGTTTAGGTAACAAGTTGTATTATTATTCCGTTGGCTCCTTGATGTCCTCATCGGTGTGCAACCCAAATTAAGAGCAGCTATGAAGACATTAAATAACAAATAACAAGATAAATTAATATTATCTCAACTCTCATAAACGATACCATTCCCAACAAAGGTAATCTAATTATGTTATGAGTTACTGAATTTAACAGATTTTGCTAATCAGATAGTAAATGTGTTACGGAAATTACTAAGATTTTTGAGACAAATATAGCAAAACGAACCTATCTATGATTTTAAGCAACTTATTATCTGATCATGAATTTCAGAATGCACATCCAAAATAACCCTTTAATCCATAGCATGCATTTTGCTGAATAAGGTGTTCATTGACACACTAAGGTCATGCTTTTTTACAGATTCTATTTGTTGGAAGCTCAAGTGACAACCCGAACAAATGAAGAAATACCGAATCGATTTGTATTAATAACCAAATATGTGTGTTTTCATTTATATGATCGAAGAAGAAACTAATAACTGAAAGAAAAAAAATTGGTACCTTCAATACAAGGCTGCAAGAAATCTCCAGTTTCAGTACTCTCATCCAATCTAATTATAGTGTTAATAGCATCATTAGCTCTATCCCAAAGGGTTTCAAGATCCATATACTCTGCCTATTCAAATTCATATACATACAACAAATAAGCATTACAAATAACAAAAGTAGTAAGAAAAGCACAAAAGTGAAATTAGATTCTCTGTGTATTCTAAAGTAAAAGCCCCCTAAATTCAACTTTTTAATATTTTCCACATAAAGAATCCAAATCCAACTCAAAACCTTTAGAGATAAAATCTTTTAATTTCAAAATGTGTCATCTAGAATTACCTCAGAATTGGCTTTTGAGTACATGATTTCTTCAGCTTTTAGTACAACAATTGGTAGCTTATCTTGCCACTCTTTGTTCTTCCTTGTTGTTGAGTTATGAATCTCATTCGCAACCCTAAAACAAACACATAATATGCATTTTACACAACCAAAATTCTATTAAAACAAAAAACCAAAAAAAAAAAAAAATTGAACAAAATGAAATAAATAAAGTCAGAGATAATGAAAACAAACCTAAAGATTTCTTGAATAAGAGAACCCCTCATGGCTTGATGTCTATCACTATGCCAATCTCTTCTAACACACTCATAAGGCCTTGGTCCTAGTCTAGGCATCTCAAAATTTTCCCTAAAAATCAAAAATATTTATATACATTATGTATATATAAATTATATATAAAAAGGGAGAGTTTATGAAGAAAACCCCATTAGCAAAATCCTTTTCTTCTTCTTTATTGATGCTTTTTTTTTACAAAATTGTAACAAAAACACAATAAAATTCAACAAAAATCAAAACCCATTAATAAAATATAATTTTTTGAAATGGGTAATCTTTGATTTTGAAAAATGAGCAAAGGAAGCAATGTGGGTACTGAAATTGAAGAAACAGTAATAAGGAGAGATAAAAAATAAAGAAAAGAAAAGAAAAGAAAAGAAAAGGGGTTTTCTTATTTTATATTTTTCTGTGTGTCACTTTCAATCACACAATAATTTCAAACAAGGGAGGTTGCTTTTCTTAATTTTTATATAACTTAATTATAAAAAAAAAACTTTGTATTTTTGTTTCTCCATTGTAGTTGTGTGAGTAAGTATTAGGGTGTGTCCCCCACACATCCACATGCCTGCTTCCCCATCTCTTAAGGGTCTATGTCCTACACCTTTCTCTCTCTCACACACACAGTTACACACAGTAAGTATTCAAAAAAAAAAAAAAGATGAAGATGAGGGAGAGGAAGAAGAGGTTACCTTTTTGTGTTATCTCTCTCTCAATGTTGTCACTGTCGGTGGCTTTAAACCAAACCCCAGCCCCTCATAACTCTCACAAGCTTTTTTTTCCTTCACTTCTTTTTTATCTTACATCATTTCTGTTTATTTATTGGAATAAATAGAAAATTGAGTTATGTTTTTCCTAATCATGTTTTGATGGTTACCAGATAAATAACCGGGCATTACAGCGGCGATGATAGTAGTGAAAATGATGTGGAAATGTCGGCGATAATGGTGGTGGCGGTGTGCTTATTGATACTAACTTTTGCCCGCGCAATGCGGCGACGGTAGGGTAGTGATGGCGGAGGTGGTGGTGCGGGCGGCATTGGGGATGGCAGTAGGGACGGTGATGGGGGCGACGACGGTGGTGAATGTAAAAGTAATTGATGTTAAAGGTGGTATTGTAGTTATTTTAAGTGGAGGAGTGTGTGCCAAATAATTAAGTGCACCACTAGCCTCACCAACGTGGTATTCTGCTACAGATGGTTGTGGAGTTTGATCACGTACAATCAATCTCTCTTCAACGTGGTATTCCGCTTGCATCTAAGTGAAACATTCCTCATAAAATATGAATCTAACCTTTTTTGCTTTGTCGCCATAGCTATACAAAACAATTCAGAATACACTGTTGAGTTACTAAGTTAATAATTTACAAAACATAGTATTTACATAGCGATTCACAATCCACTATTCGTTAGTAATTTACAAAACAAAAAGTATTAATAGTAATTTATTTACTATATAACAAAGAGTGTGGCTATGAACGAAACACGCTAGCAGGTAGCTGCCTTTACTATATAACAAAGAGCGTGGCTATGAACAGTGAAGCACGCTGGCAGGTAGCTGCGCAGCTGCCTGCCAGCCTGCTTAATTTTTTTTTTTTAACTAATTTTTTTTAATTAAATAAAACATATGTATTTAATATGACAAATTTTTATACAGATTTTTAAGGTTGTTTTGTATTTTGTCTATTTTTATTTGATTTGACTCATCCATATTTATTATAATGGTTTTTGTTTGTTTTGTTTTTTAAAATTCTTTTAAAAACTAAACATATATTTAATATGACAAATGTAAGCAGGGTTATTATACTATTTTTTATGATTTTTTTACATTTCATTTTTGACGTCACAAGCCGTATAACCGTTCGGATTTTGTCACATTATTTTCACTTTCGATTTTTTTAGTTTTATTCTTTGTTTTTTGTAGAGTTTTTTTTTTTTTTGGTTTTTTCCACAACACTACAAACTTTTAGTTGTGGTTGTAATATTGCTTTAAAATAAATATAAGCGTGTCAAAGTTTTAGCAAACACATATATTTACACAACGCCAATAGGTTGGTGGCTCATTGGTAATGTCTTAGACTTTGGGAAAATTCACCATGGTTCGAATCCTACTTTCTACATTTGTAGGAGTGGATTATTAGGTGGGTTTTCGAGAGTCCGGATGTCACTGTGGTATCTCTAATGCTAACTGCTAACTAATAACTTGTTTAGTACAAAATAATTCACAATTCACTGTTGATCAGTAATTTACAAAACACAAAGTACTAATAATTTAGTTCAAAACACTTCACCGTGAGTGCAATAGATTTTAAGGTACAAAATGTTGGTCACAAATTACATTTCACAATTTCACAATCACCATTAGTAAAATTATGATAAATTGATAATAGCCTATTAGAGATGTCACCACAATTCTAAATTGATAATAGCCTTTTAGAACATAAACCCCAGGATCTCATACCAATACCCTGGGAACACAAACCCAGGATCTACCGTCACTCAGAGTCAACATAATAATTTTCAAAATATGCCAAATCACAAATTGTTGACCGCTTATTATTTTATCATTATGAAATCACCTTTACTAAATCATCATGTAACCCCTTTTGTAAAAATTCTAAAAGCACGAGCTTTCCAAGGCTTAGATCCATGAGATCCAGATTTTCAGTAGCCTTTCAAGGCCCAGATCTTGATGATCCAAATTTTTCACAGCCTTTCAAGGCCCAGATTCCGAAGATCCAGAATTTTCGCAGCCTTTACGGCTCAGATTTTAAAGATTCACAATTTTCGCAGCCTTTTACGGCCCAGATTTTGAAGATCCAAATTTTTCGGAGCCTTTTACGGCCCAAATGAAGAAGATTCACAATTTTCGCAGCCTTTTAAGGCCTAGATCTAAAAGATCCAAACTATTCCACAGCCTGCCACGACCTTATACCTAGAAGATTGAACATCTCTTCTCAAGACTCGAAGATCTCTTCCCACATATGAAGATCTTTTCGCTGCCTTCACACAGCCTTATATTTAAAGATTTCTTTGCTGCTCTTACACAGCCTCCATATCTGAAGTCCCCAGATCTGCAAGACCTCAGATCTGGTAGACAACAATCTTTTTCGCAGGCTTTACACCTCCAGATCATGAAGATCCATTCGCAAGCACCCAGACGCTGACACGCAGGGTACGCTCAGGATAAACTCAATCTTCGATAAATAAGGAAAAGATACGTACTTATCGATAATTCCCACATTTAAGGGAAAAGATAATACCGTATCATATATTTTCGGAAACGATATACTCCATATCAAAAACCCTACTTGGGGACTAAGTCACGAATCCCCTATAAATAGGGGACAGGATGGCTAATCGAAACAGAATAACGGTACGCAAGCATAAAGTAATACCATACAAGGTTTCAATCATCTCCTATGAAGAATAAGAGGCTGATTACAATAGATCCCAGCAGATTAGAGTCTGAGGAATTCGCAAAAACATATCAAATGATGGCTAGAATAATAGCGGTTCGAAATACTACGCAGCCAATAATACCCAGGGTCTTGAAACCCACACTGCCCAGGGTCCCCAGAATAACAATCAAGGAGCGTTTACCCAGGGTTTTCAAAACAACAATTAGGGAGCTTTCAAAGCAGGGTACCAAAACAACCCCCGAAGGCAAATAAGGGTTTCCCACTCAACGCCCAAGAATCAATAGCCCCAGGATCCCAGATGCCGGGACAAGTACTAATTACCCCAGGTCTACAGCAGCAGAATGCCAACCCAGGCTTTCAAAAACAAACCAGGCATACCAAGTGAATACAGGTCATATGCATAACCAGAATTATTTAAATAACCAGTGACTGTACGGTTAGGGTTTTCAACCTCAAGGAAGAGAAACCCAAAGTCGCAAGTAACCCACGTTATACAGACAAACAAAATGAATATCCCAGACTATCGGTAACATAACCTCAAAGGGCGATTACGCACCAAACACTTATGCTTATGTCTCCGAGAAGACATTTCAAAGGCTGCAACAATTTAAGGAAGACGAAGATGCCCGAAGTCTCACAAACAAGCTGCGAAACAAAAGATAATGGATCACGAATACTCTACGTGAAAAACCTTTACATTGAAGTCCAGACTTTCTGCAGACTTCATAATTTCAGACATTGAAGATCTAGATTTTCCCTAGCCTCTCATGGCATTATAGTCAGAAGACCCAGGTTCTCCGCAGACTTCCGCAGCCTCAGTAAGCGACGGTTATAAAAGAACTCTGCGAGAGACTCAAAATCAAGCAATCATTCACATCAGTATATCACCCTAGGGTAATGAATAACACAAAAAGGGAGGATCTCGCAAGAAAGAGCTGCGGGAACCATTTGCACAATTAACCAGTCTCTCAATTATCTACGGAGGGAAAACACAACCTATCACAGCTGAATCAACAAATTCATGTAAATCCCTTCCTAAACTTCTTTCAAATACAACATTTATTCTTACACATATTTGTGTTGGTGAAGAGGATCGCAACCTCACACACACAATAAATATAAGCACACTAAAGGTCGCCCTCAAGCACCTACTTACATTCTTATTTTAAGTGAAGAGGCTCATAACCTCACACATACAAAAAAGGTCTCCCTCGAGCACCTACTTACACATTCTTGTTTTGAGTGAAGAAGGATCGCAACCTCACACTAAACAATCACATTAAAAGGCTGCCTACAAGCACCTTTTCACACAATATTATGGCATGCATGCATACATTCATTAACACTGCAGTTACAAAAACATATACACCCATCTACAAATGGGTTATAAACACCACCACGGAATAGACCTGGTGACACAAAAGAATTCTGAAACCCCGGCTTACCCACATTCAGCAGCTGCCCAAACCTTGTAATGGCTTAACTACAAAGTCTGGGCAAACTTCGTGATAGGCTTAACATACGAAGTTGTTGGTGTGGGTCGAAAGGGTTAGGAGTTCCATACACAACAGAAACATTGTTTCAAAGAGCGTACATACGCTTACACATGTTCAAACAAAAGCATGAAGCAAATATACTTAAGGACGGAGTTGTAAAAGCTCATCAATGGAAGCATCAGGGTTGGAACTTACAATACAAATAAATGGAAACGCAGCCTGTTTCCACTCCATAGCAGCTGCAACCACCTTCTCAGAAGCACTAGGCTTATAATCTGCACGCCTGTTCAAATCAACATGACCTTCCACAACAAACTCCTCTAAAACCTTGGCTCTTTCCTCCTCATGATTTGCCGAGATACCATCACCAATGGACTGGCACACTTCACGACTACCCAGCAAGGTCTTACAAGCATATGGAACAAATTCAATGATCAATCTCTTACGATCCAACCTCAATGACTCTACCTGGGTGGTCAACAGATCAACATTTGAACTTAAAGAAGACAACTGCTCAGCAGACTCGGCAGCCTTGGCTTGCAACTCAGCCTTCAATTTGGCATTCTCCTCAACCTTGGAAGACAAGTCACTACCCTGTAACCCCAATGCAGTCTCAGCTTCGCTGAGTTCACGCTTGAAGTCAGCCACAGTCTTTTGATCAGAAGAATTAAGCTTGGCCTCAAACATCTGAGCCATTTTTTCAAGGCCTTCACTCCTGGCCTTCTCAAAAGCAAGATCTTTCAGAGCATCCCCATACCTCAACATAAGCTGCTGCACCATCAAGCTATGAGCATCACTGTCTTCACTCATAGATTTCAAAAACTCTTGTGGATCTTGAGCACGAGCCTCTTCAAGTGTCCTTTTGGGAAGTGAAGAAAGAAAAACCCACTCCGACTCATAATATTCGTGGACAACAATGGAAAATTATCACAAAAAGAAAAGAAGATAGCTTTACAAAGGCATGAACAAACTCAGAAGAATATGTTTACCCTTCGAGGAATCACTAGCAGTTGTACGCAGGTTTCTCCGAACTGGCTTGCCCACGATTTTCCCCCTTCGTGGAGCAGCATCCATATCACGATTAGAGGGACTGTTACCTAGCTTCCCAGCAGTAGCAGCAGCAACCCTTGCCCTCTTCAGACGTCCAACAATGGTTGTGTCGGATGGGGCATCATTCTTCCTTTTGGAAGCATTCTCAGGCAAAGACTCAACATCCATGGTGTTCGCTGGGGTAGGAAGTCGAGTAGCAACCTCCCCACTATCAGCAACAGTAGAAGGTTCAACATGAGGAGCCTCAGACATCTCCTTGGTACCCTTCGTCACAAATTACAAGTAAGACATATCTGCATAATAACGCATTTTAGTCTCATTGCAAACAAAATACAACGATAAAACACATAAAGAACACCTACCATCAAACTTTTCCTCATCTTCAACAATATTGTCTACAATCCCAGCCCTCAATAAAATTCCTTCAGGATACAAATACACAGTCATCTCCTCCCTAAGCAACACATTGAGTATTTCCCCAACATCCTTACGGGGAATACCATTAGTAAACCACCCCTTTTTACGAACCACAAGGTTTTCCCGATTTACCAACGATTGATAATCATCAGAAATCAAACTACTTTGCATATATATAAACTCATCCTTCCAATCACAGATATCAACCCCACCCTTCACAATAAAATCCACCTTTGGCCTATTTGCTATTGTTATCCAATAGCCGGCCGCACATACATTACATAGCTTTCTAAACAGAGATACTGTGGGAATACAACCATGGGCTTGACATACAATTTCAAAAGCCATAATACGGGCACACCCGAGCGGATGCATCATAGATATATGACAGCCATAGTATTTCAAAACATCAAGGAAAAATTTCAAAAATGGGTATCTAACACTCCCATGGGTGAACATCTTATAATACACACCTACATAGCCAGCAGTGGGGGATATTCTTACAAAGCAGCCCCTGGATTTCACGAAATATGATATACTTTCCGACACCTTTGTTCGCTTGCATCCCGACAGCTGATCGAACCTTGTAATGGCTTAAATAACAAGGCTCAATCAAACTTCGTGATAGGCTTAACATACGAAGTTGTTGGGGTATAAGAGAGAAGGGTTAGGAATTATATCGGCAACATGATACTCTAGCGAGCAATTGCTATGGAAGCTTTTTTCGAGTTTAATACAACGATCTTCGCAGCTCCTTATATTAAACTGGGGGGCTTGTTGGTGTTACCCACCCAGCCTCACTACCGAGGCTACACGCGGAGCCTACACGCAGACTACCTTCGATCCGACTATTATGGAAAGGATACACATTCTATCAATAAGGAGATTTACACTTATCTCAAATACAGTTGGTTACACAGAGGATAACTACGAATCTCCTCAAAAGAAGGCAACAAATCTACTCCAATAGGGGAAAACCCTACTTGGAGAACAAGACACTTTCACCCTATAAAAGGGGACACAACATACGGTTCACAATCATCTTCTACACTTACAATACACATACTACACATAGTTGGCGTACAAAAGGTTCTCACACCTTACCGCAAGGGAATCGCCAACATACAATCATAAACCCCTCATCCTCTCCGTTCTAGGACCCCGGTTCGGTGTACAAACAGTAGTAAACTATAAATATAAACAATAAAATAGAAA
>CM067168.1:140754336-140779336 GCA_034093135.1 Erigeron breviscapus | reverse complement strand
AAGTTTTACACTTGTTTATACTTATAGTAAGTTGTGATAAAGAATGGAGCTTTAATTTGGTGGCTAGCTTGGGAAAATCCTTGAGTTTGGTCAAAAACTAGACTTTGAAAGAGATAACTTTTGAAGTGGGAAGTGGGTTTTTGAAAGAACTTGATATTTATGCTTGAAAATGAGTTGGAAGGAGCTCCTAGTCGAATTTGAGGTCAAAAAGAGGTTTGGGTCGAATTTGGGTGTGTTTGGTTACAAGGTTTCAGCTAGTCGAAAGTTGTGCAGGCCTGTTTTGAAAACGTCGTAACTCCTTCGTTAAAGATCTTCAAGAGTCAAACCTTACATTTCTGAAAAGGTCTTTAAGTCCCCTACATTTTTTAAGAATTAATTTTTGTCTCAATTGGTCGTCTTATATTCCAAAAGTAGTCTACAAAACTGAAGGTAGTCAAGAAAAACTGAAAGTAGTCTACAAAAGACTAGTAGTCTACAAATGAGTCAAGTAGTCTACAAATGAGTATAGTAGTCTGGGGGGGGGGGGGGGGGGGGGGGGGGGGGGGGGGGGGGGGGGGGGGGGGGGGGGGGGGGGGGGGGGGGGGGGGGGGGGGGGGGGGGGGGGGGGGGGGGGGGGGGGGGGGGGGGGGGGGGGGGGGGGGGGGGGGGGGGGGGGGGGGGGGGGGGGGGGGGGGGGGGGGGGGGGGGGGGGGGGGGGGGGGGGGGGGGGGGGGGGGGGGGGGGGGGGGGGGGGGGGGGGGGGGGGGGGGGGGGGGGGGGGGGGGGGGGGGGGGGGGGGGGGGGGGGGGGGGGGGGGGGGGGGGGGGGGGGGGGGGGGGGGGGGGGGGGGGGGGGGGGGGGGGGGGGGGGGGGGGGGGGGGGGGGGGGGGGGGGGGGGGGGGGGGGGGGGGGGGGGGGGGGGGGGGGGGGGGGGGGGGGGGGGGGGGGGGGGGGGGGGGGGGGGGGGGGGGGGGGGGGGGGGGGGGGGGGGGGGGGGGGGGGGGGGGGGGGGGGGGGGGGGGGGGGGGGGGGGGGGGGGGGGGGGGGGGGGGGGGGGGGGGGGGGGGGGGGGGGGGGGGGGGGGGGGGGGGGGGGGGGGGGGGGGGGGGGGGGGGGGGGGGGGGGGGGGGGGGGGGGGGGGGGGGGGGGGGGGGGGGGGGGGGGGGGGGGGGGGGGGGGGGGGGGGGGGGGGGGGGGGGGGGGGGGGGGGGGGGGGGGGGGGGGGGGGGGGGGGGGGGGGGGGGGGGGGGGGGGGGGGGGGGGGGGGGGGGGGGGGGGGGGGGGGGGGGGGGGGGGGGGGGGGGGGGGGGGGGGGGGGGGGGGGGGGGGGGGGGGGGGGGGGGGGGGGGGGGGGGGGGGGGGGGGGGGGGGGGGGGGGGGGGGGGGGGGGGGGGGGGGGGGGGGGGGGGGGGGGGGGGGGGGGGGGGGGGGGGGGGTTTTTGATTTAAGAAGTGGGTTTGTAAATTGAGTCAAGTTTTACACTTGTTTATACTTATAGTAAGTTGTGATAAAGAATGGAGCTTTAATTTGGTGGCTAGCTTGGGAAAATCCTTGAGTTTGGTCAAAAACTAGACTTTGAAAGAGATAACTTTTGAAGTGGGAAGTGGGTTTTTGAAAGAACTTGATATTTATGCTTGAAAATGAGTTGGAAGGAGCTCCTAGTCGAATTTGAGGTCAAAAAGAGGTTTGGGTCGAATTTGGGTGTGTTTGGTTACAAGGTTTCAGCTAGTCGAAAGTTGTGCAGGCCTGTTTTGAAAACGTCGTAACTCCTTCGTTAAAGATCTTCAAGAGTCAAACCTTACATTTCTGAAAAGGTCTTTAAGTCCCCTACATTTTTTAAGAATTAATTTTTGTCTCAATTGGTCGTCTTATATTCCAAAAGTAGTCTACAAAACTGAAGGTAGTCAAAAAAACAGTAGTCTACAAAGAGTCAAGTAGTCTACAAATGAGTCAAGTAGTCTACAAATGACTAGTAGTCTACAAAATTTGAAATAGTCTACAAAGGAGTCAGGTAGTCTACAAATGAGTCAAGTAGTCTACAAATGAGTCAAGTAGTCTACAAATGAGTCGAGTAGTCTACAAAGAGTAAGTAGTCTACAAAACTTGAAATAGTCTACAAAAGTAGTATACAAAACTGAAGGTAGTCAAGAAAAACTGAAAGTAGTCTACAAAGAGACTAGTAGTCTACAAAACTTGAAATAGTCTACAAAGGAGTCAGGTAGTCTACAAATGAGTCAAGTAGTCTACAAATGAGTCGAGTAGTCTACAAAAGATGTCGTTTGTTGTCGACCTTCCATAGTCCTTGAGTTAAGCCATAACTTTTTGTACATCTTCTTTCGGGTACATTGGTGTCTTGTACGAGTCTCTATAGTTATTCAAGGGTTGGAGGTCATTACTAGGGTTCCAAGTGTTGATGTTGGCTTGTATTGTGGTATATGTTGATAGGTTGTGGACGTGTGATGATCATTGGACCTACATAGCTTGATATTAACTTGTCATTGCTCGGCAAAGGTGAGTTTCGTAGCCCCTACTATATGTTTGTATGCTTTGGGGGTGGAAAGATACTCGTTATGTGTTTATGTGTTATGCCGTGGATTTAGCTTATGTTAATTTTACGTGCATACTTTTTGTGTTAGAACATGTCATAGGTAGACATGTAACGTGTTTGATGTGTCTCAATATATACATATTTCCCACATCTTATTTGGACGATTTATACTTGTTTTGTAGCCGTTTATACTTGTTTTGTGGTGCGTTATGGTGTTTGCTAGTGATTTCAGGTCTACAGCAGGTACTTCGCTCATAAATGATAGAAAATGGTTCAGGATTGGTCCATAGGCACTAACGGATGAAGCTTGACGAAGAACAATGCTGAAACACCAAAACCTGACAGAAATCGCGGCGCGACCAGGGAACATCGCGGCGCGATACAGTGCAAAGTCCAATCGCGGCGCGACCCAAGCAACTCGCGACGCGACAAAAAGCTCTGAATTGAAACGTTTCAGTTTTTACACCAATCGCGGCGCGACCAAGGGGACTCGCGGCGCGAGTTATGTCTGACCTGACGGATTTTCTCTCTCCTGGGTATAAATACAAGCCCACATTCAACCCTAAACCTAATCTTGGACACTTCAGCCTCCACACTTGTTCTCCAGCCGATTTTGAAGGTTTTTCAAGGGTTTTTCATCATCCAAACTATTTTGAAGACTTGAAGATTAATTTTGGCTCTTGATTAGTGATTGTAGCTCGGTTGTAATCTCGATTTGGATTGTTACTCCACATTTGGTACACTATGTTCTCCTTTTTATTTGAATCTTTAGCTCTTTTCATTATGAGTAGCTAAATCTCTATACATCTATGAAGATGAAGTCAAACAATTAGTTATGGTTGCATAATATTTTGAATTCAAGTTGGTTTTACTTAACATTTTGCCAAGATCTTAATGAAGTGATTTCTTCTACTTAAACTTGTGTTCTTGGTGATATTTGTGTTCTTCGATAGTGGTACTAGTTGAATGCAAGTATTATTTTAGTTATTTGTCTATGAATAACTCTTGCTAGGTCATGGTATGATAGTAAAGAATACAAGTCTAATAGAAATTACTTTGTTAAGTGGATTTAACGGTTGGTGGTACCACGTTTATTTCACAAAGATAAAAATTGTTATTTAAATAATCAAACAAACTAGATAGTTCGAGGAATTGTAATAGGGTTGGTGGTACCACTTGTTGCAAGAAATTGGATTAAATAGGTGATCGAGTCGATTTTACAAACGGAGTGCACCCGGTTGTGTTTTTGTCTTATCACGATTATTATCACCAACACATATGAATTTTGAGCTTAACCTATATGCAACCTAGACTTTTTGTGTAGCGGATTCGACATAGATGGCTTTTTAATTATTTGTTTACAACTCAAACTCTTTTCGCGTGCTCTCGATTAATACCGGTTGAGTACTTTACTTTACTTGTCGATTACATAGTTTTCAGAATCGCAAAGTGACAATTCGGTCACACCAAACTTTTTACTTGTTTCACATTTTTACAACCTTTAGTAAAGAGAGCTTATACTTGTCATTAGATCTTTTAGGCAAGATGATGATGAGTCTATTGTTGAAGCTTGGTTAAGAATGAAAGATCTCTTGTGAGAATGTCTCGGGCATGGGGTGAGAGACACCGAGATTGTGGGGATATTCATGGATGGGATGAATAGGGAAAGTTATGAGAAAATGGTGATGACGTGTGGAGGTAGTATTAGTTACAAGACCTCAAGTGAGCTTTGGAAAATGTTTTAGGATATGGTAAAAGCTCAAGTCTCTAGGACTTCGAATAAAGATAGGAGGTCGCGTAAGGTAGTAGCTAGAGTTGATGAGGGAGAAACATCCGAGGTAATTTCTGAAATTCGGGCACTTTCAAACCGAATGGACGAAAGGTTCTCAATGGTGGAGAACAATTTTGGTGGACTTGAGCGGGATGTGAAGATTATGGCCGGGGGATGTACTCATTGTGGAGGTCCACATCATCCCGATGAGTGTGATTCGATAGCTCAAGAAGATGTGAATTTTGTTCAAAATCAACGCCAAGGCCAATACCAACCTCTCTTTCAACGGGGTGGCAATTACCAAGGCCGATATCAAGGTAACTATTCTAACTCTTCTAATACTTATTCTAACAATCGTTGTGGAAATTTTCAAAATAGGTGGCAGAAGGATGACAATCATGGCGCGCCTAACCAACAACAACCACCATCACCTCCAAGGCGAGAAGAAGACGAGGGCGAAGGATCACCTCTCATGGCCATGATGTCCAAGTTCCTTGACAAACAAGACAAACGAGAGGAGGCCCAAGAGAAAAGGAATATTTCAATGGAGAATTATTCCAAGCTTTTGAATGACAAGATCGGGGGCTTGCATGACAAGATTGATATAAGCAATCGCAACACCCATGCTTTGATTTCTAACTTGGAAAAGAGAATTGATAGAATGGGCACTCAACAAAGGCAACCGGGTACTCTTCCAAGCAATACCCAACAAAACCCGAATCAAGACAAAGGCTCATGGAGGAGTGGGGATGACAAATACAAAGGTCCCCAACACCGGAACGAAACCGTCAATGCCATAACTACGCGATCCGGCAAGGTAATTGTTCCTCCTATTGATCACTCTTGTGCTTCTAACGTTTCTCCGCAGGTTGAGCAGTTTGATGAAAGATTGGATGACGAATTAGAGTTGGAGTCACCACCGATGGAGAGCATCTCGGTTCCTAAATCCATACAGATCAAGGAAACCGTGTTGAAACCCTACCAACCGAAGATTCCTTTTCCACAGAGATTGATGAAGGAAAAGATGAAGGAGCGAATGGATAAGTTTGTAAGTGATCTAAGGAAGTTGCATATCAATATCCCGTTTTTTAGATGCAATTGTGCAGATGCCAGGATATGCAAAATGTTTGAAGCAAATTTTGATGAACAAGAAAAAGTTGGCTGAGGTGGAGACTAAAATTTTGGAGAATGTTTGTTCGGCGGCAGTGGCGGGTAAGTTGCCCGAAAAGCGTAAGGATCCAGGTAGTTTTACCGTTTCTTGCAAGATTGGTGATTTGACTGTGAGTAAGGCATTGACAGATTCAGGTGCTAGTATTGATTTAATGCCTTCATCTATTTATGCTAAACTGAACTTAGGAAAACCTAAACCTATCAACATGAAAATTCAATTGGCCGATAAATCCGTTATAAGACCTATGGGTATTTTAGAAGACGTGTTGGTCAAAGTGGGTGGTTTGATCTTTCCTGTGGATTTTGTCATTATTGATGTGGGTGAAGCATTAAACGTACCCCTTATTCTAGGAAGACCATTTCTTGCTACGGCCGATGCTACCATTGAGGTCGGGCGTGGTAAGCTTACATTGAGAACGGGGGATGAATCAGTAGAATTCTTGAACACTACTTCTTTTTCTTCACCTAATGTTTGTTAATTACTTGGATAAGTTAGTATTGTTGTTTATTGTCCTTAGAGGTGATTAATTTTGGAAGAATCTTAGAAAAACCTAATTAGGGTTCTTAATTTTTAATTTGGGGGTTTTTAAGATTTAGTCATCCTTAATCTATTTTAATTCAAATTAGTTAAAGCACTGTTAATTAGACATAAAACCCATTCAGAAAATCCAAAAAAAAATAAAAATTCAGAATCGCGGCGCGATAGGGGAACCTCGCGGCGCGATGGGGAGCCAAAAATCTGGAAAACTGCAGCATATCGCGGCGCGAACTGGGCCCTCGCGGCGCGAGTTTGGCAGGATTTGAAGCAAATTGTCCAGGGGATTTTCTCGCGGCGCGAACCAGGCTTGCGACGCGAGGGGCATTTTCAACGCGATCGCGGCGCGATAGGGGATCTCACTCGCGGAGCGATAGGGGGCGGCCAGGTAAGTTCCTCGCGGCGCGATAGGGGAAATCAGAACTCGCGGCGCGATAGGGGAACCTCGCGGCGCGAGATTCTGGGCTGTTTGCCCGTTTTTGCCGTTTGTCTGTCTTAGCCTTTCGTGATTTTTTTTTTTTTTTTTTTTTTTTTTTTTTTTTTTTTTTTTTTTTTTTTTTTTTTTTTTTTTTTTTTCTTTTTTTTTTTTTTTTTTTTTTTTTTTTTTTTTTTTTTTTTTTTTTTTTTTTTTTTTTTTTTTTTTTTTTTTTTTTTTTTTTTTTTTTTTTTTTTTTTTTTTTTTTTTTTTTTTTTTTTTTTTTTTTTTTTTTTTTTTTTTTTTTTTTTTTTTTTTTTTTTTTTTTTTTTTTTTTTTTTTTTTTTTTTTTTTTTTTTTTTTTTTTTTTTTTTTTTTTTTTTTTTTTTTTTTTTTTTTTTTTTTTTTTTTTTTTTTTTTTTTTTTTTTTTTTTTTTTTTTTTTTTTTTTTTTTTTTTTTTTTTTTTTTTTTTTTTTTTTTTTTTTTTTTTTTTTTTTTTTTTTTTTTTTTTTTTTTTTTTTTTTTTTTTTTTTTTTTTTTTTTTTTTTTTTTTTTTTTTTTTTTTTTTTTTTTTTTTTTTTTTTTTTTTTTTTTTTTTTTTTTTTTTTTTTTTTTTTTTTTTTTTTTTTTTTTTTTTTTTTTTTTTTTTTTTTTTTTTTTTTTTTTTTTTTTTTTTTTTTTTTTTTTTTTTTTTTTTTTTTTTTTTTTTTTTTTTTTTTTTTTTTTTTTTTTTTTTTTTTTTTTTTTTTTTTTTTTTTTTTTTTTTTTTTTTTTTTTTTTTTTTTTTTTTTTTTTTTTTTTTTTTTTTTTTTTTTTTTTTTTTTTTTTTTTTTTTTTTTTTTTTTTTTTTTTTTTTTTTTTTTTTTTTTTTTTTTTTTTTTTTTTTTTTTTTTTTTTTTTTTTTTTTTTTTTTTTTTTTTTTTTTTTTTTTTTTTTTTTTTTTTTTGTTTTTTTTTTTGCCGTTTGTCTGTCTTAGCCTTTCGTGAGTGCCTCCATTTGTTTACTCTGACTTATTTAGCACATTTTGAATATTTTTTTTGCAGAAACAACCGGTTGGACAAAAATACGAGGGATGGGTGTGGCCGAATAACTACCAATTTGACTATGTAGATGATAGCTACACTCCACCAACCGCTCCTGCTAGCAAAACATTCAGGTTACTCAAGACACACACACATCCTTGGCTGCAATTCAAGGATGTCCCAAAGGCGGAACGCCAAGTGTTTTTGAATAGGTTAGCGGAAATCCAAGACTATGAGTTGATTCCCCCTCGTACAATGGACTGGCAGATAATTCGTGATGCGCTCCTTGATAACTACTTTGCAGATAGGTTTAGGACAGAATATACGGATGATGAAACAGGTTGGGTAGCGACCATCGATATGTGGAAAAGGGTCTTTGAGCTGAACAAGCCGGCTAAACTGGAATGGTGCCAGGAATTCTACTCATCTCTTAGAGTGAGATTTCTACCAGTTGAGGACATTAGTGAGGATCGGGTGATCCACTTTCGATTAGGTGGCAAGCAGCGCCATTGCACGATTCCTGAGTTTGGCTATTTATGTGGGATGTTTGAGAAACACGAGTTTAATGATGGGTTGGTTCAATCTTTCTTGAAGAACAACATTCTGGACACTTCCCATTTTGATGATGGGGTGAGTTTTCACGAGTATTGGAATAGATTTCAGGGAAGCCTTCGTTTAGCTCGGGGGTGAGCAAAGTGTCGGACATTCGGTCCAAAAAGTTGAGGCTTTTGCATAAACTGATAACATACTCTTTCATCCATCGGGGCAATGCAAATGACAAAGTGTGTAGCGATGATTTGTGGTTACTCAGGCAGTTCCAAGACTTCACTCCCACCAGATATGGTTGTGCCCCTTATATCCTTGCTCGTCACATGCAGAAGCACCGGGAGCGTAGGTATTTATGTGGTCATTTCGTGACCTCGATCATGGAGAGGTTGGGCATGGCAAACACTAGTGAGGGGAGGAGAGTTTCGGATATTGAGCCTACCATTATCATTGATGCCACAGAGTTAAAGAAGGCAAGGTTGATGACTTCGGCGAGTGATTTGGGGGATGAAACGGAGGATGAGCAAGAGCCGCCGGCTCAGAGACAGAGGGTGGAGCCGCCACCCCTGATGGAGCAGCAGCCTAACCCTTACCCGGCTTATGATTTTGCAGGTTGGGGAACTGATGTGACCAATTTATATAGATCGCCCACATCATTATTGGCCTTTTTCGTATGTGTTTTGAGTCGATTTTGTATGCATTTGGCGCGTTTATGGTGTTTGTTAGTGCTTTCAGGTTCTTAGCAGGTTGCGCGCCCATTTGGTACATTTTCTGACGATTGTTGGCCAAAAAGTTGACCCGAGTGTTCGGGTGATGTTGATAATGAAGAACAAAGATTTCAGCAGATATGCACTGCGCCGCAGTGGGAGGGTTATTGCCCCACTGCGCCGCAGTCGTTGGGTACCAAAGATACAAGATTCCAGTGAATTATCACTGCGCTGCAGTGGGAGCATTCACACCCCACTGCGCCGCAGTCAACAACGAATAAACAATTCAGGGACTTCTCACTGCGCCGCAGTGGGAAGTGCACAAGGCCACTGCGCCGCAGTGAGTGCACGGGAGAATCAGGGTTGCAGCCTTTTGCTGCAGATTTTGGGGGAGGTATATAAAGAAAAAAAACCCTATTTTCCCAAGGATCCAAATTCTTTCTAAGAGCTGCTCTCCAAGGGATTTCTTCAAGGATCAAGGGTGGATTTCTTCGTCCGATTCATTGAAGATTCACGGGCACCCACTTAGATCGTATCTATTTTATTGTCTTGCAATTTCAATTTCAAGAACGATTGGTACATCATGTTCTTCTTTTATTTTGATTATTATTTTAAATTAATCATGAGTGGCTAAACATTCAATCATCCACCTTGAGGAAACTAGACGAATGATGTGATTGCTATATGTTTTAATCCAAAGAGTTATTTCAATTATCGTTGTGTCGTGATCTTGATGATTTAATTCCTTTTTATATATTATTATGATATTGGTGGCATATGTGTTCTTCGTTAGTGGTACTAGTTGGATGCATATGTGATTTTGAAATGGTTGTTTGTCTATGAGCAATTATCACTAGTCCATGGTATGATAGTGAATATCATTTTAATAAAAGGAGTCATTTTGTCAACGTGTTTTATAACGGTTGGTGGTACCACCACCCCCCCCCCCCCCCCCCCCCCCCCCCCCCCCCCCCCCCCACGTTATCTTCACATAGGCACAATTGTTAATTCGATAGTCAAGCAAACTATTTGTTGGTAAGGTTGTCTAGGCATTGGTGGTACCGGCTTGGGTAATTAAACTAGCAACTTAGGTGATTGGGTAATTTGCTCACGGTTGGTGGTACCACGTGAGCACCTTAATCCTTTTACGATTATCTTTTCAACTCAATGAATTGGGTCTTAATTGAATGCAATCATGTTTGAAGTCTAGCGAATTCAAGGTGGATGATCTTTATTAATATTGTCTGAAGCTTTTCTTTACTTTTATGCGTTTTGTCTTTTAAATTTATTTTCATTTAATTGTCAAAGAAAGATTCTAAGCAACACCCTGTTTTCCAAATCATTTTATTAAACAACTAGTTCAAACCAATCCCCGAGAATGAACACGGACTTACCTTTTAACTATATTGCATACGAACGGGTCCACTGCCCGATAGTGTGTAGTAGTGAGTTTCTAGGTATTTCTAGTTTATAATTTTTAAACTCGATTTAGCACATCAAGTTTTTGGCGCCGCTGTCGGGGAGTGTGTGCCGATTTAGTTGTTAATTTAGTGGTTTGATCCTTTCTCACGCGTGAGGAAGTTACTTGTTTATTAGTTTAGTTTTCTTTTCTTATCACAGGTGCATTTAACGTGTTTGTGTTAGTTGTGTGTTTGCAGGCATATTTCTTTAGTTGATGAACTTGCGTTCTTCGGGTCTCCCTTTGAATAGTCCTTTGTCTACTCCGAGAAGACCAAGAGGGCGTAGGTTTAACTTCACTGAACCCACAACACCAATACCGACACCATTTTCACCTATAGCTAAACCCACTCCTGATTCGGATGAGGAAGGGTTCTTTTTGGACGAGTTTTTCAATTTAGAAGTAAAGCAAGAGGAAATGGGGGACGAACAACCAAGGGGTCCAAATGACACTCGCTATGGCGAGAGGGTTCGAACTATCCCAACGGGCCGTGGTTCCGCCATTAGACCTCCAACCATTGATCACACTTTCGTTTTGAAAGGAAACCATCTAAAGAGCATAGAAGAGCATCAATTTGATGGGAAACGGAAATGGGATCCTTACCAACACTTGGATAGGTTCGAAAAGTTGGCTCGGCTATATCAATATGGGCAAAACCAAATGAATGCCGTGAAACTTGAGACATTTCCCATGTCAATCACCGGAGAAGCACTTGATTGGTTCAATGATCTTCCAGAAATTCTATCACTACTTGGAACCAACTCAAGGAGGCTTTCATTGGTGAGTTTTGTTCACTTAGAACTCAAAGAAGGTTGGAGAACATGATTAGATCTTTTGAACAAGATGATGGAGAAGATGTTGTTGAGGCTTGGATTCGTTTCAAGGAAATGTTGAGGAATTGTCCAGGTCACGATTTGACTAGGGAAAAATATGTGGAGCTTTTCTTTGATGGGTTAGATAAAAAGTCTAAACGAGAATTGGGATATGCTTTTGGGGGTAGTTTCAATAACATTACACCCAATGAAGGTTATCGAATCTTGGAAGACATGGCGAAGGATAGCTCAACTTTGGATGATGAAAGGTTTTTGAAGAATGAGAAAAAGATGAAGAGAGTAAGGGAGAGTTGCTAAGGTTGAAGCTAGCAATGACCCAGGGTTATTGGAGAGATTAGGGCGCTATCTGAGCGCATGGAAAAGGGGTTTGCTACTCAAGAGAATGGTTTGGAGCAATTGAGAGAGATGTTAAGGTAGTAGCCGATGGGTGTGATCATTGTGGTGATATGCACTATTCTGATGAGTGTCCAAATCGGGCACCCGAAGATGTGAGTTATGTTCAAAATCAACCCCAAGGGAATTTATATCGCAACACCGGTTTCCAGAACCGGCCTTCAGGTAATACTTCTTATAACTCTTCTTTTCAGTCTAATAATTCTCGTTTTCAGGTAATAGGTGGCAAAGAGATAATTATCAGAATCAGCCACAACAGCAGACTCAGCAAGGACAAGGATCAGGTTCTTCTTCTTCTAATGCCGATCCTAATGACGAGTTGAGAGAGATGATGAAGCAGTTGGCTAGTAATCAGGTTGAAACAAATACTAGCATTCAAATGATCAGGGAAGACACTAAGACTTTGAGTGAGAGGTTGGATCAGTTAAGTGGGAAGGTGGAGATCAACATGAAAAACCAGGGAGTTAATTTCAAGGATCTCGAAAGTAGGATGGCCGCTTTTGCTAGGCCCACGGGGACTCTTCCTAGCAACACACAGCAGAATCCTAGACCTCAGTTTAGTCTTGGACAGAATCAAGGTAGAAATACACTCCATCTCCAGTCCGCAATGAGCAACCCAAAGCCATCACCACTCATACTGGTAGGTCTTATGACTCACCTCCTATTCCTAATGTTGTTGTTTCAGATGTGCAGGATAAAGGGAGTGATGATGATGAGGTTGATGAAGAGATTGAAATGGAGGAAGATTCAACCGTGAAGACTCCGATCACTCCACCAAAACCGGATATGGTTCCAGAGGTTAAACCATACAAGCCAAAGATACCATTTCCACAGAGGTTCAAAAAGGCAAAGCTGAAGGAGCAATATAACAAGTTTGTGGAGATTATTGCAAATGTTCACATTAATGTGCCTTTAGTTGATCTTATTCAGGGAATGCCCCATTACGCCAAGTTCATTAAGGAGCTTGTGACTGACAAAGGAAATATGGATGAGGTGAAAATTACTTATTGTTAGGTCCAGATTTAGTCCAGATTTACTGGACTCGCTCCAGACGTGACTACTGGAGCCTCACTGAAGATCTGACCAGAATCGTGTTCTACTGGACCTACTCCAGACTTGGAATCTGGAGTCCCTCTGAAGATTTGTCCAGAAATAATTGAAGACCAGTGAGCAAATACTTGTATAGGAAATCTAGAGTATTCTCCAGATGAGCTCACTGGACTTCACCCCAGTCCAGATCAACTCTACTGAAGACATTCTAACTGAAGTCAAAGACTGAAGTCTGAAGAAAGAAGACTTAACATTGTAAGAGCTTTCCACTGACGGTCTCCAGTTTGTAACTGACTAGAATGTCAACTGGGCTTCGCTGCCATTGTCATTCTCTATCTTCCACTTGTTGTCTTCGACTTCAACTGGTCAGTTCTCAACTAGAGGAAGTCTTCAGTTGCGTTGACTGTACGATGCAACTGGACTTCAATATATTTCTGGACAAATCTTCTGGGTCTCCAGGTGCAACTGGAGACTGGCCAGTTTACCAGTAAACTGGTCCTAACAAATTCCCCCTATTTGTCTAGAAATATTGGCAAGTCTTTTTCAGTCCTTGTATCTGTACAAGTTTGAACTGGAGAGACTTGATCGATTAAATCTATCTAAGTTTTCCAAGGCATTTTTATAGATCAATAAATGCCTTGGGTTTTTCTTTTAAGTTTGTTAGATCTAATCTACTATCTACCTTGTGGTTACAAACTGGTAACTTCATTTATACAAGGAAATGAAATTTATACAAGTTACAGAATGTAAATAAAATACAAGTAGATACAATGAAAAGAGAACTTAATGAGATGGCCCTTCACCAGTTCTTCTTCTCTTGGTCACTGAAGAGATAGGCTGAGAGTCTTCAGGATCAATATTCAACTTTAGCTCCAGATTTTCTTTATATTGAATCTTGCCCTTTAAGAAGTTCACCCATGCTTTCTCAAACCTATTCTTTTGTGCCTTGGCATCCAAAACATTCACCATTTCAACCCATTCAGTGAACCCATACTGCATTGCACCAGTATTGTCAGTTTTAACCAGTGGCCCTCTGGTATAACTAACTTCAACTTGAAAGTGCTTGGTGCCTGGCTTAATGGTTACATTAACATCATTGATAGTCCCACTATGTCTTCTGGTTGCCATGATCTGGGAGTAATAGCTTCTTGCTTCAATTCATTTGTTATTTTAATACTCCCAGCTCCAGCAGCCAGTACAGCAGACTTGATGTCATCATTTGATACTTCACCAGCTGGTTCAATGAAGGTTCTAAGGTCAGCATCTCTTGTCAGTGGTCTTCTTGGTTGAGGGATCCTCCTTGGTAGATTCAATACCCTTTTCACAACCTTCTTAACATGTTCAATTCTTTTTAGAATCCCACTGGCCCTATTCTCTTTAGCCTTCTCTCCACTGATATATTCAAGCTTCTGGCATCAAATTCAGCTTCATCATCAGGATAGTGTCTGTCCAGTTCAACATTAAGCATTTCTTTCAACTGGTCAACTATCCTGGAATCATTCTTTACTCTGGCATACTCCTCCTTAGTGATTCCCAAAAGATGAGCATCACTCATATCAAGCAATTTGATCTGTGCAAGATGTGCTCTGGCTTCAGCTTGGTTTCTTTGTTTCATCTTACTTCTTTCTTTAATTTCATTGCCAAGTCTAGCCAATCTTCTGCTATCACTATCTGAAACTGGAGGAAGTACATCAGCATTGCCAGTTTCTAACATTGGTACATCAGTGGCCGGCTGGGCAGATACATCAGATGCCAAACCTTTTCCTTTATCCACAACATTCCCCCTAACACTTATATCACCAATTCTTTGCTCACCAGCTTCAGTACTGGCAGCTACAACCATTTCTCTACCAGATTGACCTCCAGATGGAGTGCTTTCAGTTGCAATTGGTGCAAGAACTGCACTTCTTTCCCCCTTGGCAGCATCTAGACCTGCCCTAATCACTTCCCATTCAGAATGGTGAGCTGGAAACCGGTCAAGAGGCTGCCATGATTGCATGTTCTTGCATTCTTTGAAGATTGTGCACATCATCCTGAAAGATCTCCAAAGGTGGTTGGTTTCTTTAGACTGGGTCAGAACATTAGCTGCAACTTGTTCCTGACCAGTTTTCAATTCATATAAAATCTTGGAATCTTCATCCAAACCAGAAACCACCTTATCCTTCACTTCTTCATCATTCTTCTTCAAACTTTCTACTTCAATTGTCAGTTTATCCAAAGATTGAGCATGAAGTGATACCTGGGTGTTCAAGTTATCAATGCTGCCCCTCAACTGGTTGATCTCATTTGTGAGTGGGGCCAAATCAACCTGAGGAGTGGCCAGCTTGGTGATCTCAGACATCACCCTTTCAATCAATTGTGCTTCTCTTGCACCCAGCGTATCATCTATCTTCTGACCAACTGAAGTCATTAACTGCTCTCCAAGTTCAGTCACATTCAACCCAGGTTTGTCAACCAATTCCTTTACCTGGTTTTCAATCTCCCTTAAGTCCACTTCTGATGTTCTAACAGTGTTGCCCAGCAAGTTGGAGATTGAGGTTGTGACCTTGGACTGAGTGAGGTCAAAGGCTTCTTTTAAAGTACCTGCCAGATTGTTGCAGCCAGTGACCAACTCATTCAGCTTCTTCAACACCAAGTCTTCATTAGATGAAAACTTGTTAATCCCAGATCAACCACTTTAATATTGGTCAAGTGATCCTTGTGGTATCTGGAGAAAGACTTGGTGTTTTTGTCAAGTGTCTTTTGAATCTCCTCCACCCTGGTGAGAAGGTTTTGGAGATCGGCTTGTACAGAGATAACTTGACTGTCCAGTGACGGAGGAGAAGGTGTCACTGGACCAGCAGCAGTTTCTACTGGAGCAACTGGAGGAGGCAAACTTAGAGAAGTCTCCCTAGTTGTCAGTCCAGCAGTTGAAGAAATAGTAGGAGTGGTGGTAGAAGAAAGGACTGGAAGTTCAATGTGTTGTTCATGCTGAGAAAGCTCAGGTGTGAACAACGGCGGCAGTGGGGGTGGCATTTCTCGAAGGAGTGAGAATTGCCCAGATGGTGAAAGTGTCATACGTCTGTTTCCAGACATATAGTTATAAGTTGGGAATGGAATATCTGTAGGCTCATTTTGTTGGGATGGTGAAAGTGAAATTGATGCATCTGGAAGCAAGGCTGGAGATGAAGGGTTTTGATCTTGTACAGCAGAATCAAAAATCTCCAAGTCTGAAGTAGTACCTTCAGAATCCGAAGACTCTATAAGGATTTCCTCGTCATTAACATTCATGTCCAGATCCATGAATGTAACTGAGGGCTGACCAGAAGGGTCAGTCTCCAGATGACCTTCCCCAGTTTCCTGGTTGAGTGCATCTGTTGGAGGATCAGATACCAAGGTATCTTCACCAGGGATAGATGTTATTGGAGTTGCCTCAGTTATGGTTGCTCTATCCTCAACCATAACATTAGACGAACTGGAGGGTCCCTCATTATTTTGAGGCCCGCCCAGTTGTCTTTCTGACTCACCTAGAATTGGTGCATCAGTTTTGGCGAATACCAGCTGCATTCGATCTGGAATCTCGACCTCTCCAGCTTCAGATACTAGAGAGTCTAAATTCATCAACAAATCTGGCACAGTGTAAGGTGAATCTGTGCTTAAGTATGCTACACTGCCCAGAATTTGTAGAAAGCAAAGAGAGAGAAACCTTGAGAAGGGGATACAAACTCCCCTGGTGCCCTTCAGTTTTTGTACTAGGCTTCTAAACAGGATATCAACAAAGTCTACTCCCAATCCATTCCACAAGCAGTATGCCATTTCTGCTTGTGAGGAGTTAATCTGGTCAAGACCACCAGAACTCCCACCCATACTCTCCACCAGGTGGATGAAAAAATACCTCCATGAAGGTGTAAGACCCTTCATGGTCATCACACCTTTCGTCTACAAAACCCCTTTCTCCAAGCACTCCTTATGTCCCATTTCAAGGAGGACTTGGCAAAACTTAATGTTTGGGGGTAAGACAACTGGAGATTCACCCTCTCTCCAGTAGTTGAGGTGTAAGGCATCCCTCAACACATCAGCGGACAAGGTACACTGGATTGTTCCACCTTTTAATGTAAAAGTGATGGAAGAACAATCGGAAGAAATGTAACATTTGCCATTTTGGTCCGATACTTGTTATATATGATAATGGCAAACCTTATGAATATAAGAAAACTTTGGGTATTTTTGGTGTATATATATATATATATATATGAGTTGGGCTAATTACAATATTTAGATGGATTCAGATATTGTAAATGATTCGATGTGATTAAGCCATGTTACAAGACCATGATATTGGCCCATATGTGATAAGGAAAATATATTATAGACGATAATTGAGTAACTGTGTTAACAAGGAAAATGTATATACAAAACCTTAAGTATAATGTACGGTAAACAGTGTCGGTGGCACAGTGTCGGTGGTTATTTAATAATTCCATTAATGGGACGAAGCCGACATACTTTATGGAAAGTAGGAATACTCGTGAAATTGTAACAAGTTATATTTGATTTATTAGTTGAATAATGTTACTAGTAGACATCCGACAAAACTTTTATGGATATATATGTAAAACGTTGCTTTTTGATCGTTTCTTTCTCGAATGAACTTAAGACTTCCTAGAACCTAATATATAGTGTTTTAACACTTTGATATGGCCATAATCTTCCAATAAACTACTTCATTAAAACTTAAATACTTCTTAGAAACATATCCTAAAATCTGGTTTAAAAACTCAAAAGAACGAACCCGAACCGACTAGTAAACAATCCCGAAACAACTAGTGATGTTTAGGAAACTTCTAGGAAGTTGTCAAATGTGAAAAGACCAAAATACCCTTCATAATACACGGCCATAAGCTTTTCTTGCCCATGGTATTACAAAACCATCAACTTTACCCATGGTTTTACTAAATATCTTTCAAACATTTTACTATAAATACTAGACTTAAGTTATCACAAATACTTACACCTTAAACTTCATTCTCTCTCAATTTAGCATTCTATAAGTCTAAAAATCATCTTCCCCCTTCTTGTTATAAGTTTCAAAGAACACTTGATTGTTCTAGTATAAGCAAAGTCGCTTTGATCTCAAAGTGCGCCGAAAATCGTCAAGAGAAGTTGTTATCAACAAATCTCTCTAAAGATCTTCAAAAGTTCTAGTTATAATACTTAATTTGGGTTGGGAATAATCTTCAATTATTAAGTAAACAAGTCCAAGCCTTGAAAGAATTTCATTTGAATCAGAAGTCGTGTTCTTCGTACGTCGAAAGTTTGATCTTAGAGTTCATAAACTCTCCTTTCTTGTAAGTGTTTTTATAAAACCTTACTATACTTTGCTCTATGATTTTAGAACTATATGTTTATGTATTGAAATGCTTGTCAACTTATTTCTATACTCAATTAATACATATTTGCATTTAAATACGTTAAATATCGTTTTTATACGAATATTGAAATATGGCCACTATTGCGAAAAATGAATTATTAGCAATAGTGCGTAAATATGTAAAACTATTATTAAATACTTTTATATACTTATTATGGTATATAAACAAAGGTATAGTTATATACCTAACTATCCAAATTCATATAATTACTATTCACCATCTGTGAATTATTTCGTATTTTCGATTTAGTTGGTTTATGGATAGAATATATCCTTGATACGCTTTTAACCGCACTATGTTTCCAAAAGTGATTGCACCTTGGGCATCTCTGACTTATACCATCGGAATGGATTGTAGTTCGCAAAAGGTTTGTATTACGCATTCCGAACGCAACTTGGTTCGCCGTCGGTACACTCCACGACCCAAGGCCAACCCTAACACTACTTGGAAATAAAATGTTGGTTTTTCCTACCATTTAAGGTATCTCTTCCATTGTAATCAATACATTTTGTATTGATTATAATACATACTATTTAAAGTATCTCTTCGTTACTAAATTAATACATTCTTCGTATTAATCTTACTATTTAAAGTACATATATCCTACGGATACGTATTATATACGGAAAATTACATTTTTACCCTACAGTTTCAAAGTTGTCATTTTCCGTCCTTATAAGTTTGACATTTGACAATTTAGTCCCTCAACTTTCAAGAATGACAATTTAGTCCCTCAAGTTTCAAAAATGACAAATTAGTCCTTTAAATTTTTATAACATAAATGAGGTTTCATTTACAAAATACTTTAAAGGATTCTTAAAGATAAATTCAAATACCTATAAAAGCTCACAAAGTAAATACGTTGACAAGCGTATTAATAAGATATCCTTATAGTTGTATATCTATATTTGGAATTTAGCATGAATATAAATCAATTCACATTGAAATTAGGGAATACGTAACGTGGCCAGTTGACTCACTCGTCATCGTTGACTACATCAATCTCTTCTACTTTGCTGTTGAACTATCAAGAATAAGGTGAGTTTTCGTAACTCCCTACTCAATTGAGATTCGGGCTGGAAAGTGTACTTATATATATGTATTTATATATATACTTATATAGATAACTGCTTATGTGAGTGTTTATGGAAATTGATCCCAGTACCTTGATTTGGTTATTGTGTTTGTTATAATTATTGATAATGATGTTGTTGATGATGTTGATATTGATGTGCGCACCCCGTTTTGGAGGGAACCTTGTGCGATAATTGATGATGTGCACACCCCGTTTTGGAGGGAACCTTGTGCGATAATTGATGATGTGCACACCCCGTTTTGGAGGGAACCTTGTGTGATATATGTTGATAATGATGGGTTGAACTGATATCATTGGTACTTGTTGGCATAGTTGTTTAATTATTGTATTTGAAGAAATGATTGTTGTGTGAACATATGCCTAACACAAAGAGCTTACAGTAAGTATTGTTATTGTTCTATGATATTGTACAAGTACTTGATATATTATCATAATTGATGTTGTTATTTGACAACTACGAACTCACCAACCTTGTGTTGACACTTGCTAGTACACTTTTCAGGTAATCAGGGTAATTTCAGAAATCAGGAATAGTTGGATGCTAGAGATAAGGCGACTTAGTATTCATGTGGTCTCTGACCCATATGCCCCCTTGTTTGGGGATGAACTTATGAAATTATGTAAAATATTGTTGTGTGATTTGCATGTAAACCTTATGAGGTTTCCTTGGTTTGAACTATTGTATGTTTGATATGTTTGACAATAAACCATTTAGTGTTGCTCTATGTAATTTCCATGCTCATATGTGCTATTTCTCGACATCCCATGATTCCGCCATTGTTGGGGTGTTACAAGAAAGAGTGGCAGTGTACCAAAACTCACACAAGTAGTCGTGAAACATCTTGCGTGGGTTTAGAGAGAATGAGGGTCCTATTGGAGAATCCTTCAAAAAATTTTGAATTCTTCCAATAAGGGTATTGGACCCTTGAGATCCTTGTAAACTCGCCATTGGATTATTTGGATTGAGTTTGATGAGCGAAGTGTTACTAGGAGCACCAGATGCCGGTTTGACATCTGGTGAAGGAGCATATGGAACAGTTAAGAGATTTACATCTCTTGAACGGGATGATTTAGGAGCCATTTGAAAATGAAATTGAAATTTAGGAATTAGGGTTCTTGATTTATGAAGCAGAGAGAGAAATAAGCAATTTTAGATGATTGGGAAGTAAATGAAAGAATGTGAAGGAAAGTAAATGTGTTCGGAGTAAATAAGGGTATTTATAAGGAATTCAAGATCCCAATGTAATACCAAAAATTATATTTTATCAGCAAAATCAATTTTGTAGATATTTTTACAAAATAAGTTTGAATTTTGAAATAAAACATAATTAATTGTGTCAGCATTAAATGCTACGACGCTTATCTTACCCACGCGCCCACTAACATTAATTTTCCCAATACAAACAATGTTCATTTACCAAAATGACTTTAAACACGTCAGATGACGATACCAAGTGGTTTAAAACACTCGAGTACCATCACGTGTCACAAATATTGACCAAGTATTTCTAACGTTATAAAAAAATAAGACAAGACTGAATCTGGTCACTGGAGAGTTCTCCAGTTGCTATTTTCAAACAAAAAACGAATTTTAGTCAGAAAATTATTTTGAGTCTTTCCCCCTAAAATGATGATCCAGAAATCAATTAGTGCAAGATAGTATCACAAGGCGTTCGATAGCCTGGCGAGCAAAGATTATCTGGACCTCCTCAACTGGAGAACTTCATCAGTGTCACTGACGCGTTCAATAACAAAGAATCTCCAGTTTTAAGGATTTAACATTCCCAGTTCGCTGATGAGATGTTTAAAGGTTTTCTCATCAAGAGGTTTTGTAAACATCAGCGAGCTGTTTGTCAGTGGGGATGAAATGAATTTCAATGTCTCCTTTCATAACATGATCACGAATAAAATGATACCTGATGTCAATATGCTTTGTCTTGGAGTGCATCACTGGGTTGTGAGATATAGCAATTGCACTGGTGTTGTCACAAAAGATTGGGGTCCTTGTAATACTTTTGACCATAATCTAGTAACTGGTTCTTGATCCAGAGAATCTTGGCACAACAACTGGCCGCAGAATGTACTCTGCCTCAGCAGTGGACATAGAGACTGAAGTCTGCTTCTTGCTGGTCCACTTACCAGTTTTCCTCCAAGGAAATGACAACCACCATTTGTTGATTTTCTATCTATCTTACAACCTGCATGATCTGAATCTGAATAACCCATTAGATCTAATCCTGAGCCTTTGGGGTACCAAAGACCAAGATTAGGACACCCTTTCAGGTATCTAAAGATACGCTTTACAGCGTGCAAGTGTGATTCTTTAGGGTTAGCCTGAAACCTGGCACATACATATGTTGCAAACATTATATCTGGTCGACTGGCAGTTAAGTACATCAGTGAACCAACCATACCACGATAGTCAGTTATGTTCACTGGTTTGCCAGTTGGGTCAGAGTCCAAATTTAATGGTGCTGCAATAGGTGTGTTTTTCGGTGGGATTGAATCATATTTGTATTTTCTTAACAAATCTCTGACATATTTTCCTTGGTTTTATGAAAATTCCATTTTCAGTTTGCTTAATCTGAAGACCTAAGAAAAATGTTAATTCACCCATTAAACTCATCTCATACTCAGATGACATGATTTTAGAAAACTTTTTACACATTGCATCATCAGATGAACCAAAAATAATGTCATCAACATAAATTTGTACCAATAAGATATTACCTCTTTTCTTTCAAGATAAACAAGGTATTATCTATTGCACCTCTTTGAAAGCCATTTTTAAGAAGATGTTTAGTTAAAGTATCATACCATGCTCTTGGGGCTTGTCTTAGACCATACAATGCTTTGTTCAGTCTATAAACCCAATGAGGATGCTTCTCATCGATGAAGCCTGGAGTCTGCTTAACATACACAACTTCTTCCTATGTTCCATTAAGGAACGCACTTTTGACATCCATCTGGAAGACCTTGAACTGCAGATGGGCTGCATAAGCCAGAAATATTCTATGGCTTCAAGTCTTGCAACTGGAGCAAAAGTTTCATCAAAGTCAACGCCTTCTGCTTGACAATAACCCTGGGCAACTAATCTGGCCTTGTTTCTTACAACATGGCCATCTTCATCCATCTTGTTTCGGTAGACCCATCTTGTACCAATAGGTTCTTTCTTTAACCCTGGTGGACAAGGAACAAGCTCCCAAACATTTTTCCTTTCAAACTGGACGAGCTCTTCTTGCATAGCTTCCACCCAGCTTGGGTCTGCCATAGCCTCGTCAATCTTCTTTGGTTCAATTAGTGATAAGAAGGTGACGTTTAAGCATTGCTCACTGGTGGCTCTTCTAATCTGAACCCCACTATTTGGATCTCCCACAATCTGTTCAATTGGATGTGCTCGAGTCCATCTAGTGTATTGACTAGGCTGGTGTAAAACAATATCAGTGCAAGTCACCTGGCGATCTTCTTCAGTTGCAGTAGCTTCTGGAGGAGGATCGGTCCAAACTACTTCTACATCCTCATCAGAGTCAATGAGGTCACGATTTGCATCATGAAATTCTTCATTCAAGGGCATTTCTTGAAGAACTGGAGAATTTGGAGTTTGAACTGGTGCTGATATTGGAGTGGCACGTACATCAGATCCAATCACCAATTCCCTTGTGGTAAGTTGAAATTGATGGAGGGATAGAATGATGTGTCACTGGTGGTGTTCTTCTTCTTAACTGGTTCCAATTTGTTGTAACTGGAAACATCTTTTGGTGAAACAACTGACTGATGAACTTGGTCAGTTTTCGCCAAAATTTATTGGAACGACTGGAGAATATCAAGGCTTGGTCTCTTGTTGATTGCTTCAGTTGATTCGTCAAATGTGACATGAATTGTCTCATGAACCTTTTGGAGTCTATAATTATAAACTCTAAAGGCCTTTCAAATATCTGAATAACCTAAAAATACCCCTTCATCAACTTTTGCATCAAACTTTCCAAGCTGACTGGAATCGTTTAAGATATATAAACTGGACAACCAAATACATGAAAATATCCAATATTTGGTTACGATTCCTGAGTACTTCATAGGCAGTCTTCTTATGTCTCTTGATGTAGACTGACCGGTTTTGGGTGTGACAAGCAGTTGCAACTGCTTCAGCCCAGAAAAACTGGTGGGAAGACCTGATTCAGATAGCAAACTTCTGGCTGCTTCTATCAGTGTGCGATTCTTTCTTTCCACAACTCCATTCTGCTCTGGAGAGTGTGCTGATGAGAAGTTTTGAGAGATGCCAGTGTCATTGCAAAATGTTTCAAGTACCTTATTTTGAAATTCAGTACCATTATCACTTCGCAACTGACAAACTTTTCGAGTATACTTGAGTTCAATTCTCTTGATGAGAGAGATGATTTCAGTAGGTGCATCACTTTTGGATCTGAGGAATCCCACCCAACAGTATCTGGTGAATTCATCGACCACAACTGTGAGTCCCTCGATAGCTATGGATCGCTCTCGAGATCGTCTATGGTTATGTCGTGAGTGCGGAATCCTCACGAGATAACTGTTTGATTAGTTATCTATTATATTGCTAATTACAAGAGTATAATCAGCCTTATATTGCTCTATATTCGTTTAGTATATGTCACAAACGAACTTAGTTGCTTTAGGTGTGTTTAAAACTGTACGTCGTCTATTAATTTAGGGTTTTTATATGTTTCTGATTATATTGGACTCGCTGGGCCTTGTTCTTACGAACTTAGCAGCCCAGCCCATCTTAACGAAGATTATCTTCGTTAGTGCCTAACGAAGATTATCTTCGTTAGTTGTAAATCATCTTTATAGTTATATTCCTTAGTATTTCACATACAAGGAATCCTAACGTATATTATGTTTGTACTTGTATAACATACATAACAAACATCATATATAAGCATATATAACACCTAAACATGTAATCGATCATTACCAAAACATTATGTTCATAATCTATCAATTACATATACGAATAAGACATAATCAAATCTAAGTTGCTGTTGTCACATCAACGTGCATCAACAAACTCCCCCTTGACAGCAGCACCTTCGATTTCTTCAGTCTTCAAAATTCTGTCATCCATTAAATAACAATCGCTTGCTATTTGCATGGATATTTTCATGTAAGCAAACTTGGATAATCTTACGATATCGACTTTCTTCATATTTCCAAAACGGCAAAAATGAACATTCTGTATCGTATAATTTCCTCAGATCATTTCTTGAGAAGTTGACCAACTGCATTGGATCATACATCCTTCTCAGCAAAATCTTCTTTTCTGAATCTGCATACATCTTGGCTTCACCAGAATCTCGATCAATTTCCCAATTGTCCATTTTATCCAAGACATCTTGTGCCCATTTCTTGGCAGGGACTTTGATCATACACTTGATATCACGTTGAATATACTCAACACTTCTATCTGGCTTAACCATCTTCTTCTTTTGTCTTGGTTCAATATGAAACATTGGTTTATCTGAATCTTTCATATTCAATCTCAACTTAAAATCATGATGAAGATTCTTACCAACCACATCAGCAAGACCATAACCACTTGGATTGATAATCCAGTTATTTCGAGTTCATGTAAATCTTCTTCACACAAACTTCTGAAATGTCTCTCACGCCATGCTAAATACTGACAACCTTCTGGTCTTTTAAGAACGAATAGCTTCAATTCTTCATCATAGAACCAACTCCAGATTTTTGTCTTATATTTTGCAGCATCTTTATCTGAGATATGAGTCCAAAACATACTGGGTTTCATAGTATCCCATGTGACTATACGATCATTAATCCTTTGTCCAGGCACAAGTCGATCAATTTCTTGTAATGGATCATCATCTCTGAGAGGACTGGATAACTATTTGGATTAAAAGGTCTTGTCAAGTTATTTCATATTCAAAAGGAATCAATGCATCATCAACCTTTGCGTATACCACAAAGTTTAAAACTTCAGCGGTGCTACTAATTGGAGCTTGTAGCATTCTTTCCTTTACTTCTTTTCTCTTCAATTCTAACACATTTCTTTCTACCATAGACGCTC
>CM067168.1:140738495-140753336 GCA_034093135.1 Erigeron breviscapus | reverse complement strand
GGGTAAGAAGTTTTCTTGGACATGCCAGTATTTACCGCCGTTTTATTAAGGAGTTTTCTAAGATTACTCGTCCTATGACCCACTTGTTGGAGAAGGACGTCCCTTTTGTGTTTGATGCTTGTTTGAGTGCATTTCAGGTTTTAAAGGAGAAGTTGACTAATTCTCCTATCATGGTTGGACCGGATTGGGAATTGCCATTTGAATTGATGTGTGATGCAAGTGACTATGATGTGGGAGTCGTGCTTGGGCAAAGGGTTGATAAGCATTTCAAGCCAATTTACTTTGCTAGTAAGACCTTGAACCCCGCTCAGCATAATTACACCACTACTGAGAAGGAGTTGCTTACCGTGGTCTTTGCCTTTGATAAGTTTAGATCTTATTTGGTGTTGAGTAAGACCATTGTTTTCATCGACCATTCAGCCCTTAAGTACTTGTTCTCGAAGCAAGATGCTAAACCTAGGCTTATCCGATGGATTTTGTTGTTACAAGAGTTTGATATAGAGATTAAGGATAAGAAAGGTGCTGAAAACTTGGCGGCCGACCATTTGAGTCGTTTGGAAGATCCTCACCGGGAGGAACTCCGAGATGGGGAGATTAATGATCACTTCCCCGATGAGTCTTTAATGTTTATTTCTAACTCTGATGATGCTCCTTGGTTTGCAGATATTGCTAATTATTTGGTTGCAGGTGAGATACCGAATGATTTCACGTCCCAACAAAAGAAGAAGCTCATATCGGATGCTAAGCACTATTTTTGGGATAGTCCATACTTGTTCGTGTTTGTGCAGATGGTATGGTAAGGAGATGTGTAGCTGGAGCTGAGACGAGGGAGATTCTTGATGCTTGTCACTATGGTCCAACTGGAGGTCATTACGGTCTTTCAGTTACTGGTAAGAAAGTTTTTGATGCAGGTTTCTATTGGCCTACAATTTTCAAGGAGGCCCAGACTTGGTAGAGACTTGTGACATTTGTCAAAGACAAGGGAGCATTACTAAGCGGGATGAGATGCCTCAACAAAGCATTCAGGTATGCGAGGTATTTGATATTTGGGGTATAGACTTCATGGGACCATTCCCACCGTCTAATAAGTTTCAATATATTCTTGTCGCCATTGACTACGTGTCTAAATGGGCCGAAGCCAAGGCTTTGCCCACGAATGACGCGGGGGTAGTCATTGATTTCTTGAAACAATTATTCTGTCGATTTGGTTGCCTTAGAGCTTTGATTAGTGACCGAGGAACCCATTTTGCAAATCATCAATTAGCTAAGGTCATGAAGAGGTATGGTGTTGTGATTATTTTTCTACTTCTTATCATCCACAAACTAGTGGACAAGTAGAAAACACCAATAGGGCTTTGAAAAGGATTTTAGAGAAAATTGTTGGAGATAACCCCAAGGTTTGGTCGAAGAAGTTGGATGACGCCTTGTGGGCGTTTAGGACGGCTTTTAAGACGCCGATTGGCACCATGCCATACCGGTTGCTCTATGGCAAAACCTGTCATCTTCCTATTGAGATAGAGCATAAGGCGTATTGGGCGTTGAGGAATCTGAATTTGGATATGATGGAAGCTAGGGAACTTAGAATGTTGCAACTTCATGAGCTTGATGAGCTTAGGCTAGGTGCTTATGAGAATTCTAGGCTTTACAAGGAAAGGACCAAAGTTTGGCATGATAAGAGGATCCGTAGGAAGGAGTTTAAGGTTGGAGCTAAGGTTTTGTTATTCTTGTCTAAATTTAAGATTAAGCAACCTAAACTCACTTCTAGATGGATTGGACCATTTGTGATTAAGCATGTGTATCCTTCGGGTTATGTGGAGTTGTTTAAGCGTAATGGTGACAGGGTCATTCATTGTCAATGGTCATAGGCTTAAGTTGTATTTGGAAGAAGAGCAAGTTGAGGGGATAATCGAGGAGATCCCCATTTTTTAATCGCATTTTATTTTCTTTTTATTAGTTAGATTTGATTTTGATTTGTCAAGAAAGTGCAGGTGCAGATTTGGTGTGAAGCGGATTGAGGTAAGTTGTTTTTAGTTTGTCATACAAAATTTTTCTAAGGAAAAATGAGAGAATTCGGAACAGTGAATCCCCACTGCGCCGCAGTGGGGAGGTAACCTGGCCACTGCGCCGCAGCCAAAATGTTCTGTTCCTCGGGTGCAAAACGCCCCACTGCGCCGCAGTGGGGGAGACCGAAGCCCACTGCGCCGCAGTGGGCACGTTGACTGGCCATTTGGGGGCGGGGTAATAAGTTAGTCAAGGGAGATTTAATTCTTTTTCACCTCAAAATTCTTATCTTCTTTCTCTCTTGTCAAAATTCTTTTCTTCCTCTTTTCTCCTAGATTATCATCTATTCATCATCATCATGGGAAGAGGAGTAAGTTTTCTTGATTATTTTCTTTATTTTACTTAATTTTTGATTTTTAATTTCTAGGGTTTTCAATTCCGAATTAATTCATGGGTTTTGTTGTTTAAGGGCTATTGATGCTAATGGGGTGGTTAATTTCTCAATTCAAACACTTGTTCTTCCGAATTTGACTTTGAAATTGAAGTTAGGGTTTTGAAAAATTTGGGGATTTATGGATGAATAAGTGTGGGGGAAGTAATGTTTGATTATGTGGTGATTATTGCTTGTTGTTGCTGATGGAATGATTAATTGCCCCTAATTTTTGGCTGCCTGTCGTAATGAAAACAAGAATCTACCCAGATTTCTTAGCCCACTGCGCCGCAGTGGTGTTGTGTGTTAGCCCACTGCGCCGCAGTGGCCGCACCTGACCTGCACGTGTTACTTGCCTCACTGCGCCGCAGTGAGGACCAGCCAGTCCCACTGCGCCGCAGTGGGAATCTTCTGACCCAAAGTTGAGTTTGATGTTGAATGAGGTTTCAAGTTTTGCATTCCACATTTAACGTGTTTGTTTGCTTTAATGTTTGTGATTGCAGACTGCTACTGATAAGAGGAAGCAAGCGGAGGTGGGACAATCTAGCGGGACTGCCGATGTCCCCGGTAAGACGGCTAGGAGAGAACCAGAGGTACCTCCTCTTAATTTTTGGCCGGGTGCATTGAACGAGAAGCATGCATGGTTAGAGTTTGATGGGGCTAGGCAACCCCACAAGAACAATTATTTGAACAAGCTTTACACGCTTCATAAGCAAGTTGTTTGCCCACCCAGGTATCTTGCTCAATCTGATGCTCGGTTTTTTGGGGTTCAGGGTGATATTGGAAGATGGTTTAGTATAGAAGCGAGGGTTGGTGATAGGACAGTTATTAGTGATATGTGGCAACAGATTTTTCTTAACAGGGAACCTGTCTATCGTGAGTTATGCCTTGAGTTTTATTCTAGTTTGAAATTGACTAAGGAATTGAATAAGATCAAGGATATTTTTGAAGAAAGGGTTATTTTGTTTTACTGTGGGGGACAGCAGAGGAAGCTGTCTATAGCTGAGTTTGGGTTTTATGCTCGTATGTATTCTAGGCAAGAGTTGGATAACCAGGACTTCAGGCAACTTTTGAGACAGGGTTATTATGTCAAAGGTGATTTGGGTGATGGTGAGTCCATTCCACAGTATTGGGGTCGGATTTCTGGAGGAGAGGCTTGGCCTTCTGTGGGACGGTTAGTGTGTCTAAGATCCACAGTGTTAAGCTTAGGTTGCTTCACAGGATGATAGTTACGTTTTTGGTCCAGAGGTCTACTCATTGGGACAAGGCATACCAGACTAATTTGTGGTTGCTAAAGCTGTTTCAGAGGGGGCTCCTAGGAAGTTTGCATTGGCCCCGATGGTTGTGATTGATCGCATGTGTAATCATTCTGACTCAGAGTTGGTTTTGGGACACTTCATCACCCGGATTTACAAGAGGATGGGTGTATTTGATTCTGAGGAGTGCCAGACCCATCTGTCTCCACAAGTTAATCAGGAGGATTTCCATGTTAAGGAGTTGATTCGGGGGAAGATAGTGAAGAAGAAGCAGGGGAGCCAGCCTGCTAGATTGTTGGATGACACTGGTGTTGTTGAGGAACCACCTCCAGAATTGGAGGCTGCTGATGTAGAGATGGGTGATGCTTCCCAGGAGCCACCTAGGATGTGTGGTCGTAGCATCCCTGTCCCGAGCTCCTTTGATCTTACGCTTTTGGGACAGACTGTTCAGAATATATATGATGATCAGCAGGCTAGCCGCCGGGCTTTTGATGACTACCAGCGGAGGATGGATCAGGACATGACCTGGATTGGATCACAGCAGGCCCACACAAACTATAGCCTTGATTATTATCAGCCTATGTGGGATGCTCAGTATCATGGCTGGGAGTTTGTTCGACCTGACCCGATTCCTCCATTCTCTCCACCGCCTATTTATGTCCCTGATTATCGTCAGGGGGTCAGCCTTTTTTCTCTCAGACGACTGTTCTGGGGAACATGTCACCACGACCCCATGATTTAGGAGGTTCTCCCCGTGGTCCAGTACAGTTTGGGGTTTTTCAGGGTGGACATGATGCTGGTGGATCCGGAGGTTTTGCCGGTGGTTCATCTTCCTTTGTTCCTGGTTTTGATGCAGGTGCTTCAGGATTTGATGCTGGTCAGTCAGGGGGAGGTGCTGGTGGTTCAGGTTCAGCTCAGGAGGAAGAGCAAGATTGGGTGACAAGTATTTTTGGCAAACCTGGCCTACCCTATGGCTACCATGGACATCAGCAGTGAGTGGAGATGATTCCCATCCGGTACCGTGGGATGGAATCATATGATTATTGATTTTGTTGGTATTCTTATGACATTACTTTATTTATCATTGTTTGGTATCCACCCTACGGGGTGATGAAACATTTGTAATCTCCTTTGTTTTCTTTTATTTTTTGCATGGTACTTTATTTTGTTTGAACTATTTTGGATATTTTGGATGGTTGGTCTTTTGGAATGTTATTGAACAGGTTTGATCTGATTGATGGCAATACCTAGTGGAACCCAAGTGTGGGGGAGGACCTGTTGGATTTGTTTGATTGTGTGATCGTGTTAGTAGCTCACTATGATGTCATGTGTATATGCTGGCAGTAAGTTCAACGCAATATTTTTGATTGGCATCTTTATTAACATTGTTTCACACACAGCTCTCGCACCTTCCGTTTTGGACTAAGTTTGTTTCTCCCGTCAACCAAATTGGACTTCCTTTTAGGAAGAGCAATTTGTGGTGCGGGGTCGACTTACTTGTTTTGAAACGGAATGTGTCCATGATCCGGTATGTGTTCTCATTCTTTCTATCTATTGTGCTTACCCCTATTTACCTTTGTTCTGACCGAATATGGACATTGAGGGCATTGTCCATCTTAAGTGTGGGGGTGGCAAATAGGTTTAAGCAACCGGATATATCTCTTTTGTTGTTTTGCCATTGAGATTTAGCCATTCTTGTGGATGTGTCCCTCTCGTAGGCTTTTGGGTTTTATCCAAGAGTAAGGGTTCTATCTTGAACTCTGAACTATGATGTGCATGTTTGAGATTGGTTGTTTCGATTTGGTAAGATGACGGAAGATGATATGATTTGAAACTTGTGTGGAGCTTGTCCTTGTGGTAAATTGCTTTTGTCACTTAATTCATAATAACTTAATGAGCAATTTTACTACAAAATTTTTCCTTGGCACAATTTTAATCGGCGAAATGTGTTCTGAACGGTTATTGGGCTGATCCTTGTGGATTGATAACATTACTTGCATACTCAAATTTCCCAAACACCCAAAGTTGTGAGATTCATCATTCATTTATAGATGTGCTAGGTGTTTACGGTTTTGGTTTGATTGCCTTGTAATTTGTCCCTCTCTTAGGCTCTTGGATTTATTCGGGAGTAAGGGTTCCATTTCGAACTCTGAACTAAGATGTGCGAATTTGAGGTTTATTTATTCCATTTCCGGGTTCATTTCTTTGATATGAGTGTGCCGGTGATGTGTTGAGCTAGAACTTGGCCTGGTGATCGTTACGAGACCGCAGTGAGATCACTTTTGTGATATAAGTACATTGGATGACGAATTGGCATATTAGGTTTGACCCGTATTTTCTTTCTTTCTTTGCACCTTTGCTTTTGTATATTTTTACCTTTACTATCCATACACTTTCTTTCCTTCCTTTGTAAACCTTGGTTGCACTCATCCTTAGTGCAAGGTACACTTATACATCCTTTTTAACTTAGCCTTTTCCTTTGTATATATCCACTTAAATATGTGAACTTTACCTAATTATACCTTACTATACCGATAGTCTAATCTGGGGGGCCATTGATTGTCATTGGTTTGTTTGGATGGTTTGGGAGAGCTTCAGTGGATTGTCTAGTGGAATATATTGTCTATGAGAATACGTCAATTGGTCAAGTTATTGGGGAATGTCTTGGATTGTTCAAAGGAAGTATATTGTTATAGACATTGTTCATCATTGTAAGAGGGTGCCTACTAGTAGAGTAAAAATGGTTCAAAAAAAGAGAAAAAAATGAAATAAGAAAAAAAAAAAAGAAAGAAAAGAACTTGGGCTACTAGTAGGTATTTCTCATTTTTATATGTCAAAAGAATTGTTGTATCATTTGGTTCGTGAATATAATGGAAGACTTGGTTGAATTGAAGTTGTTTGAAGTTGATACACCACAATGGTGTCGGGTTTACTTGGTACTTTTGGAGGTGTCTTAGCGGGATAACATCTTATGGGTTGTTGGCAATCAATGGTAAGGGTTTGATTAGACTATTTTGTACATAACTTATCCTTTTGTTATTCCCTATTAACACTTACCTAAACTTCCCAAATCCCATTGTAAATACCCTTAGCCTAACTTTACAACCGACTTATATGCCATATTTTGATGATGTACTTGGTGCTTACGCCACGTCGGTGGAGCTATGATCCTTGTTCAAGCCTATGGTAAGATATGCATCACGACCGTGCAATGAGTGGTTATTCATATATATATATTCAACCCCAATAGTAAGTTCGTTGGAGTAGGATGATTTTGATAGGCTCATTTGTTTCACTTTTGCTTAGTCGTGTTATTGAGGCTTGTGGACTGTTCAGATATTGTCAAACATTTCGGGTTTTCATTTAAGATTAAAACTGCTTCACCCAACTTTTTGTCATTGACATGCTTGGTGTGACTTCTTTTTGATACTCGTAATTTGTTTCTATAGCTTCATTGCCAAGGAATGCTTTTTGCTTAATTTCCAGATTTGCTTGAGGACAAGCAATGCTCAAGTGTGGGGGGATTTGATGTGACCAATTTATATAGATCGCCCACATCATTATTGGCCTTTTTCGTATGTGTTTTGAGTCGATTTTGTATGCATTTGGCGCGTTTATGGTGTTTGTTAGTGCTTTCAGGTTCTTAGCAGGTTGCGCGCCCATTTGGTACATTTTCTGACGATTGTTGGCCAAAAAGTTGACCCGAGTGTTCGGGTGATGTTGATAATGAAGAACAAAGATTTCAGCAGATATGCACTGCGCCGCAGTGGGAGGGTTATTGCCCCACTGCGCCGCAGTCGTTGGGTACCAAAGATACAAGATTCCAGTGAATTATCACTGCGCCGCAGTGGGAGCATTCACACCCCACTGCGCCGCATTCAACAACGAATAAACAATTCAGGGACTTCTCACTGCGCCGCAGTGGGAAGTGCACAAGGCCACTGCGCCGCAGTGAGTGCACGGGAGAATCAGGGTTGCAGCCTTTTGCTGCAGATTTTGGGGGAGGTATATAAAGAAAAAAACCCTATTTTCCCAAGGATCCAAATTCTTTCTAAGAGCTGCTCTCCAAGGGATTTCTTCAAGGATCAAGGGTGGATTTCTTCGTCCGATTCATTGAAGATTCACGGGCACCCACTTAGATCGTATCTATTTTATTGTCTTGCAATTTCAATTTCAAGAATGATTGGTACATCATGTTCTTCTTTTATTTTGATTATTATTTTAAATTAATCATGAGTGGCTAAACATTCAATCATCCACCTTGAGGAAACTAGACGAATGATGTGATTGCTATATGTTTTAATCCAAAGAGTTGATTTCAATTATCGTTGTGTCGTGATCTTGATGATTTAATTCCTTTTTATATATTATTATGATATTGGTGGCATATGTGTTCTTCGTTAGTGGTACTAGTTGGATGCATATGTGATTTTCAAATGGTTGTTTGTCTATGAGCAATTATCACTAGTTCATGGTATGATAGTGAATATCATTTTAATAAAAGGAGTCATTTTGTCAACGTGTTTTATAACGGTTGGTGGTACCACGTTATCTTCACATAGGCACAATTGTTAATTCGATAGTCAAGCAAACTAATTGTTGGTAAGGTTGTCTAGGCATTGGTGGTACCGGCTTGGGTAATTAAACTAGCAACTTAGGTGATTGGGTAATTTGCTCACGGTTGGTGGTACCACGTGAGCACCTTAATCCTTTTACGATTATCTTTTCAACTCAATGAATTGGGTCTTAATTGAATGCAATCATGTTTGAAGTCTAGCGAATTCAAGGTGGATGATCTTTATTAATATTGTCTGAAGCTTTTCTTTACTTTTATGCGTTTTGTCTTTTAAATTTATTTTCATTTAATTGTCAAAGTGAGATTCGAAGCAACACCCTGTTTTCCAAACCATTTTATTAAACAACTAGTTCAAACCAATCCCCGAGAACGAACACGGACTTACCTTTTAACTATATTGCATACGAACGGGTCCACTGCCCGATAGTGTGTAGTAGTGAGTTTCTAGGTATTTCTAGTTTATAATTTTTAAACTCGATTTAGCACATCAAGTTTTTGGCGCCGCTGCCGGGGAGTGTGTGCCGATTTAGTTGTTAATTTAGTGGTTTGATCCTTTCTCACGCGTGAGGAAGTTACTTGTTTATTAGTTTAGTTTTCTTTTCTTATCACAGGTGCATTTAACGTGTTTGTGTTAGTTGTGTGTTTGCAGGCATATTTCTTTAGTTGATGAACTTGCGTTCTTCGGGTCTCCCTTTGAATAGTCCTTTGTCTACTCCGAGAAGACCAAGAGGGCGTAGGTTTAACTTCACTGAACCCACAACACCAATACCGACACCATTTTCACCTATAGCTAAACCCACTCCTGATTCGGACGAGGAAGGGTTCTTTTTGGACGAGTTTTTCAATTTAGAAGTAAAGCAAGAGGAAATGGGGGACGAACAACCAAGGGGTCCAAATGACACTCGCTATGGCGAGAGGGTTCGAACTATCCCAACGGCCGTGGTTCCGCCATTAGACCTCCAACCATTGATCACACTTTCGCTTTGAAAGGAAACCATCTAAAGAGCATAGAAGAGCATCAATTTGATGGGAAACGGAAATGGGATCCTTACCAACACTTGGATAGGTTTGAAAAGTTGGCTCGGCTATATCAATATGGGCAAAACCAAATAAATGCCGTGAAACTTGAGACATTTCCCATGTCAATCACCGGAGAAGCACTTGATTGGTTCAATGATCTTCCAGAAAATTCTATCACTACTTGGAACCAACTCAAGGAGGCTTTCATTGGTGAGTTTTATTCACTTAGAACTCAAAGAAGGTTGGAGAACATGATTAGATCTTTTGAACAAGATGATGGAGAAGATGTTGTTGAGGCTTGGATTCGTTTCAAGGAAATGTTGAGGAATTGTCCAGGTCACGATTTGACTAGGGAAAAATATGTGGAGCTTTTCTTTGATGGGTTAGATAAAAAGTCTAAACGAGAATTGGGATATGCTTTTGGGGGTAGTTTCAATAACATTACACCCAATGAAGGTTATCGAATCTTGGAAGACATGGCGAAGGATAGCTCAACTTTGGATGATGAAAGGTTTTTGAAGAATGAGAAAAAGATGAAGAGAGGTACTAACCAAGGGAGAGTTGCTAAGGTTGAAGCTAGCAATGACCCAGGGGTTATTGGAGAGATTAGGGCGCTATCTGAGCGCATGGAAAAGGGGTTTGCTACTCAAGAGAATAGGTTTGGAGCAATTGAGAGAGATGTTAAGGTAGTAGCCGATGGGTGTGATCATTGTGGTGATATGCACTATTCTGATGAGTGTCCAAATCGGGCACCCGAAGATGTGAGTTATGTTCAAAATCAACCCCAAGGGAATTTCTATCGCAACACCGGTTTCCAGAACCGGCCTTCAGGTAATACTTCTTATAACTCTTCTTTTCAGTCTAATAATTCTCGTTTTTCAGGTAATAGGTGGCAAAGAGATAATTATTAGAATCAGCCACAACAGCAGACTCAGCAAGGACAAGGATCAGGTTCTTCTTCTTCTAATGCCGATCCTAATGCCGAGTTGAGAGAGATGATGAAGCAGTTGGCTAGTAATCAGGTTGAAACAAATACTAGCATTCAAATGATCAGGGAAGACACTAAGACTTTGAGTGAGAGGTTGGATCAGTTAAGTGGGAAGGTGGAGATCAACATGAAAAACCAGGGAGTTAATTTCAAGGATCTCGAAAGTAGGATGGCCGCTCTTGCTAGGCCCACAGGGACTCTTCCTAGCAACACACAGCAGAATCCTAGACCTCAGTTTAGTCTTGGACAGAATCAAGGACAGAATCAGGGACAGAAATACACTCCACCTCCAGTCCGCAATGAGCAAGCCAAAGCCATCACCACTCGTACTGGTAGGTCTTATGACTCACCTCCTATTCCTAGGTGAGAAATGATTTTGGGTGAACCGTTGTGTGCGAAAGTGTGTCAAAGAGCCAAAAATCTGGAAAACTGCAGCATATCGCGGCGCGAACTGGGCCCTCGCGGCGCGAGTTTGGCAGGATTTGAAGCAAATTGTCCAGGGGATTTTCTCGCGGCGCGAACCAGGCATCTTGCGACGCGAGGGGCATTTTCAACGCGATCGCGGCGCGATCAATCTCACTCGCGGCGCGATAGGGGGTGTCCAGGTAAGTTTTCTTTTCTTTTAATATTAAAATTCGAAAATTAAAAAGGGGACCTAAAGCAAACAAGCAGGGCACGATCTATCTATCTTTCTCTCACTCTCACTTTCTTTTTCTTTTCTCTCAAAACACACACTCACGACACACACACACACACACTAGTTTTGTGTTTCTTCTTCTTCCTCTCTTCAAGCCTTCATCTTCTTCTCCATTTCATCATCATCATCATGTCAAGAGGGGTATGTGATTCTCAACTCTTTCTCTTTTCTTTTCAATTTTATTTCAATTTAATTAGGATTTATTTATTTTCTCGAATTTTCTTTCAATTAATGTTTGTTAATTACTTGGATAAGTTAGTATTGTTGTTTATTGTCCTTAGAGGTGATTAATTTTGGAAGAATCTTAGAAAAACCTAATTAGGGTTCTTAATTTTTAATTTGGGGGTTTTTAAGATTTAGTCATCCTTAATCTATTTTAATTCAAATTAGTTAAAGCACTGTTAATTAGACATAAAACCCATTCAGAAAATCCAAAAAAAAAAAAAAAATTCAGAATCGCGGCGCGATAGGGGAACCTCGCGGCGCGAGATTCTGGGCTGTTTGCCCGTTTTTGCCGTTTGTCTGTCTTAGCCTTTCGTGAGTGCCTCCATTTGTTTACTCTGACTTATTTAGCACATTTTGAATATTTTTTTTGCAGAAACAACCGGTTGGACAAAAATACGAGGGATGGGTGTGGCCGAATAACTACCAATTTGACTATGTAGATGATAGCTACACTCCACCAACCGCTCCTGCTAGCAAAACATTCAGGTTACTCAAGACACACACACATCCTTGGCTGCAATTCAAGGATGTCCCAAAGGCGGAACGCCAAGTGTTTTTGAATAGGTTAGCGGAAATCCAAGACTATGAGTTGATTCCCCCTCGTACAATGGACTGGCAGATAATTCGTGATGCGCTCCTTGATAACTACTTTGCAGATAGGTTTAGGACAGAATATACGGATGATGAAACAGGTTGGGTAGCGACCATCGATATGTGGAAAAGGGTCTTTGAGCTGAACAAGCCGGCTAAACTGGAATGGTGCCAGGAATTCTACTCATCTCTTAGAGTGGGATTTCTACCTGTTGAGGACATTAGTGAGGATCGAGTGATCCACTTTCGATTAGGTGGCAAGCAGCGCCACTGCACGATTCCTGAGTTTGGCTATTTATGTGGGATGTTTGAGAAAAACGAGTTTAATGATGGGTTGGTTCAATCTTTCTTGGAGAACAGCATTCTGGACACTTCCCATTTTGATGATGGGGTGAGTTTTCACGAGTATTGGAATAGGATTTCAGGGAAGCCTTCGTTTAGCTCGGGGGTGAGCAAAGTGTCGGACATTCGGTCCAAAAAGTTGAGGCTTTTGCATAAACTGATAACATACTCTTTCATCCATCGGGGCAATGCAAATGACAAAGTGTGTAGCGATGATTTGTGGTTACTCAGGCAGTTCCAAGACTTCACTCCCACCAGATATGGTTGTGCCCCTTATATCCTTGCTTGTCACATGCAGAAGCACCGGGAGCGTAGGTATTTATGTGGTCATTTCGTGACCTCGATCATGGAGAGGTTGGGCATGGCAAACACTAGTGAGGGAGGAGAGTTTCGGATATTGAGCCTACCATTATCATTGATGCCACAGAGTTAAAGAAGGCAAGGTTGATGACTTCGGCGAGTGATTTGGGGGATGAAACGGAGGATGAGCAAGAGCCGCCGGCTCAGAGACAGAGGGTGGAGCCGCCACCCCTGATGGAGCAGCAGCCTAACCCTTACCCGGCTTATGATTTTGCAGGTTGGGGAACCAAGCTTGATGAGATCCTGGGTAATCAGCGGGAGCTCAGGGACACTCAGGACATGATGATGGATGGACAGAGGACGATGTGGAGCCAAGTGAACCGCCTGGGCTTCCAAAACGAGTACTGGTCTCCCTACATCAACCATTGGATCCAACCGGAGTCTCCACCTCCACCACCGCCTACTCAGGCATTTAGTCCTCCTCCCATTTTCATGCCGGCCAGCACCACTTATGGATTTTTCTGTCCACATCCTGATCAGCAGCAGCCCGGTTGGGCAGGCCCGAGTTCGAGCGCAGCAGGCACTAGTGGGACCACAGGGGGCGCTCAGGATATGCCCCAATTTGGGACATATAGACATACCACTGGAGAGCGCTATTCGGGGCCTGGTTTTGATTTCTACCGAGGCATATTTGGTGAGCCGGCCGATCCAGATGCTGGTGACGGTGTTCCCTCCTCTCATGACATAGAGGAGAATTGATCTATTCTATCTTCTTTTCTATTTTCTGAAACTTTCGAAACTTTGAACTTTATTTCTTTTCGATTTGGTTGTAATTCCGCCGTTTAGGCGATGAGACATTTGTAGTATTTTCCGTATTTCCTTTATTATGAACTATGTAGTTGTTTTGGTATTTTGCTTTTGGTGATTGTCAGGTGATTATTTCAAGTTTGCAAGTTGAATTGTGAGAGAATGCCTTGGGAATTTTTGGAACAAACAAGCGGGTTTATGCTGGCAGTCAGTTCAGCACCCACTTAAATTTTGGCTTCAACTTTGCATTGGTGAATTCTTGCTTTCACCCAGAGGTTTTTCATTGTTCCTTTCTACATTTTGCATTTTTCCCTTTTTCCCATTGTTTGCCTTCGTTATTCGTCCATTGAGGACAATGTACAACTTAAGTGTGGGGAAGGGGATGGTAAACTGGAAAAATGAAAAATTTTGAAGTTTCTTTCCTTTACTAGCATTTTGGTTATGTTTTTAAATTTTTGAGACTATAGGTTTTGTGCAAAGACGAGAAATGAGGACTTTGAATTTTGCTAATCTAGGATAAAACTTGAGATTGTTTACCTTTAGCTTTCCTTTTCTAGTGCTTGTGGCATTTCATCGTTCCAAGGGGTCATAGGCTTGTTCCGAACCTCAAATAATCTAGGTTGCTTGCGAATTGTACCTTAATGATGAACCTAATGTGAATAATAGCTTCACTAGATGATGTATTGGTAGGCACCGCTTGAGGTTTTCCATTTGAATTTTGCAACTTGTGTGCATGAAAAGCTCGAAATGTATTAAATATGCTTGTGGTAATTTGACTTAACATATGGTTTGCACACCGGATGTCTGGTCCTTAATTCTTATGTTATAGGTTGTAGCTCTAGTCATTATGTTTGGTCTTTATATCGGGGTGTCTGGGGTGCTTCGGCATCAAACGGGTGGCACATGTGGGAATGCGCATAATCCTTTTCCAATAGTCTAATGCTAATGTGGTCTTTGAGATTCGAACAAGTAAGTCCTTGGGGTAACTTCATTTTACCTAGCTCACCTAAAGCTTCCAACTTGGGATGGGTTGTCAGAAAGTTCGTTACACGGGTCTCATCGAAAATCACGGGTGTTAAATTATAAAACTTTTTATTCTCACATGTGTTTGTGTTTAGAGCATGGTCTCTGGATATGCAACCCAACCTTGAGTTCTGCCGTATGTCTCTTAACGATACTCACGTATCCGTAGCGAACCGCTGGCCGGACGCTTAAAGTACACTTTCGTATGATCACCTAATGTGTGGATAGAGTTGCAATTCTAGACCGTAGGAGTATGTTTTGTCAAGAGACTCGTAAGTATAACGTAATGAAAACCTTATGGAAAACCAATGGCGTGATTGTTTAAGTGGACAAAAATACCGGTAATCATTGTGGAATATTGCTTATGTTGCCAATAATAATGTTGAAGCTTGCTAGTAGATTATAGCTTAGTAGGAACGAGCTTAAGGTCAATTGGAATGATAGAAATGTTCAAGAGGTGTTAACACAAGCATAGGGAGGATTCTAATTGTAACTGAAAGATGATTTTGCTCTAGATTAGTCGAATTTTCTGATTTCGTCTTAAACTTTGCTCATTAGTTTTTAAATGCATTTGCTTTTGGTATT
>CM067168.1:140728495-140733495 GCA_034093135.1 Erigeron breviscapus | reverse complement strand
AAAAAAAAAAAAAAAAAAAAAAAAAAAAAAAAAAAAAAAAAAAAAAAAAAAAAAAAAAAAAAAAAAAAAAAAAAAAAAAAAAAAAAAAAAAAAAAAAAAAAAAAAAAAAAAAAAAAAAAAAAAGAAAAAAAAAAAAAAAAAAAAAAAAAAAAAAAAAAAAAAAAAAAAAAAAAAAAAAAAAAAAAAAAAAATCAAAAACGAAAAGACAAATAAAAAAGCAAAAAAAAAAAAAATAAAAAAATAAAAAAGAAAGAAAGAAAAAAGAACACCCAGTTCAATACGAGAGACAAACACGTAAAATAACGTTATCTACTATGATAAAAAAAGGATATCCCACCAATTAAACGTAAAAAGAATAACCTTCCATTGACTAATAATTCAAATACCCGTTGCACGATGCCACAAGTACGAAGGGACTTAATAGGCATCCGTGCTTTTCAAACTCCCGAATGGTGTGAATATCTAATCTACTTGTGACGGTATTGTCTATTACCCGCTTCTTTAAAACATAGTGTAAAGGAATACTTTCCATTTAGTTACCATATGTTCTCCAAATCTTGATATCATTAGGAAAGTAATCTATCCACTTATGTAATTGTGCGATAGAGAAGGGACGTTGAATTTTCCCACTAGGGTATCTATAATTCCACACGTTTTCAGAATCTAACTTGATATTTGTTGAAGGTCCAACATAGTCGAGCCATGAAAAACAAGATTGTCCGGTTCCTAATTTCCGCAGCAGGTGTAGGAATATATTAATGATCTTTGGAAGAAATTGGAACATGTCCGAGTCTCTATAACAATACTCTGTGGTATAATTTAGATAAGGTAAGTCCTCCTTAGCGGTACGTATCGGGGAAAACACAACGATAGAATCAACACCCTTATTAGATTCAGCAATATTTTCCTTAGTTACATCAACAACCCTTATGCCATCTCCAATGGCCAGAATGCCATCCAAAATGTTAGAACAAGCATATCGAAGTTTTGGTATGTTGTCATTGAAGCTTCAAAATGTCAGTCAATATGTTCCACCAAAATGTATGCCAACATATTGAACGCATATTGAAACTGCGGGCCATGTTCATTTTTTAATTTTTATATTATGCATATGTGAGTATATGTATACTTGATATATTGTTTTTGAATTTATATTTGATGATGATGTGACATGACGATATTGATGTTTTAGTATGTTGGGTTGGAGGCAAAATATGTTCAATATGTTATTTCAATATGTTGGAACAGTTTGCTGAGGTTACCGATATGCTTAAGGATATTGATGTTGCCATCGGAAATAGCCTTACTAACGCTATTTTCTTTCGCTTGACATTCTGGATAAAAAATACTTTGTGTACCATTGCTCTCTACATTCATCCTAGCATCCTTATTCTTCTTATCATTTAATTTAGCTAGCTCCTCAATAAAGCCCGTCAAATTAGAATGTTCATCATCCTCGTTAATAACTTGCGCATCACACATAGATTGGTCCCTTTTAGCTGCAACATCTGCGACAACACCTTTATCGTGAATATCAAATGTTTTAGGATCCAATGGTGCTTTTGAATTTGACCCATCCGTTGAGACAGATGAATCTTGAGATTACCCTTTAACATCTAACTCGAATTCTGGATCTAAATATGCGGATTTGTTCACGGAGACAGCAGAATCTTCCCTGAAAACCATAGCATCAATTATCTCTCGAATTTCATTAGTTTGCCTCGTTATCACACAGACTTTTCCATGTAATAAATATTTCCTCTTATCAATGTCCACATACAAACAGTTTCCCCACAATGATCCAACCTTAGTAAAGGCTTTAGAAGTCCTACTAGCACCTATAGGAAGTCCTACAATATCGATCCATACAACCCGCTTGTTTACATTTTTTTTTGAACATTTAGTCGGGTGATTACATCAGGGAAACCTCACCGTATAATGGTGAAGCCTTGCACGTACCCTAGACAACGAGACGTTGACTATGGACGTTTGAAGTATTCGGAGGAAAAACTCCAAGACTTGCCATCCATAAGGATCGAACTCAAGACATAGGGTAAAACCTGTGAGTGCTTCTAACCAGTTGGACTAGTCATCATTGGCTTTTCGAACATTCAGTCGGAACGCGACATCAGAAAAACCTCACCGTATAATTGTGAAACCTTGCACGTACCCTATGTGAAGTGGCGGCCCTGAGAATTTAAGTGCCCAGTCCGAGCCGAGAAAAAAATGCCCCCAACTCTTAGGAATCCAATTATATTAGCAAAAAAATTTTTTATATAATTTGAGACGTTATAACAATAACAAAATGATAGTATTAGAAATACATACCACAGTAGTTAACCAATGATTCGAGAAGCTCGCCTAGCATTCTTCATAGCAAATTGGTTGATTAGCTCTTCACAATCTATACTCTCTAAATGAACCTTTGATGTGGATGATAAAGTGTAGGAGGCTTTGTGTGGATGAAAAGTGTCTGGGAAATTTACTTTTTTATCTTTTAAATTTCATTTACTTTAATTAAAGTAAATATATTAGTATAATTTAATAATAAGGACATAACTTTATATGGGTATACATATTTAGTACCTAAAGGATTGTATATTTATAATTTAGGCATTAACTTGTTTATGAAAACAAATATATATATCTATATAATATAAATATATAATATATTAAACTTTTACATATATAATATATATAGAAATTTTTAAAATTTTTGTGCCCCCTCAAAATTGTGCCCCAGACGGATGTCTTGCTTGCCCCCCCTCCGGGCCTCCCCTGCCTATGTGGACCATAGGCCATTACAAGTATTGAGGAAAAACTCCAAGACTTGCCATCCTAAGGATCGAACTCAAGACTGGTAAAACCTGGGAGTGGCTCTGACCTGGGTTGGCCATCATTGGCACAACCCGCTCGTCTAGAGTGAAACATTGTGGATGGTTCAATCAATTTTTTCTTATTATTATTGGAAATCTACTGATACGACAGTATATCAAAAAATGCTTTCTTAAATATCCGTAAAAAAAAATAGAGACCAATAATCTGGGCATCTCTAAGGCTATTCGCAATGAATAAGAGATGACACGAAAAGATGTCATCTCTCAGTAATCTCTCACTGGAACACAACCGCTATTACCGAGAGATAAGCGAGAAATAAAGTTGTGAGAGATGTAATCACGTGCAAGAAATAGATGTTAAGAGAATGTGTAAGTTTGTAGTGTTTAATTGTAGTGAGAGACAAAATGTAGTGAGATATGACATTGTCAACAAAATGTAGTGAAAGTTTGAAAGTAAGAGATGAAAAAGATAATAGTGAGGTGGCATAAAGAGGTTAGTTATTTATTGCCATGGCTTAAGGATCGAACCCGGGTCTCTCACCTACACATATGGGCTCAAGCTGCATTGCTAACGGGTACGCATACTACTCTATCTATTGATGGATTGGCGATATTGTAACAAATTCTTTTTTTAAGTGTCAGTCGGTATTCTACATTAGGGATCACCTCATCATACAATGATGAAGCCCTAACGTACTCTAGACTACGTGATGTCGACCATAACTTGTTACACGTGACGTGATCAGAGAAAAAACTCACAGACTTATTATTCCAAACAGTCACACTCAAGACCTGTGGAAAAAAACCATGATTACATCTACCAAATTAAAATGACTTCATTTGCGTTAATTATGTTGTTTAGAATGTTATTTACAAAGTATATAATACTTTTGTAATTACATTACAAAAGCACTCATCGAAAAAGAATAGTAAACAACATACCAAACAAACTAATATATTAAGAATTAAACAAGAAATACTCGCGCGTATAGTTTTCAGGCAAACATATTGTTTTTTTTCGAACATCGGCAAACAGATTGTTAATTTTTTTTATTTTTTTTTTTGAACGGCAAATTTGGGCTCAGCGGCATGTCTCTTCATATACCCAACTCCAATTCCAGAGGAAACCCATTATGGGAAAACCCCTGTCTCCATTCCTGGGAGCATTTTGCTCACACCAAGATTTGAACCCAAGACCTCTCAGTCACAGATTGTTAATGGGGCCAAAAGCCCAACCCTAAACATAAAACACACGTAATATATATAGTTTGATATGTAACATATAAACTCTCACTTATTACATCTATACATTAAAAGAGGGTGTTTGGGATTGAGATTTGAAAGAGATTTTTAGATTATTGCGTTTGGAAATTGTAAATAATCCGTTTTTAGTGTTTGGGTAAAAAATGTCAAAAAATTGATTTTTTGCATTTAGAAGGTCACAAAACGCAGTTTTCCAAAAGCACCTCCTCCCCTACTGCACCAAAACGCAATTATGTAAAACTAATATCCCGCCATTTATTTTACCCCCCTACCCTTTATATCTACCTTTCAAAATAAGATACGGAGTATTATAATACACATTCTTTTTTCTTGATATAATAGCTCTGCAAGCATCTGTTCTTTTTATTTGATTTCTTGTTTCGCCGACTACTTACAAAGATATGTCCGTTCTTTTTAGTTGATTTGTTTATATCCATGTATTTTATATAAACAATTGTTTTAGTATTGAAAAATTCTATTAAACATAATTCTCTAGCTTTTTATTCATTAAACATATAAGGGTTTTAAGATTTATCTTATACTGTATTGTTGATTTAAAAAATCTCATATTTTTATTTTTATTTTGCCAGGACTCTTTGAATTATGCCTAGTGTTATATATACAAATATATATAGTTATGCGTAATTACCATTATGTCCTTGTAATTAGTATATAACCTTACAAGGGTCTTAACCCTAGAGGTAATTGTAATTAACCTCATTCTAATTCACTATCCTATTCCCTCCATCTCTCTCTAATTACCTGCCGCCATTCTCTATTATTGTGATCTCTTCTTTTCTTATTATCCTCTATTATAATTGTTATTGTTAATTATTGTCATTACTAGATTAGTGATTCAAGATCGAACGAATTCATAACACGTTATCAGCACGAGAAGCT
>CM067168.1:140708495-140723495 GCA_034093135.1 Erigeron breviscapus | reverse complement strand
ATAATACTGATATATGTTTTAATTTATTGGTAGATAATACTGATATATGTTTTAATTTATTGGTAGATAATACTGATATATGTTTTAATTTATTGGTAGATAATACTGATATATGTTTTAATTTATTGGTAGATAATACTGATATATGTTTTAATTTATTGGTAGATAATACTGATATATGTTTTAATTTATTGGTAGATAATACTGATATATGTTTTAATTTATTGGTAGATAATACTGATATATGTTTTAATTTATTGGTAGATAATACTGATATATGTTTTAATTTATTGGTAGATAATACTGATATATGTTTTAATTTATTGGTAGATAATACTGATATATGTTTTAATTTATTGGTAGATAATACTGATATATGTTTTAATTTATTGGTAGATAATACTGATATATGTTTTAATTTATTGGTAGATAATACTGATATATGTTTTAATTTATTGGTAGATAATACTGATATATGTTTTAATTTATTGGTAGATAATACTGATATATGTTTTAATTTATTGGTAGATAATACTGATATATGTTTTAATTTATTGGTAGATAATACTGATATATGTTTTAATTTATTGGTAGATAATACTGATATATGTTTTAATTTATTGGTAGATAATACTGATATATGTTTTAATTTATTGGTAGATAATACTGATATATGTTTTAATTTATTGGTAGATAATACTGATATATGTTTTAATTTATTGGTAGATAATACTGATATATGTTTTAATTTATTGGTAGATAATACTGATATATGTTTTAATTTATTGGTAGATAATACTGATATATGTTTTAATTTATTGGTAGATAATACTGATATATGTTTTAATTTATTGGTAGATAATACTGATATATGTTTTAATTTATTGGTAGATAATACTGATATATGTTTTAATTTATTGGTAGATAATACTGATATATGTTTTAGTTTATTGGTAGATAATACTGATATATGTTTTAATTTATTGGTAGATAATACTGATAAAATTAAAAGATGGTTTTGTAGTGATTTTGATTCAATTAATTGACAAACCTTTTTGATAGTATGCGTATGACCTTTCTGGTCAAATTTCTTACATTGATTGTGATTATAATCATAATTGTTGTTAGTTTACTATTATTTTCATTGTCATTAATGATTATTTATCAAAATAAATAGAGGCAAATCAATTAGTTAGTATAGTTAATTATGGTAATCAAATAATTCAAATTGATTTTTGTTTCTACCATATATACTAAAATTTATTAGTCAAAGATTTTGCAAAATTCTTGAAATTACTTTAAATAATAAAACAAGGACTTGCGCTTTCTATTTAGACAAATTAATTAGAGTTTATATAATGGCAAATCGATATGAAGGTATTTCGATTTTTTTTGAAGATATAAAGCCATACGGAGCTAATAAAACTACTTATACTAGCATAAATGTTTCAGTGTTTATATATGTAGTTTAACTGATTTAAATAATGACTTGGTGACATATATATATGTATTGACGTTTTTTTTTTCAACATGTATATATGTTACTGGTCTTAATACCCGTACGATGTACTGATTATATAATGTTTGATGATACAATTATATCTATATAGAGAATAGAGAATATGTGGTTGTTAAATACCTAAGTTTGGATATAAATTCTTTCACATATTATATGAAACCACATGAATTGTATAATATATTTGTTTAATTAGATGTTTAAAACTTAGCATATATCTTATTTTTTAAGATAGTTGTATTCCGTATTGATGTTAACATTATTAATTTTTTATAAATCATATATATGGAAACTTAATATATAATTAGATATATATATTAAATCTAAAGATTAGTATTTGACTAGATTTAGACCCGTTACGGATTATTTATGATATATTAAAGATAAAATTAAATATATGTAATTCAAGAAAAGTTGTGAAAGAACAAACCATTAAATTCAAATATAAAGAATGTAATTAAAGTTATGAAAGAACAAACCGGTAATTCAAATATAAATAATGTAATGAAATCAAAGTAACAGAATGTAATGTAATACTGGAACATTGACGAAAGTGTTTAACTTGTTCGTCTATCAATATCATGCCAAGGCTTGTGGTTGAAACTGTTTTCTTAACATTACAATTAAAAAAACTTCTTTGTAATTTTTGTTGTGGTATTTGTTTTTATGAAAGTTTTGGATTATATAGTTGTGGTATTTGTTGTGGTATTTGTTGTTTGTCTATCAATATATTATCTTTTTATATATAATCATTGATAATTGGATAAGTTATAATTAAAAATAACTTGAATAAGTTATAACTATAGTTGATGAATACTAATGTAAGCAAAATTGATTTTTTTTATTTTATAAAAGATATTTTTTTAATTATTTAATTAGTTGGTTATTTGGGATAAACATGAGTTTTATATTTTATGTATTTTATTTCAATAAAATTATTATTTTAAGTATAAGGTTTAAAAGTGTAAATTGATGATGGAAAACAAAAAAGTGTAAATTATATTATGACATGTGCTAATTAAATTAGAGAAATTAAGAGTTGTGATTGGTCAACTGAGGTTAGGTCAGTTGTCTTTTAGTATATATTAAGATTAATATTACAATTAGGTAATTATGAATTAAGAATTTTTTTTGATACACCAAAATGACACATGTCGTGCAAGGAATGCGCCAAGTGTCGATCAAAAATATTTTTTATATTAAATCTAAAGAAAGATTAGTATTTGATTACAATTAGGTAATTATGAATTAGGAATCTTTTTTAATTACACCAAAAGTGACACATGTCGTGCAAAGAATGCGCAGTGTCGATCAAAAAAATACATAATCTTGTTTTAGTATATTGGTAGATGTGCATGCATGCTAAAGAATATATATGGCATTCACTCCACAATTTTTTTTTTATTATTGCTACAATACTGTCCATATGAGATCTATATATACAATACATATGAGAATAATGATTAAGCTTAAGCTTAAAGACTATATGGATCTAGTTAGTTTTGTATTATGATTTTGAACATGTGAATAGATTCATGTGCAAGCCTTACGAATAAAAAGTACACAAATTATGTTGATAGTGATAACACTAATTTTTCTAATATATGAACATTTTTTCCGAGCTCTCGTTAAAAAAAAAAGAAAAAAAAAGACCTTCTTGGCATCATATTATAGAGGGTTCTGTACAAAGCCATATTTTCTGATAGTCAATTGATAAATGACACATTATAATCTAGTTATGCATGGCATAATTATTCAAATAACATAATCATTATTCATATTCTCCCTACAATTGGTTTCTAGAAGAGAACCAAATTGTCTCAATTTTAAATTATTAGTTGCACGGTATACGTATCAATACGATCACACCTCACCAAAATGAGACGAAAAAGTATGACTAGACATTTATATATTGGGTTTTGATTCCCCATCAATTATTAAATATATATATTGGGTTTTGATTCCCCATCAATTATTAAATATGTATAACCATCAACTGATGACATATCTACAACACTCATATGTTTATTGTCAGTTTGATAAGAAAGTATTCCCAGTCTTAGGGGGAGAGAGAAGAAAAAGAAAGACTGGTAACACAAGAAATAACTTGAGAATGCATCACCAATATCAAATCTTGACCCCAAAAGTGGTCACACATGAAGTCCAAAATAATAAATTATTAGATGCATTCACAAATACAAATAGAGTGACAACGTCACATATACCAGCACCTGCTCAAATTAAATGTGGGAGGCCAATCGATTCAAAAACCTACGAAAAGAAATTAGCAAAAACATAGTTGGTGAAAAATTTCCAACATAACATTAATGAAACCTCTACAGAGGTAAATATCCCAAGGACATACACAATACCAGAGGAAAATATAGTCCTTGATGAAATGTTGGTTCCAAAATTAAAAATGAGATCTCAATACATATTAGTGCACTTTGGAACCGAACAACACATGCATGTTGACAATATATATTTTCATATGCTATAGCAACAAACGTAATAAATACGTATATAAAACTCTGGATATATGCATATACAGAGATGATTGGCCCAAATGGCAAGAAGCCATAAAATTCGCTCAAAAGCGAAGTATCTTTCGGACCTATAGGCCGCACACCCATAGACGTCGAACCAGTAGGTTATAAATGGGTGATTGAAATAAAAAAAATGAGATTATATAAGGCACGATTAGTTGCACAAAGTTTCTCTCAAATCCCGGGTAATGAGGAAACATATTCTCCCGTAATATATGCAACAATAAATAGATTTTAATCGGCCTTACAATCTCTGAAGGACTTCATATGAAACTAATTGATGTCGTTACTACATATTTATACGGGAATGTAGAAAATGACATTTATATAAAAATCTCTTTAGGCTTAATATTGGCTAAAGCCTTAAATTTAACAGCAAAAGATATGTTGGAAAGATCATTATATGGTCTAAAATAATAAAGTCGAATATGGTACAATAGACTCGTTGAATATCTCGTAAATGTGCCTTAGACTTAAGATATATAGGCGTGTCTTGAAAGTGCGTAGGCTTGTGCTTTGATTCAGTTCGAACCTGTCTACTTAATTGGCAGTAGTATGACTGTTTTGGGTATGAGTTGAAACATTCGATATCATATTTATGTGCAATCGGTACTCTCATGTATCTTGCAAACAACACGAGATCCGACATTGATTTTTCAGTACATATACTTGCGTGATAAAGTTTAAATCTTACATGTAAACACTGGAATGAAATTAAATTTATATTCCGATATTCTATGGGACGCAAGACTTAGGTCTATCATATCAAAACAAAAAGTCTCAACTAATCGGATACACTCATATTGTGTACTTATCCACACAAATCACGTTCTAATGCGGTAAAACAATTTTGTGGAAATCAAAAATCAAGAATTAGAATCAATCTAGAAGACCCCGATGACCATTTATGAAGAAAACGTTGGCTGCATAGCTCAGATCAGAGAAAGCTACATCAAGAGTAAGAGGCTAAAGCACATCTTATGATCTACAAAAAGGAAAAAGAAACATCTATGCAACAATCAAGTCAAGTGAGAACGTGGATGACCTATTTATAAAGTCCTCACCTTGAAGCAGTTTCAAGCAGTTGTCACTACAAGATCGGGCTTCGAAGATTGAGAGACATATGTTAAATTAAGAAGGAGCATTATTGATGTGCAAAATCGAGTCTTAAATTTATAAACAGATCTACCGCTAACTGACTACAACACACTTACGGGCAGTGTACCCATTCGTATGTAATATAGCTAACTGGCAAGACCAGGATCGAACACAAGGACTGATTGTTGTACTAAAGGTTGTAAAAATGTGAAACAAGTAAAAAGTTTGGTGTGACCGAATTGTCACTTTGCGTTTCTGGAAGCTAAATGATTAACAAGTAAATAAAAGTACTCAACCGGTATTAGCGAGAGCACACGAAAAGAGTTTGAGTTGTAAACAAATAATTAAAAAGCCATCTATGTCGAATCCGCTCCACAAAAAGTCTAGGTTGCATATAGGTTAAGCTCAAAATTCATATATGTTGGTAATAATAATCGTGATAAGATAAAAGCACAAACGGGTGCACCTAGTTTGTAAAATCGACTCAATCACCTAATCAATTCAATTTCTTGCAACAAGTGGTACCACCAACCCTATTACAATTCCTTGAACTAAATAGTTTATTTGATTATTTAAGTAACAATTTTATCCTTGTGAAAGAAACGTGGTACCACCAACCGTTAAATCCACTTAACAAAGTAATTTCTATTAGACTTGTATTCTTTACTATCATACCATGACCTAGCAAGAGTTATTCATAGACAAACAACTAAATAATACTTGCATTCAACTAGTACCACTATCGAAGAACACAAATATCACCAAGAACACAAGTTAAGTAGAAGAAATCACTTCATTAAGATCTTGACAAAATGTTAAGTAAAACCAACTTGAATTCAAAATATTATGCAACCATAACTAATTGTTCACTTCATCTTCATAGATGTATAAGGATTTAGCTACTCATAATGAAAAAAGCTAAAGATTCAAGTAAAAAGAAAGACATAATGTACCAAATATAGAGTAATAATCCAAATCGAGGTAACAAAGTAGCCACGACCACTAAACAAGAGCCAAAATTAATCTTCAAGTCTTCAAATGATGTTGGAGTAGTGAAAACCCTTAGAAAACCCTCAAAAACGGCTGGAGAAAAGTGTGTGAGCTCAAAGTGTCCAAGATTTTTTTTAGGGTTGAGTGGTGGTTGGTATTTATACCCCAAGAGAGAGAAAATTGTGATGTCAGCTCGATCTCGCGCCGCTAGAACCTTTCCTCGCGCCGCTAGGAGTTTTTCTAAGCAAATCTGGTCGACGAACATCGAAACTCGCGCCGCGACTGGAGTTTGTTCACTGGCTCGCGCCGCTAGAACCCAGGGTCGCGCCGCGAGGTCCCCCTGGATTCGCCATTTCCACTTTGTTTTCGACCATGCTTCATCCGTTAGTGCCTTTGGACCATTCCTAAGTCGTTTTCTACCATTTGTGAGCGATAAACTTGCTTTAGACCTGAAATCACTAGCAAATACCATAAAGCACCACAAAACATGTATAAACGGCTATCAAACGTGCATAAAACGTCCAAATAAGATGTGAGAAATATGTATATATTGAGACACATCAAACCTCCCCACACTTAAACCTTGCTTGCCCTCAAGCAAGTATGCACTTTAATCAATTCTCAATAACCCAACAATTCACGATTTCACAAAACAAAACATGGTTATATGTGAAGTTTCCAACCAAGCGGTGTTGAATACCAAGAGCAAATGCATTTAAAAACTAATGAGCAAAGTTTAAGACGAAATCAGAAAATTCGACTAATCTAGAGCAAAACCATCTTTCGGTTACAATTAGAATCCTCCCTATGCTTGTGTTCACCTCTTTAACATTTCTATCATTCCAATTGACCTTAAGCTCGTTCCTACTAAGCATACAATCTACTAGCAAGCTTCACAATTATTATTGGCAACATAAGCAATATTCCACAATGATTATCGGTATATTTTTCCACTTAAACACTCACGCCATTGGTTTTCCATAAGGTTTTCATTACGTTATACTTATGCATCCCTTGACAAAACATACTCCTACGGTCTAGAATTGCAACTCTACCCACACATCAGGTGATCATACGAAAGTGTACTTTAAGCGTCCGGCCAACGGTTCACTACGGATACGTGAGTATCGTTAAGAGACATACGCCAGAACTCAAGGTTGGGTTGCATATCCAGAGACCATGCTCTAAACACAAACACCTGTGAGAATAAATTTTTTATAATTTAAGACCCCTGATTTTTGATGAGACCCGTGTAAGCGAACTTTCTGACAACCCATCCCAAGTTGGAAGCTTTAGGTGAGCTAGGTAAAACGAAGTTACCCCAAGGACTTACTTGTTCAAATCTCAAAGACCACATTAGCATTAGACTATTGGAAAAAGATTATGCGCATTCCCACATGTGCCACCCGTTTGATGCCGAAGCACCCAGACACCCCGATATGAAGGCCAAACATAATGACTAGAGCCATAACCTATAACATAAGAATTAATGACCGGACATCCGGTGTGCAAACCATATGTTAAGTCAAATTACCACAAGTATATTTAATACATTTCAAGCTTTTCATGCACACAAGTTGCAAAATCAAATGGAAAACCTCAAGCGGTGCCTACCAATACATCATCTAGTGAAGCTATTATTCACATTAGGTTCATCATTAAGGTACAATTTGCAAGCAACCTAGATTATTTGAAGTTCGGAACAAGCCTATGACCCCTTGGAATGATGAAATGCCAAAAGCACTAGGAAAGGAAAGCTAAAGGTAACTAATGTCAAGTTCTATCCTAGATTAGCAAAATTCAAAGTACCTCATTTCTCGTCTTTGCACAAAACCTATAGCCTCAAAAATTTAAAAACATAACCAAAATGCTAGTAAAGGAAGAAGAAACTTCAAAATTTTTCATTTTTCCAATTTACCATCCCCCTCCCCACACTTAAGTTGTACATTGTCCTCAATGGACGAATAACTAAGGCGAATAAAGGGAAAAGAGAAAAATGCAAAAATGTAGAAAGGAAAAACGAAAAACCTCCGGGTGAAATCAATGATGTTTCCATAGCAAGGTTGAATGCTAAAATTGAGTGGGCGCTGAACTGACTGCCAACATGTGGCCGCTCGTTTGTTCCAATAATTCCATAAGCAATCTCGAAACAATTAACTTGCCAACTTGAACCAATTACCTGATAAACACTAATAACAAAAAGAAATACCAAATATCCAACTACATAGTTCGTAATAAAAGAAAATACTAGAAACAACCAAACAAATGTCTCATCGCCTAAACGGCGGAATTACAACCAAATTGAAAGAAATAAAATGTGAATGTCTCAGAAATAATTAGAAAACAGCAAGGGATAATCACTGCTCAAAAATCTGCCAAAACATGAGTTTTCAAACCGTGAACGCGGCCAGTCGCGCCGCGACCTCCTTCCCTCGCGCCGCGACTTTTTCTGTTTTCGACCCAGTCGCGCCGCGACCTACTCACCTCGCGCCGCGAGAAAATGCTCTGACCTCCTGTCCTTCAAACTCGCGCCACTAGCTTCTTTCTTGCGCCGCGACTGAGCTACAACTTGTCAGATTTTTGGTTCCTTGACACACATTACACATATCGGTTCAACCAAAACGACTTCTCACATGTCAATCTCAATGAAACACATAAAATGGAAATAAAAGTACTAGAAACAAATAGAAATAATGAAAACACACGGGTTGCCTCCCGAGAAGCGCTTTATTTATTAACGAGTCATCAGCTTGACTCGATCAAACCTCAAAGATTTACCAAGTTGGGGTCTTTAACCCCTCTCCCCACACTTAAGTTGTTGGGTGTTCCATCCTTAATCGATGGGAAGCAATCATCTTTTATCTTTGTCCGGATCCAATCATTTGCTCGCCCAAAAGCATCCACCTCCAACATCAACTCCTCTTTCTCCTTGGTTGACAAATTCGAACAAAGTTCTTCGGACAACTTCACATTACAATGAGAAACCGCAGACTTGACACGATTGTACAATTTACGGATTTTGGTACTTTGGCTATTTGTTGGCCGAGAGTTTACCACTGTTGTCGTCCTCCCATCATTTCCCTTTTTCTCCAACTTATTGTCTAACCATTCATCAATCTGAGAATCAATAGAACTAAAACAAGTAGTCTCAACAGAATTAACAACATTAGGTGAAGAAAAAAAAGAAGTGTTAAAGAATTCTACCGACTCATCCCCCGTTCTCAATGTAAGCTTACCACGACCGACCTCAATGTTAGCATCGGCCGTAGCAAGAAATGGTCTTCCTAGAATAAGGGGTACGTTTAATGCTTCATCCACATCAATAATGACAAAGTCCACAGGAAAGACCAAACCACCCACTTTGACCAACACGTCTTCTAAAATACCCATAGGTCTTATAACGGATTTATCGGCCAATTGAATTTTCATGTTGATGGGTTTAGGTTTTCCTAAGTTCAGCTTAGTATAAATAGATGAAGGCATTAAATCAATACTTGCACCTGAATCTGTCAATGCCTTACTCACAGTTAAATCACCAATCTTGCAAGTAACAGTAAAACTACCTGGATCTTTACGCTTTTCGGGCAACTTACCCGCCACTGCCGCTGGCAAACATTCCAAAATTTTAGTCTCCACCTCAGCCAACTTTTTCTTGTTCATCAAAATTTGCTTCAAACATTTTGCATATCCTGGCATCTGCACAATTGCATCTAAAAAAGGAATATTGATATGCAACTTCCTTAGATCACTTACAAACTTATCCATCCTGGCATGAGAGGTGATCCTTTGCCCTCGTCTTCTTCTCGCCGTGGAGGTGATGGTGGTGCTTATTGTTGTTGAGGTGCTCCATATAATCATCCTTTTTTTCGGAAAAGGCCGTTACCCCTGGTTATAAAATTTATAAAAGAAAGAACAGACAACATGGCTGAATACCAGTTGACTTGAACATTTACATATTAAATGCCCTCACGCGGCCCCCCCAAAAGAGGACCCGTGATGCAGGAAATAAATCAATTGAGTGGCTGGACAGACCCAGGACACCCAAGAACAATCCAACTAGCAATATAAACAAAAAAGAAAACAAAGCTAGCAATCAATCTTCATCAACTAAATAACTTCATGAACTTAGTATTTTCACCTTCATCAAAAAGCACTTCATCGCTATCAGACTCAAAATCATTATCAGTAGGACCAATAGGCGCAGAAGTACTAGCCCCAACAGTATTAATCTTACAAAGAGGATCAAACGAGTTCCGGGTCTCGAGAGCAGGTGCAGGAGGAGTAAGGATAGAGTCATGGTCTGTAGCTTCCTGGGTATCTGAACGAGTATCTGGAACTGCAGGTGTATCTGTATGAATCTGTAAGGGTCTCTGAGGAATAGTAGCTGAAGCAGGAGGAAATCTAACTGGTGCGGAAGAATCTGTAGTAGCTGCAGTGGAAGGACCTAATGCTGGAGCCTTACCCTTTGAGTCATTTGTCTTTTTAGGGACATACATGACCTTGGGCTTAGGCATAGAGAAAGAGGGGGCCTTCTTGGGCTTCCTCTTCCGTCTCTTGGGCTTCTGAAACCCATCATCTGCTTGATTATCTACTGGATCAACCTGTTTGGGCCCTTTTGGGCCATCCTTGGTCCCTGATGGACCAACCTGTGATGCTGGAGCTGCAGAAGCCATACGGGCTTCCATTTCTTTCTGCGTCCTTGGTCTCACATTACAATCATCAAATTTATGCCCGAAGATTTTGCAATGTGAGCACCTAGGGGGTAACCAATGATACTCAAGTCTGAACCTTCTTACAGAACCTAAAATCTCAGCCTCAGCGAACATAGGGATATCTCTCAAATAATTAAACTCAACCAAAATTCTAGCAAATACTGCTCTACCTTTCTTATTTTCACACATTTCAGCAGTATATCTTCAACAGCAATAGGGATACCAATAGAACTGATCAAATGGCTAAAGATGTCATAACTCCACATAATGACTGGCAAATCATAGATATTAACCCAGAGGGCAACCTTATCATTAGCTGGTTTGTCAAACCAGATTTCAGGTTCCCATTTCCTAAGCATGATGGGAATATCATTAAATAACCATGGCCCGTTCTCAAACACATGCAATTGACCCTGTTCAGACTTGAACTTAAACAAAAAGAAATCCTGGTCATTTAAGATCACGTCCTCCAAACCAAACTTTTTCCACAAACGATTGGCATGAAATTGCACAAAAGGGAAAGCAGGACGTTTGCCAATGAAATGACCAACTAAAGTATTATTCCAGCATTCACTTTGTTGCAACAAAAGATCACGTGGAATAACAGCTCTAGGTACACCAGAAGTGATAACAGGAGGGATGAATCTCAAAGTACCTTTCTTGCGAATGTTTGCAGCTTCTTGAAATATAGAGGCATAAGTGCGAGGCTGCTGGGTCTTGGGACTATCCGGATGTCCATCAAGATCATTCGGGGAGACATCATTCTTTGGTGCATCTTCTGTAGTAGTATGAATGTCATTTGCATGACATGCAGCTGGTTTAAAGTAAGTAGAAACAGGAGGGAACTTTGGAGGATCCGGCATAGGAGTTATATGAGTAGTACCATCTTTTGCATGAAGGTCATGCAAAGATGGTTCAGCAGTCGACTTCAAACCATCACCATGTGAATCATTCAAGTCTCTATATTCATCTACCTGTGAAACAACATTTTTATCCCAAGAATCAGCCACTTTTTCAATGGTGGTCGTGTCACTTGAAATGTCGCAAGGTTTATCGGTATCAAGCTCAACACCAAAGTGTTTGTCGAATTCATGCATAAGTGGTACCTGTGGTTGTGAATCTGACCCCGTGGCCTCATGTATGTCAAGAGGACTCACACGATCGGTGGCAGCCGAAGCAGTGTGGCCGATGGTGGTATAAACAGTGGGCGAATCAAAATTAGGATTTTTAGCCAAATGTGCAACTAAAATCCTATTCAATTCGACCACTTGATCTTTAGAGAGTAGTTTGTCACCATCATTAAGCATTTCCATTCCATCCTTAAGGATGGTTAATATATCATCAATTTGTTCACTATCTTCAATTAACGGTGACTCATCGGTGGTTATTGGTGGCTGCACGACGGCAGTTGGTTTTGCAATTAGGGTTTCGGCACCCCCAACCCTAGAACCGGTCACTTGAGCATCAATAGTGAGATCTGGAACAGCCCCACCCCCAATCGAAACCCCCCCAGCCTTCACTTGTTCAGGCGGCGGTTGTATGGTGGTTGAAAGTGGCGGTACGGTGGCAGGAGACAAACAAGGGTTTTTATCAATCAAATCAGCAGCCACAACCTTTGTACCTATCAATTTCACATCAGAATTTAAATCTGGAACATCCTCACCCCCGATCGAACCTCCACCATCCTTAAATTGAACAGCAGCAGCCGATTTAGAGGGTGGTGGCATGGTGGCTAGCGGCGATTTTAGGGCAGAAAGCGGCGGCCACATGGTAGCCGTATCTTTTTGATCGAAATTCAAAATAGAACCAGAATCACTAGCCATGGAAGATGATCGCAGGTTGTAAAACGATTGAACATTCCTCTTATTTGCTTCGAAATCTTGGATATAAGATTGATCATGTTTTTTCAATTCTTCCATGATTTCCTCATCGGTTTTCTTTTCTTTTTTCCCTTTCTTTTTGCGCGAATTAGACATAGTAAATTACATAGGATTGAAGAGAATTGAAAATAGAATCAAAGTGATGGAAATAAAGATCGAAAATCGGGCCAAAAATGGCCGGAATTGACCGAAAAGATGGTCGGCTCTGTGGAGGAGGAAAATCGCCCCTGCTAAGGTTAAGCATTGTCTGATAGTCATCCTTTTGCCACCTATTATGAAAATTTCCACCACGATTGTTAGAATAAAAATTAGAAGAGTTAGAAGGGTTACCTTGGTGTCGGCCTTGATAATTGCCTCCACGTTGAAAGAGAGGTTGATATTGGCCCTGACGTTGATTTTGAACGAAATTCACATCTTCATTAACTACCGAATCACACTCATCGGGGTGGTGCGGTCCACCACAATGGATACATCCCTCGGCCAAAATCTTCACATCACGCTCTAGGCCACCAAAGTTGTTCTCCACCATAGAGAACCTTTCATCCATCCGGTTAGAAAGTGCCCGAATTTCCGAAATCACCTCGGAACTTCCTCCATCATCAACTCTAGCTACTACCCTACGTGACCTCCTATCTCTACTTTGAGACCTAGAGACTTGAGCCTTTGCCATATCCTCAAACATTTTCCAAAGATCACTTGAGGTCTTGTAACTAATACTACCTCCAAAAGTCATCACCATTTTCTCATAATTTTCCCTATTCATCCCATCTAAGAATATGCCCACAATTTCGGTGTCACTTACCCCATGCCCGGGACATTCCCACAAAAGATCTTTCATCCTTAACCATGCTTCAACAATGGATTCATCTTCATCTTGCCTAAAAGAACGAATGACAAGCCTAAGTTCCCTTTCCCTATTAGCCGGAAAGAATCTCTCAATCAAAGCTTCTCTAACCGCACCCCAAGTAGTCAAACTATCCGGTGCTAAACCTTTCAACCATTTATGAGCCTCCCCCGTGAGAGACATAGGAAAAAGCTTCATCTTGACATTGTTGCCTTGGTTTTCCCCATAGTTGAATAAGTTGCAAATCATCTTGATGTGACCAAATTATATAGATCGCCCACATCATTATTGGCCTTTTTCGTATGTGTTTTGAGTCGATTTTGTATGCATTTGGCGCGTTTATGGTGTTTGTTAGTGCTTTCAGGTTCTTAGCAGGTTGTGCGTCCAATTGGTGCAGTTTCTGACGATTTTTAGGCCAAGATGTTGATCGAGTGTTCGAGAGCCGATAATAAAGAAGAACAAAGATTTCAGCAAGTTTACACTGCGCCGCAGTGGGAAGAATGCAACCCCACTGCGCCGCAGTTAAAGGCCGAGTAAAAGTAATGAATTTCCAGTGGATTACCACTACGCCGCAGTGGGAGTATTCACACCCCACTGCGCCGCAGTCACCATATGATCAGAATTCCAGGGACTCTTCACTGCACCGCAGTGGGGGTGCACCATGCCCACTGCGCCGCAGTGACTGCACGGGGAAATCAGGGTTACAGCCTCTTTGCATCAGATTTTGGGAGATATAAAAAGAAAAAAACCCTATTTTCCCAATCTATCAAGTTTTCTTTCTAGGAGCTGTTCTACCACGAATTCTTCGAAGGATCAACTCAAGATTTCATCATTGGATTCATTGAAGATTCAAGAACACCCATCTAGATCGTATCTAATTTTCTGTCTTGCAATTTACATTCAACAATTGGTACAATATGTTCTCTTTCTATTTCGTTTGTTATTTTCAATTTAGCATGAGTGGCTAGATTTCTAATCATCCACTTTGATGAAACTTGACGAATGATATGATTGCAATATTTTAATTCAAGAGTTGATTAAATTATCGTTGTGTCGTGATCTTTATCAATTATTTCCTTGAGATTTATTCTTTTGATGTTGATGGTTTATGTGTTCATCGTTAGTGGTACTAGGTGAATATGTTTATCGTTGCAATTCGATTGTCTATGGTCAGTTGTCACCGGTTCATGGTATGACGGTGAATGTCAAATCTATAATAGGAATTAATCGGTAAACGTGTTTAGAAACGGTTGGTGGTACCACGTTTTCATTCACATAGGCATAATTGGTAATTGGATAATCAAGCAAACTAATTGTTGGGGAGATTTTCTAGGCATTGGTGGTACCGGCTTGGGTAATTAAACTAGCAACTTAGGTGTTTGGGTGATTTGTTAGCGGTTGGTGGTACCACGCG
>CM067168.1:140595320-140707495 GCA_034093135.1 Erigeron breviscapus | reverse complement strand
CCTAATCTTGTTTTAGTATATTGGTAGATGTGCATGCATGCTAAAGAATATATATGGCATTCACTCCACAATTTTTTTTTTATTATTGCTACAATACTGTCCATATGAGATCTATATATACAATACATATGAGAATAATGATTAAGCTTAAGCTTAAAGACTATATGGATCTAGTTAGTTTTGTATTATGATTTTGAACATGTGAATAGATTCATGTGCAAGCCTTACGAATAAAAAGTACACAAATTATGTTGATAGTGATAACACTAATTTTTCTAATATATGAACATTTTTTCCGAGCTCTCGTTAAAAAAAAAAGAAAAAAAAAGACCTTCTTGGCATCATATTATAGAGGGTTCTGTACAAAGCCATATTTTCTGATAGTCAATTGATAAATGACACATTATAATCTAGTTATGCATGGCATAATTATTCAAATAACATAATCATTATTCATATTCTCCCTACAATTGGTTTCTAGAAGAGAACCAAATTGTCTCAATTTTAAATTATTAGTTGCACGGTATACGTATCAATACGATCACACCTCACCAAAATGAGACGAAAAAGTATGACTAGACATTTATATATTGGGTTTTGATTCCCCATCAATTATTAAATATATATAACCATCAACTGATAACATATCTACAATGCTCATATGTTTATTGTCAGTTTGATAAGAAAGTATTCCCAGTCTTAGGGGGAGAGAGAAGAAAAAGAAAGACTGGTAACACAAGAAATAACTTGAGAATGCATCACCAATATCAAATCTTGACCCCAAAAGTGGTCACACATGAAGTCCAAAATAATAAATTATTAGATGCATTCACAAATACAAATAGAGTGACAACGTCACATATACCAGCACCTGCTCAAATTAAATGTGGGAGGCCAATCGATTCCAGAGACAAAAACCACGAAAAGAAATGAGCAAAAACATAGTTGGTGAAAATTTCCAACATAACATTAATGAAACCTCTACAGAGGTAAATATCCCAAGGACATACACAATACCAGAGGAAAATATAGTCCTTGATGAAATATTGGTTCCAAAATTAAAAATGAGATCTCAATACATATTAGTGCACTTTGGAACCGAACAACACATGCATGTTGACAATATATATTTTCATATGCTATAGCAACAAACGTAATAAATACGTATATAAAACTCTGGATATATGCATATACAGAGATGATTGGCCCAAATGGCAAGAAGCCATAAAATTCGCTCAAAAGCGAAGTATCTTTCGGACCTATAGGCCGCACACCCATAGACGTCGAACCAGTAGGTTATAAATGGGTGATTGAAATAAAAAGAATGAGATTATATAAGGCACGATTAGTTGCACAAAGTTTCTCTCAAATTCCCGGGTAATGAGGAAACATATTCTCCCGTAATATATGCAACAATAAATAGATTTTAATCGGCCTTACAATCTCTGAAGGACTTCATATGAAACTAATTGATGTCGTTACTACATATTTATACGGGAATGTAGAAAATGACATTTATATAAAAATCTCTTTAGGCTTAATATTGGCTAAAGCCTTAAATTTAACAGCAAAAGATATGTTGGAAAGATCATTATATGGTCTAAAATAATAAAGTCGAATATGGTACAATAGACTCGTTGAATATCTCGTAAATGTGCCTTAGACTTAAGATATATAGGCGTGTCTTGAAAGTGCGTAGGCTTGTGCTTTGATTCAGTTCGAACCTGTCTACTTAATTGGCAGTAGTATGACTGTTTTGGGTATGAGTTGAAACATTCGATATCATATTTATGTGCAATCGGTACTCTCATGTATCTTGCAAACAACACGAGATCCGACATTGATTTTTCAGTACATATACTTGCGTGATAAAGTTTAAATCTTACATGTAAACACTGGAATGAAATTAAATTTATATTCAGAATTCTATGGGGCGCAAGACTTAGGTCTATCATATCAAAACAAAAAGTCTCAACTAATCGGATACACTCATATTGTGTACTTATCCACACAAATCACGTTCTAATGCGGTAAAACAATTTTGTGGAAATCAAAAATCAAGAATTAGAATCAATCTAGAAGACCCCGATGACCATTTATGAAGAAAACGTTGGCTGCATAGCTCAGATCAGAGAAAGCTACATCAAGAGTAAGAGGCTAAAGCACATCTTATGATCTACAAAAAGGAAGAAGAAACATCTATGCAACAATCAAGTCAAGTGAGAACCTGGATGACCTATTTATAAAGTCCTCACCTTGAAGCAGTTTCAAGCAGTTGTCACTACAAGATCGGGCTTCGAAGATTGAAAGACATATGTTGAATTGAGCGGGAGCATTATACACGTTGCACTCTTAAAATTTATAACCAGATCTACCGCTAACTGACTACAACACACTTACGGGCAGTGTACCCGTTCGTATGTAATATAGCTAACTGGCAAGACCAGGATCGAACACAAAGACTGATTGTTGTACTAAAGGTTGTAAAAATGTGAAACAAGTAAAAAGTTTGGTGTGACCGAATTGTCACTTTGCGTTTCTGGAAGCTAAATGATTAACAAGTAAATAAAAGTACTCAACCGGTATTAGCGAGAGCACACGAAAAGAGTTTGAGTTGTAAACAAATAATTAAAAAGCCATCTATGTCGAATCCGCTACGCAAAAAGTCTAGGTTGCATATAGGTTAAGCTCAAAATTCATATATGTTGGTGATAATAATCGTGATAAGACAAAAACACAATCGGGTGCACTCCGTTTGTAAAATCGACTCAATCACCTAATCAATTCAATTTCTTGCAACAAGTGGTACCACCAACCCTATTACAATTCCTTGAACTAACTAGTTTATTTGATTATTTAAGTAACAATTTTATCTTTGTGAAAGAAACGTGGTACCACCAACCGTTAAATCCACTTAACAAAGTAATTTCTATTAGACTTGTATTCTTTACTATCATACCATGACCTAGCAAGAGTTATTCATAGACAACAACTAAAATAATACTTGCATTCAACTAGTACCACTATCGAAGAACACAAATATCACCAAGAACACAAGTTTAAGTAGAAGAAATCACTTCATTAAGATCTTGACAAAATGTTAAGTAAAACCAACTTGAATTCAAAATATTATGCAACCATAACTAATTGTTTCACTTCATCTTTATAGATGTATAAGGATTTAGCTACTCATAATGAAAAGAGCTAAAGATTCAAGTAAAAAGAAAGACATAATGTACCAAATATAGAGTAATAATCCAAATCGAGGTAACAAAGTAGCCACAATCACTAAACAAGAGCCAAATTAATCTTCAAGTCTTCAAATGATGCTGGAGTAGTGAAAACCCTTAGAAAACCCTCAAAAACGGCTGGAGAAAAGTGTGTGAGCTCAAAGTGTCCAAGATTTTTTTTAGGGTTGAGTGGTGGTTGGTATTTATACCCCAAGAGAGAGAAAATTGTGATGTCAGCTCGATCTCGCGCCGCTAGGAGTATTTCTGAGCAAATCTGGTCGACGAACATCGAAACTCGCGCCGCGAGGCACCTTCCTCGCGCCGCGACTGGAGTTTGTTCACTGGCTCGCGCCGCTAGAACCCAGGGTCGCGCCGCGAGGTCCCCCTGGATTCGCCATTTCCACTTTGTTTTCGACCATGCTTCATCCGTTAGTGCCTTTGGACCATTCCTAAGTCGTTTTCTACCATTTGTGAGCGATAAACTTGCTTTAGACCTGAAATCACTAGCAAATACCATAAAGCACCACAAAACGTGTATAAACGGCTATCAAACGTGCATAAAACGTCCAAATAAGATGTGAGAAATATGTATATATTGAGACACATCAAACCTCCCCACACTTAAACCTTGCTTGCCCTCAAGCAAGTATGCACTTTAATCAATTCTCAATAACCAAACAATTCACGATTTCACAAAACAAAACATGGTTATTTGTGAAGTTTCCAACCAAGCGGTGTTGAATACCAAAAGCAAATGAATTTAAAAACTAATGAGCAAAGTTTAAGACGAAATCAGAAAATTCGACTAATCTAGAGCAAAACCATCTTTCGGTTACAATTAGAATCCTCCTATGCTTGTGTTCACCTCTTTAACATTTCTATCATTCCAATTGACCTTAAGCTCGTTCCTACTAAGCATACAATCTACTAGCAAGCTTCACAATTATTATTGGCAACATAAGCAATATTCCACAATGATTATCGGTATATTTGTCCACTTAAACACTCACGCCATTGGTTTTCCATAAGGTTTTCATTACGTTATACTTATGCATCCCTTGACAAAACATACTCCTACGGTCTAGAATTGCAACTCTACCCACACATCAGGTGATCATACGAAAGTGTACTTTAAGCGTCCGGCCAACGGTTCACTACGGATACGTGAGTATCGTTAAGAGACATACGCCAGAACTCAAGGTTGGGTTGCATATCCAGAGACCATGCTCTAAACACAAACACATGTGAGAATAAAAAGTTTTATAATTTAACACCCATGATTTTTGATGAGACCCGTGTAGCGAACTTTCTGACAACCCATCCCAAGTTGGAAGCTTTAGGTGAGCTAGGTAAAACGAAGTTACCCCAAGGACTTACTTGTTCAAATCTCAAAGACCACATTAGCATTAGACTATTGGAAAAAGATTATGCGCATTCCCACATGTGCCACCCGTTTGATGCCGAAGCACCCAGACACCCCGATATGAAGGCCAAACATAATGACTAGAGCCATAACCTATAACATAAGAATTAATGACCGGACATCCGGTGTGCAAACCATATGTTAAGTCAAATTACCACAAGTATATTTAATACATTTCAAGCTTTTCATGCACACAAGTTGCAAAATCAAATAGAAAACCTCAAGCGGTGCCTACCAATACATCATCTAGTGAAGCTATTATTCACATTAGGTTCATCATTAAGGTACAATTTGCAAGCAACCTAGATTATTTGAAGTTCGGAACAAGCCTATGACCCCTTGGAATGATGAAATGCCAAAAGCACTAGGAAAGGAAAGCTAAAGGTAACTAATGTCAAGTTCTATCCTAGATTAGCAAAATTCAAAGTACCTCATTTCTCGTCTTTGCACAAAACCTATAGCCTCAAAAATTTAAAAACATAACCAAAATGCTAGTAAAGGAAAGAAACTTCAAAATTTTTCATTTTTTCCAATTTACCATCCCCCTCCCCACACTTAAGTTGTACATTGTCCACAATGGACGAATAACTAAGGCGAATAAAGGGAAAAGAGAAAAATGCAAAATGTAGAAAGGAAAAACGAAAAACCTCCGGGTGAAATCAATGATGTTTCCATAGCAAGGTTGAATGCTAAAATTGAGTGGGCGCTGAACTGACTGCCAACATGTGGCCGCTCGTTTGTTCCAATAATTCCATAAGCAATCTCGAAACAATTAACTTGCCAACTTGAACCAATTACCTGATAAACACTAATAACAAAAAGAAATACCAAATATCCAACTACATAGTTCGTAATAAAAGAAAATACTAGAAACAACCAAACAAATGTCTCATCGCCTAAACGGCGGAATTACAACCAAATTGAAAGAAATAAAATGTGAATGTCTCAGAAATAATTAGAAAACAGCAAGGGATAATCACTGCTCAAAAATCTGCCAAAACATGAGTTTTCAAACCTGTGAACGCGGCCAGTCGCGCCGCGACTTTTTCTGTTTTCGACCCAGTCGCGCCGCGACCTACTCACCTCGCGCCGCGAGAAAATGCTCTGACCTCCTGTCCTTCAAACTCGCGCGCACTAGCTTCTTCCTTGCGCCGCGACTGAGCTACAACTTGTCAGATTTTTGGTTCCTTGACACACATTACACATATCGGTTCAACCAAAACGACTTCTCACATGTCAATCTCAATGAAACACATAAAATGGAAATAAAAGTACTAGAAACAAATAAAAATAATGAAAACACACGGGTTGCCTCCCGAGAAGCGCTTTATTTATTAACGAGTCATCAGCTTGACTCGATCAAACCTCAAAGATTTACCAAGTTGGGGTCTTTAACCCCTCTCCCCACACTTAAGTTGTTGGGAGTTCCATCCTTAATCGATGGGAAGCAATCATCTTTTATCTTTGTCCGGATCCAATCATTTGCTCGCCCAAAAGCATCCACCTCCAACATCAACTCCTCTTTCTCCTTGGTTGACAAATTCGAACAAAGTTCTTCGGACAACTTCACATTACAATGAGAAACCGCAGACTTGACACGATTGTACAATTTACGGATTTTGGTACTTTGGCTATTTGTTGGCCGAGAGTTTACCACTGTTGTCGTCCTCCCATCATTTCCCTTTTTCTCCAACTTATTGTCTAACCATTCATCAATCTGAGAATCAATAGAACTAAAACAAGTAGTCTCAACAGAATTAACAACATTAGGTGAAGAAAAAAAAGAAGTGTTAAAGAATTCTACCGACTCATCCCCCGTTCTCAATGTAAGCTTACCACGACCGACCTCAATGTTAGCATCGGCCGTAGCAAGAAATGGTCTTCCTAGAATAAGGGGTACGTTTAATGCTTCATCCACATCAATAATGACAAAGTCCACAGGAAAGACCAAACCACCCACTTTGACCAACACGTCTTCTAAAATACCCATAGGTCTTATAACGGATTTATCGGCCAATTGAATTTTCATGTTGATGGGTTTAGGTTTTCCTAAGTTCAGCTTAGTATAAATAGATGAAGGCATTAAATCAATACTTGCACCTGAATCTGTCAATGCCTTACTCACAGTTAAATCACCAATCTTGCAAGTAACAGTAAAACTACCTGGATCTTTACGCTTTTCGGGCAACTTACCCGCCACTGCCGCCGAGCAAACACTTCCAAAACTTTAGTCTCCACCTCAGCCAACTTTTTCTTGTTCATCAAAATTTGCTTCAAACATTTTGCATACCCTGGCATCTGCACAATTGCATCTAAAAACGGAATATTGATATGCAACTTCCTTAGATCACTTACAAATTTATCCATTCGCTCCTTAATCTTTTCTTTCACCAATCTCTGTGGAAAAGGAATCTTTGGTTTATAAGGTTTGAATACGGGTTCCTTAGGGTGTGCAGTTTTAGGAACCGAAGTGCTCTCCATCGGTGGTGACTCCATCTCTAGCTCGTCATCCAATCTTTCATCAAATTGCTCAACCTGTGGAGAAACGTTAGAAGCACAAGAATTATCACTAGAAGGAACAATTACCTTGCCGGACCGCGTAGTTATGGCATTAACGGTTTCATTCCGGTGTTGAGGTCCTTTGTACTTGTCTTCCCCATTCCTCCATGATCCTTGGCCTTGATTCGGGTTTTGTTGAGTGTTGCTTGGAAGAGTACCCGGTTGCCTTTGTTGATTGCCCATCTTATCAATTCTCTTTTCCAAGTTAGAAATCAAAGCTTGGTTGTTGCGATTGCTTATGTCAATCTTGTCATGCAAGCCTCCGATCTTGTCATTCAAAAGCTTAGAATAATTCTCCATTGAGATATTCCTTTTCTCTTGGGCCTCCTCTCGTTTGTCTTGTTTGTCAAGGAACTTGGCCATCATGGCCATGAGAGGTGATCCTTCGCCCTCGTCTTCTTCTCGCCTTGGAGGTGATGGTGGTGCTTATTGTTGTTGAGGTGCTCCATGATAATCATCCTTTTTTTCGGAAAAGGCCGTTACCCCTGGTTATAAAATTTATAAAAGAAAGAACAGCAACATGGCTGAATGCCAGTTGACTTGAACATTTACATATTAAATGCCCTCACGGGCCCCCCCAAAAGAGGACCCGTGATGCAGGAAATAAATCAATTGAGTGGCTGGACAGACCCAGGACACCCAAGAACAATCCAACTAGCAATATAAACAAAAAAAGAAAACAAAGCTAGCAATCAATCTTCATCAACTAAATAACTTCATGAACTTAGTATTTTCACCTTCATCAAAAAGCACTTCATCGCTATCAGACTCAAGATCATTATCAGTAGGACCAATAGGCGCAGAAGTACTAGCCCCAACAGTATTAATCTTACAAAGAGGATCAAACGAGTTCCGGGTCTCGAGAGCAGGTGCAGGAGTAAGGATAGAGTCATGGTCTGTAGCTGCCTGGGTATCTGAACGAGTATCTGGAGCTGCAGGTGTATCTGTATGAATCTGTAAGGGTCTCTGAGGAATAGTAGCTGAAGCAGGAGGAAATCTAACTGGTACGGAAGAATCTGTAGTAGCTGCAGTGGAAGGACCTAATGCTGGAGCCTTACCCTTTGAGTCATTTGTCTTTTTAGGGACATACATGACCTTGGGCTTAGGCATAGAGAAAGAGGGGGCCTTCTTGGGCTTCCTCTTCCGTCTCTTGGGCTTCTGAAACCCATCATCTGCTTGATTATCTACTGGATCAACCTGTTTGGGCCCTTTTGGGCCATCCTTGGTCCCTGATGGACCAACCTGTGATGCTGGAGCTGCAGAAGCCATACGGGCTTCCATTTCTTTCTGCGTCCTTGGTCTCACATTACAATCATCAAATTTATGCCCGAAGATTTTGCAATGTGAGCACCTAGGGGGTAACCAATGATACTCAAGTCTGAACCTTCTTACAGAACCTAAAATCTCAGCCTCAGCGAACATAGGGATATCTCTCAAATAATTAAACTCAACCAAAATTCTAGCAAATACTGCTCTACCTTTCTTATTTTCACACATTTCAGCAGTATATCTTCAACAGCAATAGGGATACCAATAGAACTGATCAAATGGCTAAAGATGTCATAACTCCACATAATGACTGGCAAATCATAGATATTAACCCAGAGGGCAACCTTATCATTAGCTGGTTTGTCAAACCAGATTTCAGGTTCCCATTTCCTAAGCATGATGGGAATATCATTAAATAACCATGGCCCATTCTCAAACACATGCAATTGACCCTGTTCAGACTTGAACTTAAACAAAAAGAAATCCTGGTCATTCAAGATCACATCCTCCAAACCAAACTTTTTCCACAAACGATTAGCATGAAATTGCACAAAAGGGAAAGCAGGACGTTTGCCAATGAAATGACCAACTAGAGTATTATTCCAGCATTCACTTTGTTGCAACAAAAGATCACGTGGAATAACAGCTCTAGGTACACCAGAAGTAATTACAGGAGGGATAAATCTCAAAGTACCTTTCTTGCGAATGTTTGCAGCTTCTTGAAATATAGAGGCATAAGTGCGGGGCTGCTGGGTCTTGGGACTATCCGGATGTCCATCAAGATCATTCGGGGAGACATCATTCTTTGGTGCATCTTCTGTAGTAGTATGAATGTCATTTGCATGACATGCAGCTGGTTTAAAGTAAGTAGAAACAGGAGGAAACTTTGGAGGATCCGGCATAGGAGTTATATGAGTAGTACCATCTTTTGCATGAAGGTCATGCAAAGATGGTTCAGCAGTCGACTTCAAACCATCACCATGTGAATCATTCAAGTCTCTATATTCATCTACCTGTGAAACAACATTTTTATCCCAAGAATCAGCCACTTTTTCAATGGTGGTCGTGTCACTTGAAATGTCGCAAGGTTTATCGGTATCAAGCTCAACACCAAAGTGTTTGTCGAATTCATGCATAAGTGGTACCTGTGGTTGTGAATCTGACCCCGTGGCCTCATGTATGTCAAGAGGACTCACACGACGGGTGGCAGCCGAAGCAGTGGTGGCCGATGGTGGGTAAACAGTGGGCGAATCAAAATTAGGATTTTTAGCCAAATGTGCAACTAAAATCCTATTCAATTCGACCACTTGATCTTTAGAGAGTAGTTTGTCACCATCATTAAGCATTTCCATTCCATCCTTAAGGATGGTTAATATATCATCAATTTGTTCACTATCTTCAATTAACGGTGACTCATCGGTGGTTATTGGTGGCTGCACGACGGCAGTTGGTTTTGCAATTAGGGTTTCGGCACCCCCAACCCTAGAACCGGTCACTTGAGCATCAATAGTGAGATCTGGAACAGCCCCACCCCCAATCGAAACCCCCCCAGCCTTCACTTGTTCAGGCGGCGGTTGTATGGTGGTTGAAAGTGGCGGTACGGTGGCAGGAGACAAACAAGGGTTTTTATCAATCAAATCAGCAGCCACAACCTTTGTACCTATCAATTGCACATCAGAATTTAAATCTGGAACATCCTCACCCCCGATCGAACCACCGCCATCCTTAAATTTAACAGCAGCGGCCGATTTAGAGATTGGCGGCATGGTGGCTAGCGGCGATTTTAGGGCAGAAAGCGGCGGCCACATGGTAGCCGTATCTTTTTGATCGAAATTCAAAATAGAACCAGAATCACTAGCCATGGAAGATGATCGCAGGTTGTAAAACGATTGAACATTCCTCTTATTTGCTTCGAAATCTTGGATATAAGATTGATCATGTTTTTTCAATTCTTCCATGATTTCCTCATCGGTTTTCTTTTCTTTTTTCCCTTTCTTTTTGCGCGAATTAGACATAGTAAATTACATAGGATTGAAGAGAATTGAAAATAGAATCAAAGTGATGGAAATAAAGATCGAAAATCGGGCCAAAAATGGCCGGAATTGACCGAAAAGATGGTCGGCTCTGTGGAGGAGGAAAATCGCCCCTGCTAAGGTTAAGCATTGTCTGATAGTCATCCTTTTGCCACCTATTATGAAAATTTCCACCACGATTGTTAGAATAAAAATTAGAAGAGTTAGAAGGGTTACCTTGGTGTCGGCCTTGATAATTGCCTCCACGTTGAAAGAGAGGTTGATATTGGCCCTGACGTTGATTTTGAACGAAATTCACATCTTCATTAACTACCGAATCACACTCATCGGGGTGGTGCGGTCCACCACAATGGATACATCCCTCGGCCAAAATCTTCACATCACGCTCTAGGCCACCAAAGTTGTTCTCCACCATAGAGAACCTTTCATCCATCCGGTTAGAAAGTGCCCGAATTTCCGAAATCACCTCGGAACTTCCTCCATCATCAACTCTAGCTACTACCCTACGTGACCTCCTATCTCTACTTTGAGACCTAGAGACTTGAGCCTTTGCCATATCCTCAAACATTTTCCAAAGATCACTTGAGGTCTTGTAACTAATACTACCTCCAAAAGTCATCACCATTTTCTCATAATTTTCCCTATTCATCCCATCTAAGAATATGCCCACAATTTCGGTGTCACTTACCCCATGCCCGGGACATTCCCACAAAAGATCTTTCATCCTTAACCATGCTTCAACAATGGATTCATCTTCATCTTGCCTAAAAGAACGAATGACAAGCCTAAGTTCCCTTTCCCTATTAGCCGGAAAGAATCTCTCAATCAAAGCTTCTCTAACCGCACCCCAAGTAGTCAAACTATCCGGTGCTAAACCTTTCAACCATTTATGAGCCTCCCCCGTGAGAGACATAGGAAAAAGCTTCATCTTGACATTGTTGCCTTGGTTTTCCCCATAGTTGAATAAGTTGCAAATCATCTTGATGTGACCAATTTATATAGATCGCCCACATCATTATTGGCCTTTTTCGTATGTGTATTGAGTCGATTTTGTATGCATTTGGCGCGTTTATGGTGTTTGTTAGTGCTTTCAGGTTCTTAGCAGGTTGTGCGTCCAATTGGTGCAGTTTCTGACGATTTTTAGGCCAAGATGTTGATCGAGTGTTCGAGAGCCGATAATAAAGAAGAACACAGATTTCAGCAAGTTTACACTGCGCCGCAGTGGGAAGAATGCAACCCCACTGCGCCGCAGTTAAAGGCCGAGTAAAAGTAATGAATTTCCAGTGGATTACCACTACGCCGCAGTGGGAGTATTCACACCCCACTGCGCCGCAGTCACCATATGATCAGAATTCCAGGGACTCTTCACTGCGCCGCAGTGGGGGTGCACCATGCCCACTGCGCCGCAGTGACTGCACGGGGAAATCAGGGTTACAGCCTCTTTGCATCAGATTTTGGGAGGTATAAAAAGAAAAAAACCCTATTTTCCCAATCTATCAAGTTTTCTTTCTAGGAGTTGTTCTACAGCGAATTCTTCGAAGGATCGACTCAAGATTTCATCATTGGATTCATTGAAGATTCAAGAACACCCATCTAGATCGTATCTAATTTTCTGTCTTGCAATTTCTATTCAAACAATTTGGTACAATATGTTCTCTTCCTATTTCGTTTGTTATTTTCGATTTAGCATGAGTGGCTAGATTTATAATCATCCACTTTGATGAAACTTGACGAATGATATGATTGCAATATTTTAATTCAAGAGTTTATTAAATTATCGTTGTGTCGTGATCTTTATCAATTATTTCCTTGAGATTTATTCTTTTGATGTTGATGGTTTATGTGTTCATCGTTAGTGGTACTAGGTGAATATGTTTATTGTTGCAATTCGATTGTCTATGGTCAGTTGTCACCGGTTCATGCTATGACTGTAAATGTCAAATCTATAATAGGAATTAATCGGTAAACGTGTTTAGAAACGGTTGGTGGTACCACGTTTTCATTCACATAGGCATAATTGGTAACTGGATAATTAATCAAACTAATTGTTGGGGAGATTTTCTAGGCATTGGTGGTACCGGCTTGGGTAATTAAACTAGCAACTTAGGTGTTTGGGTGATTTGTAAGCGGTTGGTGGTACCACGCGAGCCTTTTTATCCTTTCACGATTATCTTGTCAACTCTAAGGAATTAAATTTTTAACGTGTGCAATCATAGCTGAAGTCAAGTGGATTCGAAGTGGATGATCTTTATTTATATTGTTTGAACTTTCTTTACTTTCAATTGTCTTGTCATTTAAATTTCTTTAATTTCAAATTGTCAAAGTGAGGTAGCAATTCGGCTACGGTTCCATCCTTATTCTAAAACCACTTTAGTAAACAATTATTTCAAACCAATCCCCGCGAACGATCTCGGACTTACTACTTACTATACTATATGCGATCAGGTCCACTGCCTGAAAGTGTGTAGTAGTAGTCGGTTTTTAGTGGGTACTTATTTATAAATTTTACAAACTCGATTTCACACATCAAGTTTTTGGCGCCGCTGCCGGGGATTGTGTGCCGATTTAGTTGTTAATTTAGTGGTTTGATCCTTTCTCACGCGTGAGAAAGTTACTTGTTTTATTAGTTTAGTTTTCTTTTCTTATCACAGTTGCATTTGACGTGTTTGTGTTAGTTGTGTGTTTGCAGGCATATTTCTTTAGTTGATGAACTTGCGTTCTTCGGGTCTACCTTTGAATAGTCCTTTGTCTACTCCGAGAAGACCAAGAGGGCGTCGGTTTAACTTCACTGAACCCACAACACCAATACCAACACCAGTTCACCTATAGCTAAACCCACTCCTGATTCGGACGAGGAAGAGTTTTATTTAGACGAATTCTTCAATTTAGAAGTTAAGCAAGAGGAGATGGGTGACGAACAACCAAGGGATCCAAATGATACTCGCTATGGCGAGAGGGTTCGAACTATTCCAACTAGCCGTGGCTCCGCCATTAGACCACCGGCCATTGATCACACTTTCAATTTGAAAGGAAATCATCTTAAGAGCATAGAAGAGCATCAATTTGATGGAAAAAGGAAATGGGATCCTTACCAACACTTGGATAGGTTTGAAAAGTTGGCTCGGCTTTATCAATATGGTCAAAATCAAATGAATGCCGTGAAACTTGAGACATTTCCCATGTCAATCACCAGAGAAGCACTTGATTGGTTCAATGATCTTCCAGAAAATTCAATCACTACTTGGAACCAACTTAAGGAGGATTTCATTGGTGAGTTTTATTCACTTAGAACTCAAAGAAAGTTGGAGAATATGATTAGGTCGTTTGAACAAGATGATGGAGAAGATGTTGCAGATGCTTGGGTTCGTTTTAAGGAGATGTTGAGAAATTGTCCAGGTCACAATTTGACTAAGGAACAATATGTGGAGCTTTTCTTTGATGGGTTGAATAAGAAGTCTAAACGAGAATTGGATATGCTTTTGGGGGTAGTTTCAATAACATTACACCCAATGAAGGCTATCAAATCTTGGAAGACATGGCAAAGGATAACTCAAATATGGATGATGAAAGGTTCTTGAAGAATGAAAGAAAGATGAAGAAAGGAACTAACCAAGGGAGAGTTGCTAAGGTTGAAGTTAGCAACGATTCAGGGGTTATTGGAGAGATTAAGGCGCTATCTGAGCGCATGGATAGGAGCTTTGCTGCTCAAGAGACTAGGTTTAGAGCAATTGAGAGGGATGTTAAGGTCGTAGCCGATGGGTGTGATCATTGTGGTGATATGCACTATTCTGATGAGTGTCCAAATCGGGCACCCGAAGATGTGAACTATGTTCAGAACCAACCCCAAGGGAACTACCACCGCAACACCGGTTTCCAGAACCGGCCTTCAGGTAATTCTTCTTATAACTCTTCTTTTCAGCTAATGCTCCTCGTTTTTCAGGTAACAGGTGGCAAAGAGATAATTATCAGAATCAGCCACAACAACAGACTCAACAAGGACAAGGATCAGGTTCTTCTTCTTCTAATGCCGATCCTAATGCCGAGTTGAGGGAGATGATGAAGCAGTTGGCTAGTAATCAAGTTGAAATAAACACTAGCATTCAAATGATCAGGGATGATACTAAGGCTTTGAGTGAGAGGTTGGATCAGATAAGCGGGAAGGTGGAGATCAACATGAAAAATCAGGGTGCTAATTTCAAGGATCTCGAAAGTAGGATGGCAGCTCTTGCTAGGCCCACGGGGACTCTTCCTAGCAACACAAAGCAGAATCCTAGACCTCAGTTTAATTCGGGACAGTTTAGTCAGGGACAGAAATACACTCCACCTCCAGTCCGTAATGAGCAAGCCAAAGCCATCACCACTCGTACTGGTAGGTCTTATGACCCACCTTCTATTCCTAATGTTGTTGTTTCAGATGTGCAGGATAACGGGGGTGATGATACCGATGTTGATGAAGAAATAGTGATGGAGGAAGATTCGACCGTGAAGACTCCGGTCACTCCATCAAAACCGGCTGTGGTTCCAGAGGTTAAACCATACAAGCCGAAGATACCATTTCCACAGAGGTTCAGGAAAGCAAAGCTGAAGGAGCAATATAACAAGTTTGTGGACATGATCAAAAATGTTCATATTAATGTTCCTTTAGTTGATCTTATTCAGGGGATGCCCAATTATGCTAAGTTCATTAAGGAGCTTGTGACAGACAAAGGGAAGTTTGAAGAGGCAAAGGCTACTTTTATTAATGCCGAGTGTTCTGCTATCTTGCAGAACTGCATTCCACCAAAGCTTGAAGACCCAGGGAGTTTTCTCATCACTTGCTCTATTAGAACTATTATTTGTAAAGCATTAGCTGATTTAGGGGCTAGCATTAATTTGATGCCTTACTCAGTTTATGCCAAGTTGTCCTTAGAAGTTCTTCGCCCTACTCGCATGAGTATAAGACTTGCTGACCATTCTTTTCAGTATCCCATCGGGATTGCTGAGAACATTAGTGTCAGAGTTGGCCACATTGTTTTTCTAGTTGACTTCGTTATCCTCAAAATGGAGGAAGATACGAAGGTCCCTCTTATTCTTGGACGCCCATTCCTTAATACCGCGGATGCTATCATCCGTGTGAAGGATAAGGAGATTTCCTTAGGCGTAGGAACTGATAGGATTGTGTTTAATGTTGAAAAGTCTATCAAGCATTCATATTCTAATGATGAGACTTGTTTCAGGATTGACGTCATTGATGATGCATTGGATCAAGAATTTCAGGAATTCATGGAGACATATATTGGAGAGGAAGAGATCGCTAATTTAGGATCTGGAGAAATTACTGATGAAGCTTTGTTTGCAGAGGTCATGGCACTGAGCTTGGATGAATCACCTCCCGAGGATGAGACTTTTGAGGAGGTAGTTGCTGACGGGAGTTCTAGGGTACCTAACTCTGTTGAGGTACCACCCACTGACTTGGAACTCAAGCCGCTTCCAGACCATCTAGAGTATGCATATCTGTCAGGTGAGTCTTCTCTTCCAGTGGTTATCTCGTCCTTACTCTCGAGTGACGAGAAAGACCGTCTCATGTCTGTGCTTAAAGCCCATAAGCGGGCTTTTGCTTGGAAGACCACAGATATTCCAGGTATTAGTCCTAATTTTTTGTCAGCATAAAATTGATTTTCTTGATGATGTTAAGCCCGTTGTCCAGAGACAAAGGCAGCTGAATCCTAATATGAAGGAGGTTGTTAAGAAAGAGGTAATTAAGCTTCTTGATGCAGGAATCATTTTTCCTATTGCCGATAGTCCATGGGTAAGTCCTGTCCACTGTGTGCCCAAAAAGGGGGGCATGACAGTCATTGAAAATGATAATAAGGAGCTTTTGGCCACTAGGACTATTACGGGTTGGCGGGTTTGTATAGATTACCGTAAGCTTAATGATGCCACCCGTAAGGATCATTTTCCCCTTCCTTTTATTGATCAAATGTTGGAACGTCTTGCAGGGAATGAATATTTTTGTTTCTTAGACGGGTTTTCCGGGTACTTTCAAATACCCATTGATCCCAAGGACCAAGAGAAAACCACTTTCACTTGCCCATTTGGCACTTTTGCTTATCGGCGTATGCCGTTTGGTTTGTGTAATGCCCCTGGCACCTTTCAAAGGTGCATGATTGCTATTTTCCAGGACATGCTTGAAACTTCCATGGAAGTTTTCATGGATGATTTTTCAGTTTTTGGGGATTTTTTTCATTCTTGCTTGAGTAATTTGGATAGGATGTTGGAACGGTGTGAGAGGGAACACCTTGTTTTGAATTGAGAAAAGTGCCATTTTATGGTCACTGAGGGTATTGTGTTAGGGCATAAAGTGTCTAAGGCCGGGATTGAGGTTGATCGGGCTAAGATAGATGTAATTGCCAAATTACCCCCGCCTTCCAATGTGAAAGGGGTAAGGAGTTTTCTTGGACATGCAGGTTTTTATCGTCGATTTATTAAGGATTTTTCTAAGATTACTCGTCCTATGACCCACTTGTTGGAAAAAGACGTTCATTTTGTTTTTGATGACGCTTGTTTGAGTGCTTTTCAGGTATTGAAGGAGAAGTTGACTGATTCTCCTATCATGGTAGCGCCAGATTGGGAATTGCCATTCGAATTGATGTGTGATGCAAGTGACTATGCTGTTGGAGCTGTGCTAGGGCAAAGGGTTGAGAAACATTTCAAACCCATTTACTTTGCTAGTAAGACTTTGAACCCTGCCCAGCAAAATTACACCACTACAGAAAAGGAGTTGCTTGCAGTGGTCTTTGCATTTGATAAGTTTAGATCATATCTTGTTTTGAGTAAGACCATAGTTTTCACTGACCATTCAGCCCTAAAGTACCTGTTCTCGAAACAGGATGCTAAACCTAGGCTTATCCGTTGGATTCTTTTGTTGCAAGAATTTGACATTGAGATAAAGGATAAGAAAGGTGCTGAAAATTTGGCTGCCGACCATTTGAGTCGTTTGGAAGATCCTCACCGGGAGGAACTTCGTGATGGGGAGATCAATGATCACTTCCCCGATGAGTCTTTAATGTTTATTTCTAATTCTGATGAAGCTCCTTGGTTTGCAGATATAGCTAATTATTTGGTTGCAGGTGAGATACCTAATGATTTCACGTCCCAGCAGAAGAAGAAGCTCATATCGGATGTTAAGTATTATTTTTGGGACCATCCATACTTGTTTCGTGTTTGTGCAGATGGTATGATTAGGAGATGTGTTGCTGGAGCTGAGACTAGAGAGATTTTGGATGCGTGTCACTACGGGCCAACCGGGGGTCATTATGGACCTTCAGTGACGGGTAAGAAAGTTTTTGATGCAGGTTTCTATTGGCCAACAATTTTCAAGGAGGCCCAGACTTTGGTTGAGACTTGTGACATCTGTCAGCGACAGGGAAACATCACTAAACGGAGATGAGATGCCTCAACAGAGCATTCAGGTATGTGAGGTATTTGATGTCTGGGGTATAGACTTTATGGGACCATTCCCACCGTCTAATAAGTTCCAGTACATTCTTGTCGCCGTTGACTACGTGTCTAAATGGGTCGAAGCCAAGGCTTTGCCCACGAATGACGCGCGTGTAGTCATTGATTTCTTGAAACAGTTGTTTTGTCATTTTGGTTGCCCTAGAGCTTTGATTAGTGACCGTGGAACCCATTTTGCAAACCATCAATTAGCCAAAGTGATGAAGAGGTATGGTGTTGTCCACTATTTTTCTACCTCGTACCATCCACAGACCAGTGGTCAAGTGGAAAACACAAATAGGGCCCTAAAGAGGATTTTGGAGAAAACTGTTGGAGATAACCCCAAGGTGTGGTCAAAGAAGTTAGATGACGCCTTGTGGGCGTTCAGGACGGCTTATAAGACGCCGATTGGCACCACGCCATACCGGTTGCTCTATGGCAAAACTTGCCATCTTCCTATTGAGATAGAGCATAAAGCGTATTGGGCTTTAAGGAATTTGAATTTGGATTTGATGGAAGCGCGTGAACTTAGAATGTTGCAACTTCATGAGCTTGATGAGCTTAGGTTAGGTGCTTATGAGAATTCGAGGCTTTATAAGTAGAGAACCAAGATTTGGCATGATAATTGGATTCGTAGGAAGGAGTTTAAGGTTGGAGCTAAAGTGTTGTTATTCTTGTCTAAATTTAAGATTAAGCAACCTAAACTTACTTCTAGATGGATTGGACCATTTGAGATTAAGCACGTATACCCATCGGGTTATGTTGAGTTGTTTAAGCGAAATGGTGAAGGTTCGTTCATTGTCAATGGTCATCGACTTAAGCTATATTTGGAAGAAGAGCAGGTTGAGGGGATATTTGATGAGATCCCCGTGTTTGAGTTGAACACTTGAAGGTTTGTCGAGTCAAGCTAAAGACTCGTTAATAACTTAAGCGCTTCTCGGGAGGCAACCCGTGTTTAGTTTCTTGCGCCGCAGTGGGAGTAAAACATCCTCACTGCGCCGCAGTGGGATGCCAGGTAAGCCACAAACTGGCCGATGTAAGTATAGGTGAGACTTATTTTTCATTCACTTTTCACTTTTTATCTATCTTTCTTTCATCTCATCTCTCAAAACCGAAAAAAGGAGCTAAAAAAAAAACTAACAAGAAACCCATCCTTTCCATCAAATTCTTCCATTCTCTTCCATCTTTAATCAATCTTCCATATTTTCATCCTCATAACATTGCATAATGGGAAGAAGTGTAAGTTTTTCTCTTTTGTTTCTTTGTATTTTCCTTTTATTTCTTGAAGTTTTAATTTCTAGGGTTTATGCTAGATTAATCTTTCGAATTAACTTAGGGATTTTGATGTTTGTGGGCAATAGAAGTTAATGGGGTGTTAAATCTTTCACTTTGTTCATCCAATGTTGATTTTAATTTTGAAATTAGGGTTTTGGAAAAATTGGGGATTTGTTAGGAACAAGTGTGGGGGATGTAAATGTCGATTTATGTGGAGATTATTGTTTGATTATGACCTGAATTTGCTTGTTTGAGTACCCCTTTTTGTGCCAAGTCGTGATGAACTTTACTCAAGTTGCCCAGAATTTTTACCTCACTGCGCCGCAGTGAGGGGGTGCATTGCCTCACTGCGCCGCAGTGAGGATCGTCTGCCCGTTTTGTCTTTTTGCCCCACTGCGCCGCAGTGAGGGTGAACATGCCCACTGCGCCGCAGTGGGGGCCTTTCTCTGCCAAGATTTTTTGCTTGTTTAATATGATTCCTAACTTTGCATTCTTAATACTCACGATTGGTCGTTTTTCATGTTTGTGAATGCAGGGAGCGGGAGCTACAGATAAGGCCGCAGGAAAAAGGAAAATGGTTGAGGGGCAATCCAGTGAGGCCGTTGATGTGCCGAGTTCAAAGAAACAAGTGGAGGTGCCGCTTACATTTATTGAAGAACTGAACGAGCGACATGCTTGGCTATCATTTGAGGGAATTAGGCAGCCCCAAAAGAACATATACAAGAACAAGTTGTATAAGCTTTCTAAGCATGCGGTCCTTCCCGCAAGACATTTAACTCCTTTTCAAGCTCAGGTATTTGGAGTACAGGAGGACATTCGACGGTGGTTTTCTATGAGTTTGAGAGTTGGAGGTGAGTCAAGAGGGCATGACGTGAGTTGTGATATTTGGCGGCGGGTATTTGCTAACCGTGAAGCCGCCTACCGTGAGTTATGCTTAGAGTTCTATTCGACCTTGAAACTGAAGAAGGAGTTAGGGAAAGTCAAAGATATTTTTGAGGAGAGGGTAGTCTCGTTTTACTGTGGGGGACAGCAGAGTAAGCTGTCAATTGCTGAATTTGGTTACTACTGTGGGATGTATACGAGGGAGGAGTTGCAGAATGCGGAGTTTAGGGCTATTTTGAAGAAGGGGTATAGAACAGGAGCCGATTTGGGTGATGGAGAGTCTATCTTGGAGTATTACACCAGGATCACGGGGGGAGAAACATGGACATACACAAGTGGTGTGTCAAAGATTAAGAATGTACGTTTGAGGTTGCTCCACCGGATGATTGTGACTTTCTTGGTACAGCGTTTGACTCATTGGGAGAAGGCGTACCAGAATGATCTATGGTTACTTAAGTTATTTTCTGAGGGAGCTCCAACAAGGTTTGCTTTGCCTCCTCTTGTACTGCTGGACCGTATGTGTAATCATTCTGATTCGAATATGGTTTTGGGACATTTTATCACGGTCATTTATAAGAGGATGGGAGTCTTTGCTTCTGATGATTGCCAGACTTATCTTTCATTACCAGTGCATCAGGAGGATTTTACGTATAATGAGCTTTATAGGGCAAAGATTTTGAAGAAAAAGAAAGCAAATGAGCATGAGCAGTTGTTAGATGATGAGGGTGAGGTTGAAGGACCACCTCCTGTACAGGAGGAGGATGAGGAGGCTGATGTTGAGATGGCTGATGCTCCACAGGAGCCCCCGAGGAGGACTGGACGTAACATTCCCATCCCTCGCTCGTTTGATTTAACACTTTTGGGGACCACTATTCAGAATATCTATGAGGCTCAGCAGAACAGTCAGCGAGAGTTTGATGCTTACCAGCGGAGGGTGGACCAGGATTTCACCTGGATTGGATCACAACAGGCCCACACTAACTATAGCCTTGATTATTATCAGCCGATGTGGGATGCTCAGTATCACGGCCGGGAGTTTGTCTGACCTGACCCGATTCCTCCATTCTCTTCACCGCCTATTTATGTCCCCGGTTATCGTCAGGGGGGTCAGTCCTTTTTCTCTCGTACGACTGCCCCGGGGAACATGTCACCACCACCTCATGATTTAGGAGGTTCTCCTCGAGGTCCAGTGCAGTTTGGGGTCTTTCAGGGTGGACATGTTGGCGGTGATTCTTCATCTTTTGCAGGTTTGGATGTAGGTGCTCATTCAGGATTTGATGCTGGTCAGTCAGGAGGAGATGCAGGTGGTTCGGGTGCAGCTCAGAAGGAGGCGTCCGATTGGGTGACGAGTATTTTTGGACAACCTGGGCTACCTTATGGCTACCATGGACAACAGCAGTAGTGGAGATGAATCCCATCTGGTACCGTGGGATGGAATCATATGATGATTGGTTATTTTGGTATTCTTATGACATTACTTTATTTATCATTGTCTGGTATCCACCCTACGGGGTGATGAAACATTTGTACTTTCCTTTGTTTCTTTTATTTTCTGCATGATACTCTTCTTTTTAGTTTGCACTTTGTATTGATATTTGGGATGTGTACTTGTGATGTGTAATTGAACAGGTTTGATCCGAATTGATGGAAATACTTAGTGGAACCCAAGTGTGGGGGGAGGACCCGTTGGATTCTCATTCTCACCTACATTCGTTGGCATCGATTTGTTTGATTGTGTGATCGTGTTAGTAGCTCACTATGATGTCATGTGCATATGCTGGCAGTAAGTTCAGCGTAATATTTTTGATTGGCATCTTTATTGACATTGTTTTACACACAGCTCTCGCACATTCCGTTTTAGACTAGTTTGTTTCTCCCGTCAAGCAAATTGGACTTCCTTTTTAGGAAGAGCAATTTGTGGTGCGGGGTCGACTCACTAGTTTTGAAACGGAATGTGTCCATGATCCGGTATGTGTTCTCCTTCTTTCTGTCTATTTTGCTTACCCATATTTACCTTAGTTTTGACCGAATACTGGACATTGAGGGCATTGTCCATCTTAAGTGTGGGGGTGGCAAATGGGTTTAAGCAACCGGATATATCTCTTTTGTTGTTTTGCCATTGAGATTGAACCGTTCTTGTAGATGTGTCCCTCTCGTGGGCTTTTGGATTTTATCCAAGAGTAAGGGTTCTATCTTGAACTCTGAACTATGATGTGCATGTTTGAGATTGGTGGCTTCGATTTGGTAGGATGACGGAAGATGATATGATTTGAAACTTGTGTTGAGCTTGTCCTTGTGGTAAATTGCTTTTGTCACTTAATTCATAATAACTTAATGAGCAATTTTACTACAATTTTTTTTTCCTTGGTACAAATTTAATCGGCGAAATGTGTTCTGAACGGTTATTGGGCTAATCCTTGTGGATTGATAACATTACTTGCATGCTCAAATATCCCAAACACCTAAAAGTTGTGAGATTCATCATTCATTTATAGATGTGCTAGGTGTTGACAGTTTTGGTTTGATTGCCTTGTAATTTGTCCCTCTCTTAGGCTCTTGGATTTATTCGGGAGTAAGGGTTCCATTTCGAACTCTGCACTAAGATGTGAAAATTTTGAGGTTAATTTATTCCATTTCCGGGTTACTTTCTTTGATATGAGTGTGCCGGTGATGTGTTGAGCTAGAACTTGGCCTGGTGATCGTTACGAGACCGCAGTGAGATCACTTTTGTGATAGAAGTACATTGGATGACGAATTGGCATATTAGGTTTGACCCGTATTTTCTTTCTTTTCACCCCTTGCTTATGTATATTTTTACCTTTAGTATACATACTTTTATACATGTACATACAAGATTTTCCTTTCTTTGTAAACCCTTGTTGCACTCATCTTTAGTGCAAGATACACTTAGACACACTTTTTGAACTTAGCCTTTTCCTTTGTATAAATCCACTTAAATATGTAAACTTTACCTCGCCATACCGATAGTCTAATTTTGGGGGGCCATTGATTGTCATTGGTTTGTTTGGACGGTTTGGGAGAGCCTCAGTGGGTTGTCAGTTGGAATATTCTTGGTCTTTGGGAATACGTCGATTGGTCAAGTTATTGGGGAATGTCTTGGATTGTTCAAATAAAGTGTATTGTTATAGACATTGTTCATCATTGTAAGAGGGTGCCTACTAGTAGAGTAAAAATGGTTCAAAAAAAAAAGTGAAGTGAAAAACAGAAAAAATAAAAAAAAAAGAAAAAAAAAAAAAAGAAAAGAAAAGAACTTGGGCTACTAGTGGGTACTTCTCATTTTTATATGTCTAAAGAATTGTTGTATCATTTGGTTCGTAAATAGAATGGAAGATTTGGTTGTTCCTAAGTTGTTTGAAGTTGATACACCACAATGGTGTCGGGTTTGCTTGTTACTTTTGAGGTGTGTTCATGGGATAGCATCTTATGGGTTGGTGGCAATCAATGGTAAGGGTTCGATTAGACTATTTTGTACATAACTTATACTTTTGTTATTTCCTATCACTAACCTAAATTTCCCAAATCCCATTGTAAATACCCTTAGCCTAACTTTACAACCGACTTATATGCCAAATTTTGATGATGTACTTGGTGCTCACGCCATGTCGGTGAAGCTATGATCCTTGTTCAAGCCTATGGTAAGATATGCATCACGACCGTGCAATGAGTGATTATTCATATATATTCAACCCCAATAGTAAGTTCGTTGGAGTAGGATGATTTTGATAGGCTCATTTGTTTCACTTTTGCTTTGTCGTGTTATTGAGGCTTGTGGATTGTTCAGAAATTGTCAAACATTTCGGATTTTCATTTAAGATTAAAACTGCTTCACCGAGTCCTTGTCATCGACATACTTGGTTTGGCTTCTTTTTGGATATTCGTAATGTGTTTATATAGCTTCGTACCAAGGAATGTTTTTGCTTAATTTCCAGATTTGCTTGAGGACAAGCAACGCTCAAGTGTGGGGGGATTTGATGTGACCAATTTATATAGATCACCCACATCATTATTGGCCTTTTTCGTATGTGTATTGAGTCGATTTTGTATGCATTTGGCGCGTTTATGGTGTTTGTTAGTGCTTTCAGGTTCTTAGCAGGTTGTGCGTCCAATTGGTGCAGTTTCTGACGATTTTTAGGCCAAGATGTTGATCGAGTGTTCGAGAGCCGATAATAAAGAAGAACAAAGATTTCAGCAAGTTTACACTGCGCCGCAGTGGGAAGAATGCAACCCCACTGCGCCGCAGTCAAAGGGTGCCAAGGCCAAAGCTTTCCAGTGGTTTAACACTGCGCCGCAGTGGGAGGGACGTTGCCCCACTGCGCCGCAGTTAAAGGCCGAGTAAAAGTAATGAATTTCCAGTGGATTACCACTGCGCCGTAGTCACCATATGATCAGAATTCCAGGGACTCTTCACTGCGCCGCAGTGGGGGTGCACCATGCCCACTGCGCCGCAGTGACTGCACGGGGAAATCAGGGTTACAGCCTCTTTGCATCAGATTTTGGGAGGTATAAAAAGAAAAAAACCCTATTTTCCCAATCTATCAAGTTTTCTTTCTAGGAGCTGTTCTACCGCGAATTCTTCGAAGGATCGACTCAAGATTTCATCATTGGATTCATTGAAGATTCAAGAACACCCATCTAGATCGTATCTAATTTTCTGTCTTGCAATTTCTATTCAAACAATTTGGTACAATATGTTCTCTTCCTATTTCGTTTGTTATTTTCGATTTAGCATGAGTGGCTAGATTTATAATCATCCACTTTGATGAAACTTGACGAATGATATGATTGCAATATTTTAATTCGAGAGTTGATTAAATTATCGTTGTGTCGTGATCTTTATCAATTATTTCCTTGAGATTTATTCTTTTGATGTTGATGGTTTATGTGTTCATCGTTAGTGGTACTAGGTGAATATGTTTATCGTTGCAATTCGATTGTCTATGGTCAGTTGTCACCGGTTTATGGTATGACGGTGAATGTCAAATCTATAATAGGAATTAATCGGTAAACGTGTTTAGAAACGGTTGGTGGTACCACGTTTTCATTCACATAGGCATAATTGGTAATTGGATAATTAAGCAAACTAATTGTTGGGGAGATTTTCTAGGCATTGGTGGTACCGGCTTGGGTAATTAAACTAGCAACTTAGGTATTTGGGTGATTTGTAAGCGGTTGGTGGTACCACGCGAGCCTTTTTATCCTTTCACGATTATCTTGTCAACTCTAAGGAATTCAGATTTTAACGTGTGCAATCATAGCTGAAGTCAAGTGGATTCAAAGTGGATGATCTTTATTTATATTGTTTGAACTTTCTTTACTTTCAATTGTCTTGTCATTTAAATTTCTTTAATTTCAAATTGTCAAAGTGAGGTAGCAATTCGGCTACGGTTCCATCCTTATTCTAAAACCACTTTAGTAAACAATTATTTCAAACCAATCCCCGCGAACGATCTCGGACTTACTACTTACTATACTATATGCGATCAGGTCCACTGCCTGAAAGTGTGTAGTAGTCGGTTTTTAGTGGGTACTTATTTATAAATTTTACAAACTCGATTTCACACATCATATCTCAAACTTGTCAAGATGCTCATGAGGATCCCTTTTGTTTCTTCCATCAAAGCACAAATCATTAACCATTTGCAAATGGTTACCTTTCACCGTGAAAGTGTCAATTTCGGGAGCTCGGATGGCCGATTGGAGAGAAGTTGGTATGGTTCGAGGAAGATCCTCGATCTTGGTATTAAAAAGATCGGGTGGATTTTGTTGACCGGCCATGTTGACGGTCGGTTTTGGTGATTCGGGTGGAGTAGGTGTTTTATCGGAAATTGGTTCTTCTTTTTCGGAATAGTATCCCCACTCGTTACTTCCTGACTCGTAATAAGTCTCGTGAAGTATGTGGTTGGGTTCGGGTCTAGGAGTGGTGTCTATGTAAAATGGTGCTGATGATGACGGTTGTGATGATTGTGGTTTGGTGCGTTTTTTTAGTTTTTCGGGGTTAGATGTGGCCTTCACTAATGGTTTCCCAGAAGCTCGAGTGCTCATCCACTACCTAAAATAATCTGCTAACACAACACAACTAACAAACGCGTTAATAGCACCTGAGGTACAACTAAAGCAACATAAAATAAAATAAAGCAGGTAACTTCTCCGTGCAAAGCACGAAAAAGGATCGATTCACAAAATCTCAACCAAAAGTACTTAAAATCAGTCCCCGGCAGCGGCGCCAAAAACTTGATGTGCAAAATCGAGTCTTAAATTTATAAACAGGATCTACCGCTAACTGACTACAACACACTTACGGGCAGTGTACCCGTTCGTATGTAATATAGCTAACTGGCAAGACCAGGATCGAACACAAGGACTGATTGTTGTACTAAAGGTTGTAAAAATGTGAAACAAGTAAAAAGTTTGGTGTGACCGAATTGTCACTTTGCGTTTCTGGAAGCTAAATGATTAACAAGTAAATAAAAGTACTCAACCGGTATTAGCGAGAGCACACGAAAAGGGTTTGAGTTGTAAACAAATAATTAAAAAGCCATCTATGTCGAATCCGCTCCACAAAAAGTCTAGGTTGCATATAGGTTAAGCTCAAAATTCATATATGTTGGTAATAATAATCGTGATAAGATAAAAGCACAAACGGGTGCACCTAGTTTGTAAAATCGACTCAATCACCTAATCAATTCAATTTCTTGCAACAAGTGGTACCACCAACCCTATTACAATTCCTTGAACTAAATAGTTTATTTGATTATTTAAGTAACAATTTTATCCTTGTGAAAGAAACGTGGTACCACCAACCGTTAAATCCACTTAACAAAGTAATTTCTATTAGACTTGTATTCTTTACTATCATACCATGACCTAGCAAGAGTTATTCATAGACAAACAACTAAAATAATACTTGCATTCAACTAGTACCACTATCGAAGAACACAAATATCACCAAGAACACAAGTTTAAGTAGGAGAAATCACTTCATTAAGATCTTGACAAAATGTTAAGTAAAACCAACTTGAATTTAAAATATTATGCAACCATAACTAATTGTTTCACTTCATCTTCATAGATGTATAAGGATTTAGCTACTCATAATGAAAAGAGCTAAAGATTCAAGTAAAAAGGAAGACATAATGTACCAAATATAGAGTAATAATCCAAATCGAGGTAACAAAGTAGCCACAATCACTAAACAAGAGCCAAAATTAATCTTCAAGTCTTCAAATGATGTTGGAGTAGTGAAAACCCTTAGAAAACCCTCAAAAACGGCTGGAGAAAAGTGTGTGAGCTCAAAGTGTCCAAGATTTTTTTTAGGGTTGAGTGGTGGTTGGTATTTATACCCCAAGAGAGAGAAAATTGTGATGTCAGCTCGATCTCGCGCCGCTAGAACCTTTCCTCGCGCCGCGAGCTACCTTCCTCGCGCCGCGACTGGAGTTTGTTCACTGGCTCGCGCCGCTAGAACCCAGGGTCGCGCCGCGAGGTCCCCCTGGATTCGCCATTTCCACTTTGTTTTCGACCATGCTTCATCCGTTAGTGCCTTTGGACCATTCCTAAGTCGTTTTCTACCATTTGTGAGCGATAAACTTGCTTTAGACCTGAAATCACTAGCAAATACCATAAAGCACCACAAAACGTGTATAAACGGCTATCAAACGTGCATAAAACGTCCAAATAAGATGTGAGAAATATGTATATATTGAGACACATCAATTATACACGTTGCACTCTTTTTGCCTTAACTAAGTTTTATCCCCGTGGGTTTTCTTAGTAAGGTTTTTAATGAGGCAACATAACGACAAGTGTATAATGTGTAGTGATATATATTTGAGGGGGAGTGTTATATATACAAATATATATAGTTATGCGTAATTACCATTATGTCCTTGTAATTAGTATATAACCTTACAAGGGTCTTAACCCTAGAGGTAATTGTAATTAACCTCATTCTAATTCACTATCCTATTCCCTCCATCTCTCTCTAATTACCTGCCGCCATTCTCTATTATTGTGATCTCTTCTTTTCTTATTATCCTCTATTATACGAGTAATTGTTATTGTTAATTATTGTCATTACTAGATTAGTGATTCAAGATCGAACGAATTCATAACACCTAGTAATCTAGTATTATTATATTATCATCTTGATTTATTGATCTATTTGGTTGTATACTTTTTGTAAACTCAATAATATTTTTTCTATGATTAATTTATTACTAGTGTTGTTTATTTGTTTAATGATAGAAAGATTGTTTATATACGCGATCAACCTTTTTCATTCATGTCGATGTATTTATATCTTATTAACCTTATGGTTTAGTTTTCTGGCTTCTTGTTAAAATTGATATTTTAGTATATGTAGTTCATAGGTGTAATCACCGGTATCAGCAAACATGTTACTAGTCATAATAACCATTTGATTTAAGCAATGGGTCTATTCAAACAGATGAAACTCGGCAAAGTGTAACTTTAATTCTCATAGCCTCTTGATCGTTTAATTAATTTCAAAAACCATCTGATTATTATGTTTGGCCGAAGCTAGCATGACACAGGTGGTAGGCATGGTTTGGATTTTGAAAGGAAACACACATATATCTCGTTAGTATTGAGTCATAATAATTATTTGATTAATGTCTTTTGTTGTCATTTTACTTATAAATTTTAAGATTATATATTTTTGCCAAACACTTAAGAAGCTAATTATCTGATTATTGTGATATCAAACAACATAATCATACCCAAACAGTATCTTTTAGCAATACGTTTTGTTATCGATTCTGATTATTCAAAACGCATAATGTATTTTCAAAAAGTAATCCCAAACACCCCCTAAAATTCGATTCAATCATCCCAGAAGATGCAGATATTCGTAAAAACCCTAACGGGGAAAACCATAACCCTTGATGTTGAAAGCAACAACACTATCGACAATGTCAAGGCCAAAATTCAAGACAAAAAAGTTATATTCTAATTATTGTTAGGGTCTTTAGTTGTTGTTAAATTGTTGTACCTTACCATAAAATTCAAGGTGAATATTTGATATAAAAAGTATAAATTTTTTTATGCATGTTATAGTTAACATTTTCTTTATTATTTATTTATTATTAATCTTTAATATCTGCATATTTGTTTCTTAACGGTATAATATATGTTTTTGACCGTTTATTATAAAAAGGGTAATTGGATGGAAACCCCCTGATCTCATGTACCATTTGGTACCCACTAATCCCCCAGCCAGGCTAGTGTCCAGGTGATTCTCAACCACTTAATAATCCCCTGATTATCTCAAGTTTGCCTTTGGCAAGACTTGAACCCAAGACCTCCCCTGGAAAGTGGCGGCTGGTGGCACTGGGCTATTACCCAATGGTTAAAAAAGGTTGTGAGTCCCAAATATAGATGATTAAAACCCGACTAGCAAGTAGTTCTAACTGGAAGTTGACCAGTTCAGAATACGATCCAGATATGGATGAACAATACGATAAAGGTACTGAAAGTAAATGCAAGATACAATAAGGGCTGAAACTATATAGATAATATGTATAGATCAAGTATGTAGCATTGAGACACGATGTACTTTTCAATGTATTTGATTTATTGATATATAAACAAATACAAAGGTTGTTGCGGAACTAAGATAAACACCCAAGTGTAAATATCTAAACAACCTAGAAATACAAGTGATCTAATAACTTGGAAATACTCGTAAGGATTACTTAGAGTATATCTCACAAGTTGCAATGCTAAGGTTTCAAGCCGTTTGCAAGTTGTGAGAAGACTTATATTTATAGACCTAAGTTCATGATAACGTGGACCAGATCGTACAAATATGGTTGGGAGTATTTAAGGAATTAAAGCTAATTCCTTACATGCGTACTTTTAAGGTTTAAGTATATAAGTCAATTGATGTGACTTATCATGCCTTATTCCCAACCTTTACTTTACCTTGTACTTTTATTAATAGTTAAATCTATTAACTGGGTAAAGAAATGTAAAGTAAAAAGTCTTCCTCGTAATTAGTGTAAAAGTGTGTAAGTACTTTTACACTGAGATGCTTCAGTCTTCGATCAGGTAGAATCAGCTTCTGAGCTCCACATCTGAGCTGATTCTCTTTCTTCAGACTTCAGTCTTTGACTTCATTCTGAACGGTATTCTGATACGTTGATCTGAACTGAAGTGAAGCTTCAGTGAACTAATTCTGAGCGACCTCAGAATTCTATACAAGTATTCTTCACTGAGCTTCAGCTATTTCTGAACAAATTATACTTGGTCGATTTTCGACCTTCAGAACTCCAGCCAGAATTTCTTTCTTTTTAATTGCCATCTCCTTTTCTCTATTTTTCACCAAGTCCTCAATGGACATTCTGAATGTGAGATGGTCTAGCTTTTGTTCTAAGGGAGAATAATTCACCCCATACTCATACTCCAGCATATCAACAACAGCTTTCTGCACTCTTGGATCATTTTTAATTTTCAGATATCTTTCCAGAGAGAGACCAAGAGCTGCATCATCAACATGATCAAGGGTCCCCATCTTCAGATGTTGTTCCCTTTCTCTTTCCTTATTTTCCCTCCACATAATGAATTGATTAGAAACTTGCTTCTGCAAAGCCTCTAATTTCTTGCTATCAGCATTAGGATCATGAAGTGGATAACCATGCTTATCTACATTCTCACCAACAACCAAACCAGAACCCTTAGAATCTTTCTTTGTAGGTTCATCCACCACTGGGGCCTTGCCCTTATCTTTCTGAACTTGTTCCCCCTGAACTGAGGCACTACCAGATGGTACCTCGGCTTGCTTCTTGGTTGCTTCTATCAATTATTGAGTACTTGAAAGCAGACCAATAGGCACATTTCCCCCTTTGGGGACCTCAGAAGGCATCTTGGCATATACATCAATAGCAGTCTGAATGGCCTTCAGAGGTTCCCAACTCTGCTGCAGAAGGCAATCAGAAATGCCTTTTGCCATGGTAGAGAACTGAGCCCTTAACCTGAATGATGAGTTAAGGTTCAGAGTCTCTTTTTCAGTAAGCTCTTTCAGCAATTTCCTATCTTCTTCAGAGAATGAAGGAGGAGGAGGAGGAGCAACAACATTTTCCTTTTTGAGTAGGGTCAGAATTTCATTTAAATGTTTAGACTGGCCTTTAACAACTTCTTAAAGAGTAGATACAGATTTCTGAACTTCTTCAACAGCTTTATCTACCTTCTCTGAAGTGTCTTGAGTGAGTTCTAAGACCAACCTTCTGATCCCTTCTTCAACCTTTTCAGCCACAGAAGCTGAAATCTGAGCAACAAGATTCTGAGATAGCTCAGACTTCAGCCTCTCAATCACATCACCACTTATAGAAGACCCAAGTTCTTTCTCATTGACACTTGGCCTTTTAACCAACTCATTCACCTCCTTCCCGACTGCCATAACTTTTTGTTTTATCAATTCAATACCAGATGTCAAGTTCGCAACAACTGAAGCTTGCACATCTCGTTTGGCCAGTCTGAAGGCTTCCCTGATAGCCATACTTATCTTATTACATGAATGTACCAGCTCATTTAGCTTCCCACTTACTAGTCCCTCATTCCCAACAACCTTGGTGAACTCAGTTCCAAGAAACATCTGAGCACCCTTCATTTCAGCCAGGGACGTAGTATTGGCAGTTAGAGTTTTAGTTAAGTCCTCTACCTTGAGAAGTAGGCTTTGGACTTCGGTGTTTTGTTCCCTTTCTCTTTCCTTATTTTCCCTCCACATAATGAATTGATTAGAAACTTGCTTCTGCAAAGCCTCTAATTTCTTGCTATCAGCATTAGGATCATGAAGTGGATAACCATGCTTCATCTACATTCTCACCAACAACCAAACCAGAACCCTTAGAATCTTTCTTTGTAGGTTCATCCACCACTGGGGCCTTGCCCTTATCTTTCTGAACTTGTTCCCCCTGAACTGAGGCACTACCAGATGGTACCTCGGCTTGCTTCTTGGTTGCTTCTATCAATTATTGAGTACTTGAAAGCAGACCAATAGGCACATTTCCCCCTTTGGGGACCTCAGAAGGCATCTTGGCATATACATCAATAGCAGTCTGAATGGCCTTCAGAGGTTCCCAACTCTGCTGCAGAAGGCAATCAGAAATGCCTTTTGCCATGGTAGAGAACTGAGCCCTTAACCTGAATGATGAGTTAAGGTTCAGAGTCTCTTTTTCAGTAAGCTCTTTCAGCAATTTCCTATCTTCTTCAGAGAATGAAGGAGGAGGAGGAGGAGCAACAACATTTTCCTTTTTGAGTAGGGTCAGAATTTCATTTAAATGTTTAGACTGGCCTTTAACAACTTCTTAAAGAGTAGATACAGATTTCTGAACTTCTTCAACAGCTTTATCTACCTTCTCTGAAGTGTCTTGAGTGAGTTCTAAGACCAACCTTCTGATCCCTTCTTCAACCTTTTCAGCCACAGAAGCTGAAATCTGAGCAACAAGATTCTGAGATAGCTCAGACTTCAGCCTCTCAATCACATCACCACTTATAGAAGACCCAAGTTCTTTCTCATTGACACTTGGCCTTTTAACCAACTCATTCACCTCCTTCCCGACTGCCATAACTTTTTGTTTTATCAATTCAATACCAGATGTCAAGTTCGCAACAACTGAAGCTTGCACATCTCGTTTGGCCAGTCTGAAGGCTTCCCTGATAGCCATACTTATCTTATTACATGAATGTACCAGCTCATTTAGCTTCCCACTTACTAGTCCCTCATTCCCAACAACCTTGGTGAACTCAGTTCCAAGAAACATCTGAGCACCCTTCATTTCAGCCAGGGACGTAGTATTGGCAGTTAGAGTTTTAGTTAAGTCCTCTACCTTGAGAAGTAGGCTTTGGACTTCGGTGTTTTGTTTCTCTAACTGTGCTTCTACACTCAAAGGAGGGGGTGGTTGTGCAGAAACAGAAGCCACAAAGGGAATACTACCAAGCCCATCTAATGCCTTTTCCAATTGCATTTCAGTTGGACTCTCAGATTCAGTGGCAGAGTCCAACTCCTTTTCAGCTTGATCATCATAATTAATGGGCCTTGGTACTTGGTGAATTTGTGGGTGTAAGTGTTCGAGTTGTGGTTGAAAACGTGGTGAAGTAACATAGGCAGGTGCAGAGCCGGGTGGAAAATATGGATGTTGATGTGAAGTCTCAGGTTGGCGATATGGTTGTTCAATATTTTGGATTTCTAGGGAAGGTTGGACGTTTGTGAGGCTGAAGGTTGGCTCAGAATCAGAAGACTGATTCTCCTCCAGTAAGCCCTCATCAAACTCAAAGTTAGCAAAGGAATCAAGATTCCCTTGAGGTGGCTCATCGTCATCCCAGAGGTCAGTCGTAACTGCAGTCTGATCAGATATGCCCTGGTTCAGATCACTGGTACCTGAACCAGCTTCTGGTTCAACAACTGCTGCTGCAGATGTATCGTCACCAGATTTATGGGTTGGCTCAGCCATAGCTTCATCGCCAGAGACAGTAGACACGGGGATTGCCTTAATGATTCTCGTACCATCATCAAGAATCACTTCATCGGCCGTAGAGTCTGGAATCTCAGTCTCAGGTGGTGTCACACCAAAGACTTCATCAATTCGTGCTGCAGAAGAGTGTGAGATTTGTGAAGTTACAGGGGGTGGCGTGCAGACACGGACTCTAATGTGTGCTGGACGGACACACTTATATTTTCTTCACCATCTCCTCCTAAAGAAGTTTTGGAGATAGCTGCTTGTGGGTTTCCCTTTAGACTCGATTCCTCTGGTTCTTGTTGGGAAGATCCAGAGGGGTTTGCTTCGGTACTAATGTCCTTGGGCTGTGAGGACTACTTATATTTACGTCATTTTAATACGCCCTTTAGAGATCCTGAGGGATCTTTTGGGAGATCCTCAGGTTATTCAGTGGAGGAGGGAATTGGTGGTTGGGTAGATGAAGTTGTTGGGGTTTTAAACAACTTCAACATTTGACCACCAGGTGCACCAATGGGTCTCGCATTCTTTTGCGACCCGCTCGGTGACCTTTCTGAGCCAGCCGGTCGTGTTGTTTCAGTTTTAGAAATTACCTGAAGCATTGCAGCGGAGAGTTCTGGTTCTGGATCTGAAGTAGATAACTTTGATAGATCCCTGCAGAACTCCGTCGCTGAAGATTCAAGCCCCTCCAAATGATACGCATCTCCAAGCATGTTCATGAAGCAAATGCTCAGAAATCTAGGGAATGAGATATGTGGACTTCTTTTCCCTTTTAATTTTGTTACCAGCTGAGAGAAAAGTATCTCAGCAAAGTCCACCTCAATCCCATGCCACAAGTAATACCCAATCTCTACTTGTGTTAAGGAAATCTGGTCCAATCCACCATAATTTCCTCCTAGGCACTCGACAATCTGAGTCCAAAAATATCTCCAACAATTTCCAAATCCAGACAGAAAGATGTGTCCAGATGTCTTCAGATTGCCGTCTGCATCAACCATGTCATTATGACCAGTGGCCTGCAGTACCTCCCTGAAATTAACTCCTTTAAGCCTTTTTGCATAGGCTGAAGAAGAGGGAAGGTAGTTCAAATGAAGGGCCTCCCGAAACCCATCAAGTGAAAGGATATACTGCTTAGTGCCTTCTTGTAAAGAAAAAGCAATGGACTTTTCATCCTTGCTCAGAGTAGCAGTATACCAGAATTCAAGTAAGTATCTATGATACATTACTTGAGCATTTTCAGTCAAGGCGTAATGGAGAGGGGATTGTTCAAGAAATTTATTTATCCTCCCCATTAAAGTTTTGCCTTTGGCGTTCAGTGCGGCCATGAAATTATTCATATTGAATCTAAGGGTCGATGGCTCGAACCCTTTTGGCCATTGTGCACTGGCCTTGACTACTTTGGATGGTGTGTATTCGAAAGCTATTAGAGATTTGACTACTTTAGCCATTATTTCTACAAGGGAAAACTGAATATGAAAGATTAATTTAGGGTTTTGGAGTTATGAAGGAATGAGAAGAATAGAGAGAGAATGATGATTGGGAGTAAATGTAAGGAGAAGTAAATGAAGGAATTGTTTTGGAAAGGGTATTTATATTTATGATGGAATACAAAGGGTTTTTCCAAAATAAATAAATAAAATGATTTTGAAATTCAAACCCAAAAATGAAAATATTATTTTAATGAAATCAGTTTTGATCGGGTTTGAAGTCCGAAAATAATTTTTGGGTATACGTCCGCATTTAATGCAACGACGGCTATGACCCCACATTTTCACAAAACTTTTCAACATTTTAAAGAAAAAGCAATGGACTTTTCATCCTTGCTCAGAGTAGCAGTATACCAGAATTCAAGTAAGTATCTATGATACATTACTTGAGCATTTTCAGTCAAGGCGTAATGGAGAGGGGATTGTTCAAGAAATTTATTTATCCTCCCCATTAAAGTTTTGCCTTTGGCGTTCAGTGCGGCCATGAAATTATTCATATTGAATCTAAGGGTCGATGGCTCGAACCCTTTTGGCCATTGTGCACTGGCCTTGACTACTTTGGATGGTGTGTATTCGAAAGCTATTAGAGATTTGACTACTTTAGCCATTATTTCTACAAGGGAAAACTGAATATGAAAGATTAATTTAGGGTTTTGGAGTTATGAAGGAATGAGAAGAATAGAGAGAGAATGATGATTGGGAGTAAATGTAAGGAGAAGTAAATGAAGGAATTGTTTTGGAAAGGGTATTTATATTTATGATGGAATACAAAGGGTTTTTCCAAAATAAATAAAATAAAATGATTTTGAAATTCAAACCCAAAAATGAAAATATTATTTTAATGAAATCAGTTTTGATCGGGTTTGAAGTCCGAAAATAATTTTTGGGTATACGTCCGCATTTAATGCAACGACGGCTATGACCCCACATTTTCACAAAACTTTTCAACATTTTAAAGAAAAAGTGATCATTACTTTCCATTTACGGCGCAACTTGTGTGACACGTCAGCAAAAAGCATCATTATTCAAACGTTAAACAGTAACCTTCACGTGTTCACACAACGACCAAGTATCCAAAATACATTATAAAGGACTGACTTATTTCAGAAATAATATACAAAATCTGAGCATGATCAGATTTAAAGGAATCTGAACCATCTCAGTTTTTACAACTATTCTGAGATCATTTCAGAATTTCTGAAGCATTTCAGACAAAATATTTTCCTGAAATCAAAGTTCCCCCTTAGAGAAAAATTCTTTTAACATGAAAATATTTGACAATTCCCCCTGAGGTGATGCTATACAGGATTTAGCATACCTAACTCACTGATGAGATGTTTAAACGTTTTGACATCCAAGGGTTTGTAAAAACATCAGCGAGTTGTTTATCAGTGGGAATGAAATGAAGTTCAATGTCACCTTTAATAATGTGATCTCTAATAAAATGATACCTGAGGTCGATATGCTTGGTTTTGGAGTGCATGACAGGATTGTGAGAGATGGCAATGGCACTGGTGTTATCACAAAATATTGGAGTCTTTGTATACTTAACACCATAATCAGTTAGTTAGTTCTTCATCCACAAAATCTGAGCGCAGCAACTGGCTGCAGAAATGTATTCAGCTTCAGCTGTGGAGTGTGATACTGTAGTCTGCTTCTTGCTTGTCCAACTAACCAATTTGCCACCTAGGAAATGACAACCACCTGTGGTACTTTTCCTATCTATTTTACAACCTGCATGATCAGAATCTGAATAACCCATTAGATCTAGACTTGAGCCTTTGGGATACCAAAGACCAAGTTTGGGGACACCTTTAAGGTATCTGAAAATCCTTTTCACAGCATTAGCATGTGCTTCTCTGGGATCAGACTGAAATCTTGCACAAAGGCATGTTGCAAACATTATGTCAGGTCTACTAGCAGTTAAGTACATGAGGGATCCCACCATACCACGATATTTTTTGGGATCCACTTGTTTTCCATTGGGATCTGAGTCCAAAGTTAATGGTGCAGAAATAGGAGTATCTTTTGATGAGACTGAATCAAATTGATATTTCTTTAATAAATCTCTGACATATTTTTCTTGATTATAAAAATACCATCACTGGTTTGTTTCACTTGAAGACCTAGAAAATATGTCAGTTCACCCATCATACTCATTTCATACTCAGATGACATTATTTTAGAAAACTGTTCACACATTTTGTTATTTGTAGACCCAAACACAATATCATCAACATAAACTTGTACAAGTAAGATATCACTTTTATCATGCAATATGAATAAAGTGCTATCTATTACACCCCTTTTAAAACCATTTTTCAGAAGATGTTTAGTAAGAGTATCATACCAGGCTCTAGGTGCTTGTCTCAGACCATATAAAGCTTTGTTCAGTCTGTACACCCAATGAGGTCTTTCTTCATTTATGAACCCTGGAGGCTGATGCACATACACAACTTCTTTCAATTCACCATTCAAAAATGCACTTTTAACATCCATCTGATAGACTTTGAACTCATGATGAGCTGCAAAAGCTAAGAAAATTCTGATAGCTTCTAGTCTAGCAACTGGTGCAAAAGTTTCATCAAAGTCTACTCCTTCTTCTTGTGAGTAACCCTTTGCAACAAGTCTAGCCTTGTTTCGAATCACATGACCATCTTCGTCCATCTTGTTTCTGAAGACCCATCTTGTCCCAATTGGTTCTTTCTTTAGATTACTGGGACAAGGAACAAGTTCCCAAATATCGTTCCTTTTAAACTGATTAAGCTCATCTTGCATGGCTTCAATCCAGCTAGGGTCTTTCATAGCCTCGTCAATCTTCTTCGGTTCTATCAGAGATAAGAAGCTGACATTTAAGCATTGATCGCTTGTGGCTCTTCGGGTCTGAACCCCACTAGTGGAATTCCCAATGATTTGCTCGATTGGATGTGCTCTTGTCCACTTAGTGTAATGACCAGGATGAATAATGATATAAGTGCAAGGACTCCTCTGAATTACTTCAGGAGATGATTCAGAAAAGACTACCTCAGTCTCATCATCTTCCTCCTGCAGATCATGATTTGCATCATGAAACTGTTCAGATTGGGGTAATTCAGTGGAACCTGATATCTGAGGTGAAACAGCATGTACATCTGATCCAATAGTCAGTTCAGAAGGTATTTTAAAACTGACTGGAGGATAGAATGGAATGTTGCTTGACTTGATTATCCTTGGTTCTGAACTGAGATGTTCAGAAGCAGGTTCAGGTGACTGATCAGATTCAGCAATAGGATCAGAATCACCAAAACTTATTGGACTTTCTGAGGGTGGTACAGGAATAGAATTCTTAAAGATTGCAGAATTAGATTCATCAAAGGTAACATGAATTGACTCATCAACCTTTTCAAGTCTCTTGTTATAGACTCTAAAGGCTTTGCGATTTGATGAATATCCTAGGAAGTATCCTTCATCAGTTTTTGCATCAAATCTATCAAGCTGACTTGAATCATTCAGAATGTATACTGGGCATCCAAATACATGGAAATATCCAATATTAGGCTTTCTATTTCTGAGTACTTCATAGGCTGTCTTCTTGTGTCTTTTGACATAGACAGATCTGTTCTGAGTGTAGCAAGCAGTTGCAACAGCTTCAGCCCAAAAAATCTTGGGAAGACCAGATTCATTTAGCATACTTCTAGCAGCTTCAATCAGCGTTATTCTTTCTTTCTACAACACCATTCTGCTCTGGTGTGTGGGCTGAGGAGAAGTTCTAAGATATGCCAGTTTCAGTGCAGAAGGACTCCAGAGTGGCATTTCTGAATTCAGTGCCATTATCACTTCTGAGCTGACAAACTTTTCGCTTATGCTTGAGTTCAATTTGTTTGATGAGAGCAATGATTTCAGCAGCAGCTTCACTCTTGGATCTGAGGAAAATTACCCAGCAATATCTTGAATATTCATCAACGACAACAAGGGTATACTTCTTTCCCGCTCTAGTCTGAACATTCACATGTCCAAAGAGGTCCATGTGAAGCATGTGAAGAGGTTCAGTTATACTAAAACTTTGCTTTGTCTTGAATGAAGCTCTTTTCTGCTTGCCCATTTCACAACCTGGACATGGCTTGTCTTTATTGAAAGACATTGAGGGTATCCCATCCACAAGTTGTTTTCTTGACAACTTATTTATATTCTTGAAGTTCAGATGGGATAATCTCTTGTGCCACAACCAATTTGTGTCTTCATCTGCCTTTGTGTAGAAACATTGTTCAGTGGGTGAACTATTCATATCAATGATATAAATGTTTCCTTTTCTTGGTGCAATCAATACTACCTTTCCATCCCTGTTGAATATGGTGCCTTGTGAAACATCAAATAATACCTTGAAGCCATCATCACACAGTTGACTGACACTGATCAGGTTATATTTCAAACCGTTCACATATGCAACACGTGTGAATTTGACTTGTCCATTATTCACAACACCATATCCCTCAGTTTTTCCATTTTCATCATTCCCAAATGTTATTGAGGGCCCCTCTTGCACCCTATATTCCTCCAGAAGGGTTTGATAACCAGTCATGGTTCTGCCAGCAGCGCTGTCAAGATACCATATATTCTTCTTTCGGTCTCCCTGCACAAACACAAGGATTAGTTCTTTTTGGGAACCCATCTCGTGATGGGTTCGCTAGACTCTCCCTTAGCAGTCTCAGATTTCTTTGGTTCATAAGGAACTGAAGGATCGAAGGGGATCTCAGTCATGATCTCAGATGACACAAAAACAGTTGGTTTGATGGGGGGGTCAACCTTTTTTTCTCTGATTTTTGCTTGATTTGTTTGGAAAAAGGTTTTGCATTTTGCTTAGGTTGAAGGGGAGTGGTTTCAACATTTTTAAACGTGCATTACAACTCTGCACTTGTCTAGCCAATAACTGAAATTGACTCTCTAACCTCAACAAAATTGATTCTTCATTAGACACCTGAGCCTTACCTGAATCTGAGGTAGAAGGCTCAGTGGGGGAGATATTTTTCTTCTTCTTTTGGCCTTTTGGAACCTTAGATGAAGTCTGAGGTGATGGCTTTTTGGTTTTAGCCTTATTTTCTGAAACAGTTGTCTGAGCTGTTTCAGATTTACCCTCAGATTGTTCCTGGGCCTTATCAGTCACAGTTTTCTGTTTGCCAACTTTAGGAAAAATTATTTCAGGTTTCATTTCCTTTGGAAGTGCATCTAAATCAGTGATTATAGATGCCAAATGAAGATCACCAGATTCATATGTTGTTCTTTGAGTTGCAAAAGTATTTTTAATTGCAGCATCTGGTTTTGGTGTATTCATCCAAGATTTAATTATTCTTTGTTCTTTTTCAAGGATGGTTTTTAATTCTTCTTTTTCCAACTCTAAAGTGGCAACCATAGACTGATAACTTTTTAAAGCCAACTGAACATCTTTCAGCTCTTTTAGTCTGGCCTGACTGGCGTTCAGTTCAGAAGAATTACTTTCAAACATTTTTAGGCTTTCTGAACGCACAGTTTCGAAAAATGAAATGTCAGCCTCTAAAAGAACCAGAAGGTCCAGTTTTTGTTCCTCATTACTTTCAAAACCAAAGTCACTAACCTTTTTCATGACTATATCCACCCATCGACCAGATTCAACATCAGACTTGACCAAATGACCTTGATCTTCACGTGCCATGAAACACATATCCCTTACTTCTTCCTCATCATCAGATGATTCATCAGATTCTTCCCATTTTTCAGTCTTGGCAATCATACAACTATTATTGCTTGAGTTGTTTTGAGCCATGAGAGCTATTTGGGCTTTCAGCTTCTTGTACTTAGCCTTATAGCTGTCATCAGGTTTCTGAAAAATAGAATGATTAGGGGCAGATTGTGATGATGAAGGTTGACTAGATCTGCATTCCTTCATGAAATGTCCTTTCTTGCCGCACTTAAAGCATTCAAGATTAGACTTGTCAATAGAAGCGCTGGAAGCAAATGGTTTGCCAGATCGATTAGATTTGGCCTTAAAACGATTGAACGTTTTAGCCAGCATGGCAACCAGATCATCATTGTCATCCTCATCACAACTATGAGTTACATTACCAGAAATACCAGTTTTTAACATTTCAGAGACCATCTTCTTCATCGAGTCAGAATGATCACTCTCAGAAGATAGTAGAGCAGTCCCATGTGGTTCAGAATTATGAACCATGACTGAACTGGCAGAAGCATGATTTTTGGCATCTTGCTCAGCCACAGCTCTCTCAGCTTTGTTCTCTTCAGTGTACCTGAAGGCTCCATATAGGGAAGCTAGAGTGTGACTGTGCAAGGTTTTTCCTTGTCTTAAAACCAAGATCAAGTTTTCCCATTTAGAAGGTAAGATGTCACAGAACTTTTCCAACAAAATTTCTTTATCTTTAGTTACACCCAGGGCTTTCAATTGATTTACCAGATTAGTAAATCTGATGTATGTTTGGGTTAAAGTTTCACCAGGGATAGCAAAAAAAGACTCATATCTTTTATTTAAAGCAACTTTTCTTGTGACAATAGTCTCATTGGTGCCTTCAAACTGTGTCATAAGTTCCTCCCACATTAATTTTGAGTTTTCAAGTAAAACAAGGGTGGGCATAAGAGTTTCAGGAACAACATACAAGATCATATTTTGTAGCTTGGTATCAAGGTCTACCAGCCTATGATCTTCTTCAGACCAATGATCCTTCTCCTTAGGTGAAACCCTAGGAGTCCCATCGGCATTTCTGACAACAGTGGAGGCATTCAAGGGGACAAAGGGTCCTTCTTTAAGAATATCGGTCAAATGTCTTTCAACACCAGCAATATATTTGAGCATGCATGCTTTCCATGTTTGAAAGTTTTCACTGTTCCCATCAAACTTGGGAACAAGATTATTTGGAAAGTGTACGTGCACATTATGCGATGGTATATTGTTGTTGATGATAGGGGGTGGAGTAGGTGGAGTAGTATTAGCATTAGCATTAGGGTCAGGGCCTGTATTGAACATTTGGTCAACCATCTTTGCAGATCAAAGGTTAATGAATTAATATAATTCAACCTTGCTGCTCTGATACCAATTGTGAGTCCCAAATATAGATGATTAAAACCCGACTGGCAAGTAGTTCTAACTGGAAGTTGACCAGTTCAGAATACGATCCAGATATGGATGAACAATACGATAAAGGTACTGAAAGTAAATGCAAGATACAATAAGGGATGAAACTATATAGATAATATGTATAGATCAAGTATGTAGCATTGAGACACGATGTACTTTTCAATGTATTTGATTTATTGATATATAAACAAATACAAAGGTTGTTGCGGAACTAAGATAAACACCCAAGTGTAAATATCTAAACAACCTAGAAATACAAGTGATCTAATAACTTGGAAATACTCGTAAGGATTACTTAGAGTATATCTCACAAGTTGCAATGCTAAGGTTTCAAGCCGTTTGCAAGTTGTGAGAAGACTTATATTTATAGACCTAAGTCCATGATGACGTGGACCAGATCGTACAAATATGGTTGGGAGTATTTAAGGAATTAAAGCTAATTCCTTACATGCGTACTTTTAAGGTTTAAGTATATAAGTCAATTGATGTGACTTATCATGCCTTATTCTCAACCTTTACTTTACCTTGTACTTTTATTAATAGTTAAATCTATTAACTGGGTAAAGAAATGTAAAGTAAAAAGTCTTCCTCGTAATTAGTGTAAAAGTGTGTAAGTACTTTTACACTGAGATGCTTCAGTCTTCAATCAGGTAGAATCAGCTTTTGAGCTCCACATCTGAGCTGATTCTCTTTCTTCAGACTTCAGTCTTTGACTTCATTCTGAACGGTATTCTGATACGTTGATCTGAACTGAAGTGAAGCTTCAGTGAACTAATTCTGAGCGACCTCAGAATTCTATACAAGTATTCTTCACTGAGCTTCAGCTATTTCTGAACAAATTATACTTGGTCGATTTTCGACCTAACAAAGGCAGAGATGATAACCAACCAATCCAAAGCCTCATTTGTTTGACCGTTTATTATATCCGTAATTATAATATAATGTGATGCATATATATGTATAGGCATCCCACCAGATCAACAACGTTTGATATTTGCCGGAAAACAACTTGAAGATGGTCGTACTCTTGCCGATTACAACATCCAGAAAGGTTTAATTTCATTTACTTTGTAAACAAATGATGGTTAGAAAGCTTTAGCTTACATATACATATTTTTTAGAATTTGCGTACTAATTAAAATAATGTAAATCAATTTTTTTTTTCGAGCATTCGGTCAGAACGACATCAGAGAATCCTCACCGTATAATGGTGAAGCCTTGCACGTACCTTAGACAACGAGATGTTGACTATAGGCCGTTACAAGTATTCGGAGAAAAACCCCAAGACTTGCCATCCCTAAAGATCGAACTCAAGACCTTGGGTAAAACCTGAGATGCCTCTGACCAGTTGGACTAGGGTTGACAATGTAAATCAAATTAAATGTTCCCTAACACCACCACCCTCCCCCTCCCTCTTGCTCATTAAATACGTTTCAGACTTTGTTCAACTTGGGGAAAAAAGGTTTGCTATTATTCTTGACTTCTATCTTATAGTGCCTGTTTTGTGCTTTCAAAATGTTTCAATATTAGAAGTGTTGTTATTTTTATTAATTTAATTATCGTAATTTAGTTGCTACTGTGATCTCTATAAAAATGCATATATGTTAGATTCTATGATTTGTTGGAATGTAATCTTTTATTTTTCTTATTTAGTTTTGTATTTTTCATTGATTTAACTTGTCGATGTTTGTTCAGAATCGACTCTTCATTTGGTGTTGAGGCTTAGGGGAGGATTCAAGGGTTGGTTTTACTCGATGGATCCTTCTTTGCTCGCTTTGGCTCAGAAGTATAAGCAAAAGAAGACCATTTGCCGCAAGTAGAGATTCCTTATTCCTTTACTCTCGTATATGCCCGTCATTATTTTCATTAATGTTTTTCATTGTATGTATATGTATTTAATTTGCATATAGATATGGTTTGTAGCTCGATATATAGTTGAATAGATCAGTTCATGAATTGAGCTGATTTTTCTTATTAGGTGCTATGCTCGTCTCCACCCAAAGGCAACCAACTGCAGGAAGAAGAAGTGTGGCCACAGCAACCAAGTAATTATCCCCTCAGTTTTCTGTTCTTTTCTATACAATAAATAAATGCTATGTTATAGGATTATTCTTTGCTGTACTTAATCAGGCCCTTTTATATACTTGCATTTTTAATAGATTGCGGTTATTTTTTATTCTTTGTTGCAGCTGAGACCTTCCATACCAATATCGTAGCTATTGAAGACGTATGTTTGTTTTGTATGTTGGAAGAGGAATTTGTCTATACTTTCCTAATTAGAACACCTACATTGTTATTTGGTCAAAAAAATTTATTTTTGTTTAAGTACCTATGGAAGTAAGCCTACTGGATCGATTGTTTACGCACTATTGTTTAATCATTTGTGCTATATATAAAGTCTAACGGATAATTACCATACTATCTATCTAACCTTTTTCATGTGTGCATGATCGGTTAACTAGTGTTGGATCCAAAATTTCTAGATGTTGGGTGCCTATTTTTTTTTACCTTAAACTTAGTTGGGATCTACTATTTTGGTTGGGGCTTAATGTAAAAAAAAAAAAAAGTTACTCAGAAAAACTTGGTTGAAAGTGCGGTGGCGACCATCGTAGTTGTTCACTACCTCCGCGACATTGTCCAGTGGGTGCCTATAATTTGCTTAAATCCAATAAACCTGGCAAATCCATTCATCTGGTTATCGGGTTCAACTCCCAAACTTGTTTTCAGGTAAAACACATTTGGAGTTTCTGATTAGGAGGACCTCCACTGTAACATCCCAAACATTTTATGTCGACCATTGACCATGTCGTTAGTCAACGTTTGCCTTCCGTTGGATTTATACGTCTTAATGATAAATATGTCTATGTGATAATGACTACGGTCATTATATATGATTAACGTGCCTATGTGTTAATGATTAATTTCATTAAATATGTTCAAGTGATGAAAATAATGATGAATGATAATTAATTAAGCCAAAAAGTGTTTCCTATAGGATTTGAGAGTCGTTTAGTGTTCCCGTAAGTTAAACGAGCGATTAGGTGACAAAACAAGTTATGGTAAAGTGCAAGGACCTAAATGACAAGTTTAGAAAGATGGGTCCAGCAGATTTTAGGTCATACGTGACTTATCAATAGCCATAATCAGATTGTTTTCTCAAAACAATCCTCCCTCAAGAACCCTAGAGCCTCTCCTCAAGATTTGTGCGATTCGAGTGCAATTCGATGGTGATTTCTTATAGTTTTCGACCCATTAATCCTTCCTACGGGTAAAGCAAGATTTATTGATCAATTGATGAGTCTTTTTCATTAGGTTTATTCATTCATTCCTAGCCAAGAAGGGTTGGGTATGATTTAATTGCAAAACGTTTATTGATTTCATGTTATTCGGGTGATCAATCAAGTGATTTATGTTTGTAATGGATCAAGGAATCAATTGATGGTTTGAAGTCATCAATTGTGTCTTAAAAGAGGTCAATTTGATGTCTCCAGGTCGGGGTAAGGGTTTGAGATCGAATGGGAATCGTTTAAGTGCAGTTAAAATTCAGATTTGCTGAACAAGCCCCGGTATGCGGCACATGGGATTTCCATGCGGCGCATGGATTGGTCTGGATGCTTCTGATCAAGTTTATGCGGCGCATGGAAGAGCCATGCGGCGCATATTCAGGTCTGGTGGTCGTATAAGCTTGTTTTCATGCTCGTTTGACCCATAGACCTTATGTTTAGGTTACCTTATGGTATAGGGAACTTAGAGAGGTCTTTTGAAGCCACGTTTATGTTACCTATTGGTTATATGTTGCTATAGGTAGTCGGAAACACAAACAAGACAAATTAACCTTGCGTATTGCTCGTTGTGCTCGTCACGAGGTAAGATACACTACTTTGACACGCTGAGGGTTCAACAAAAACATGGTTTTAATATAATAACTTCCCAAATGATATCTTGATTGCTTATGGGTATTCGGGGTTACCCGGGAGGTGATATGGGCTATGTAAATGACCAATGAGGCCTGATATGCAGTCCCTATGATATGAAATGAAATGATATGAGATGCAATGGTATGCTATGAAATGTTATGTAGTGTCATGAGATGTAATGATATGCTATGAAATGTTATGTAGTGTCATGAGATGTAATGATATGCTATGAAATGTTATGTAGTGTCATGAGATGTAATGATATGCTATGAAATGTTATGTAGTGTCATGAGATGTAATGATATGCTATGAAATGTTATGTAGTGTCATGAGATGTAATGATATGCTATGAAATGTTATGTAGTGTCATGAGATGTAATGATATGCTATGAAATGTTATGTAATGTCGTGAGATGTATTGAAATGTGATATATGTTGATGATAAATGAAATGTGCATGATTGTATGGCTTGTTCATCTAGTTCACTAGACTTGTTAAGGGCACGTGCACGTTTAAGGGCCCAAACGTTAAGATGAATATGTGATAAATGTTTAGGTAATGTGGACACCTAAACCATATGTGATGTAAATCGAGCTCGTAAATGATGTGATGTGAAAGTGTTAAGCTTAACCCGTACTTGCCCTTGCCCGGTGGGTGCGTATATGTGGTTGCTTGGGTGGCTCCTTGCAACATAATTAAGTGGTAGAGTATCTCCGGGTGGCCTGATTACCCACCAATGTCTTTGAACATACGGACTACTCCGGGATTGGCTTGCCATTCCTTAACGACATTGATGTACTGCCGTAAGGTTTGTCCATCTAGTCGGGTGTGACTTATGTCACACTTACAAGGATGTATATGTTATATGATGTGTGTGACTTATGTCACAATTGCAAGATGTTATATGATATGCGTGACTTATGTCACACTTGCAAAGATGATATGTGAAAAAGATATGAAAGATGACTAGGCACATTTAGGGTGGTTCATCCTAATATGAAGATGTTGATGCTATGATACGTATGTGAGATGATTGATTGATGTGCTATGTGCCTTAACGATTTAATATGACTTTTATATAATGTTTAAATAGAAAAATGTTTTATTAATGATGTGTTATCTTACTTAGCTAATTCGTTAGCTAACACTTGCTCTTTTAAAATGTGTTGTGCCCTCAGGTCCAACATTAGTGAGCAGGTAGATGTGAGGCATGGGTAGATGATCTTGAAGCTGGTTGTAGTTTACCCATAGTGGCTGCTCGCCTTAGACATTGATTTATGTTTAGATATTTATGATTTTGTATTTACTATAATGTCGGTTGTTTAATGTTGGGCAACCGATGGATTTTCATTTAGACTTGTTTTGATGATATGGCTAGTAACACCATTTAATGAATGAACCAAACATATTTTGCTGGTTTGGACTTTTAAAGTTTAATTCCGCTTTCTTTGACGCCGTTAGGCGAAAGTTTTTGGAAATCCATATTTTTAAACGACGGGTAACCCGAAAAAGCCTGGACTATTTTTGTATGACAATATCCATACATTTGCCCAGATAGCCATACAAATATATTTAGGGCTAATTACTTGGAAAGTCATCCAACTTGTCACAAATACCTTTTCCGGGGTCCCAACAAAAAAAACAGTTAGATTACATGAGTTACACAAAACTGGATCAAAAAAGATATGCTCTCTAAAAGGAACAATGCATAACAACAAATATGGAAACATATAATTAGTTCCAACAAAAATCACTCATCTCTACATTTGTCCCACAATAAAACTTTTTTTTTGTTGGGACCCCGGAAAAGGTATTTGTGACAAGTTGGATGACTTTCCAAGTAATTAGCCCTTATAGGGCACGTGAATTTATGAGGACGTGGCAGTGATTTGGCAGATAACCGGGTAAAAAGCAATGTTATCCGGTAAAACCCCTTAATACGTTTTTTAGCCGGGTTTTTACCCCACATTAAAACTTTTTTTTGTTGGGACCCCGGAAAAGGTATTTGTGACAAGTTGGATGACTTTCCAAGTAATTAGCCCTTATAGGGCACGTGAATTTATGAGGACGTGGCAGTGATTTGGCAGATAACCGGGTAAAAAGCAATGTTATCCGGTAAAACCCCTTAATACGTTTTTTAGCCGGGTTTTTACCCCACATTAAAACTTTTTTTTGTTGGGACCCCGGAAAAGGTATTTGTGACAAGTTGGATGACTTTCCAAGTAATTAGCCCTATATTGTAGTGGTCACTGAGCAAAATATCAGTTTGGCCCGCCCAATCCGGATTAACAACTCCATGCATAACCAACAGAAAATTCGAAGTTGTCCTTGTTTCCTATAAACTTGCAAGTCTTTAACTAACTAGATAAAATGAAAAACAGAAATATAAAATTTCTTTTGCTTATACCCAACAAATCTATCAAATATCGAATATCAACTATTATCACATGTGACGTAAAATTTTACAACGAAGTTCCATGCCCAGTATAAGATATAAAACAGGACACAATAAATATCAAGTAGAATGCAACGCCAAACAGAAAATTGAAATTTGATCCAAATAAATAGTAACTTAGTATTATGTTTATGTAGTGGCCCTAAAATGACAACCATCATAACTTTGTATCATATTTACAATATGCTAAATCAAAACAAATCTAAACTATCGACATATTAAGTTTGAAACAACACTTGTTCAAATAGTATTTCAAGATGTCCAGCCGACCAAGATACACGTACTACACAAGATCTATGACTAAATTATAGAAGATAAATATATTAGTCATATAAATAATTAGACATTAAGAATAAGCATCGAGTGGCACTTGTTTTGTTGGTAAAAAGTATGAAGCACTATGAAAGTATTTCAAGCCATTTTGTATTATCATTTCGAGAAATAGAAGCAACAAAAAAAAACAGTTAGATTACATGAGTTACACAAAACTGGATCAAAAAAGATATGCTCTCTAAAAGGAACAATGCATAACAACAAATATGGAAACATATAATTAGTTCCAACAAAAATCACTCATCTCTACATTTGTCCCACAATACCAAATCATTTTTTGTTTTTGTGTTTCTACCATCAGTAAGAAAATGCAGTATGAATCACATGAACAGATACAGTGGAAATTTAACAGAAAAAGATTAAAATGTATGTAACACATGAATAAACAACAAACACATATTAGGTATGTATCAGTAAGTTGGATAGTAGTACCCGGCTCCATTAACTGGTGGATATCCGTATGGCATCATGGGTGGTTGTCCAGGAGCTATATATCCCCCATTGTTGATTTTGGTCAAACTACCTTGACCTTGCATTCCATCTCTAGCATATTGTTGCCATACCACCTGCTCTTGCACAAGCAACTGTTGTTTTTTCTCCATATCTGCCATTTGGACATAAGAAGGTGGAGGGACACTTAATGATGCAGCAAACGGGTCGCCCCCAACTGTTTGAACAGATCCGTCAGGTGCAGGAAGTGCTAATACGGGTGTGGCAGATTTCCCTGGTAATGCCACACTGCTAGCACTACCGCCGGTTAATTGGGATGAGCTAACATGTTGCCTCACCATCCCTTGGTCATACATTCCATTGAGAAGTAACGGGTCAAGGCCACCACCCATTGCCGCCTTTTGTTTTTCTAGATTACTGGCGCTTTCCACCAATGCCAGTTCCCAATCTGCTTTTCCAGGCTCTGCAGCTGGATTCTGCCAAGCAGAGGTTACTTCGGGTTCACCGTTGGATCCAAATGCTTCCCAGTTACCATTAGTTTTGTTTGCTGCTGGACCCGCAAATAATGCTAATGCAAATCTATTTCCTTGATCATCTGCTGTAAATGCCTCTTCCCTTAAATCCACTAAATCTCCGGTATGTTGTGGTTCTACCTTGGGCGGTTCAGGGGCAGGAGGCGGTGGTGGAGTGTATGTCTCGGGTGCTGGCAAAGCCTTTATTTCATTCATATCAGGAACCGGCTCTTCCTCTTTGACCTCTTCCACAACCTCCGGTTTCTTTTCTGGGCTTTTCGTGGCGTTTGCTCTATCTCTCACAAATTCCTCCAATGTCTCTAATAATTTAGAAGTTATCTTCTGAACTTCAGGATACTCTGTAGATCTAGCAATCCCCATATCCTTGCACCAGTTGTAAAAACCGACAAGCTCATCAATCTGCTTGGAAGCACTAACATAAGCATCGAATGCCTTGACACAATCCTGGTACTCCATATCAAAGAACTGATCAAGTAAGACTGCTAAAACCTCGCATATATCGGCATAAAGCTTAAAACTTTCTTGCACAACAGGGTATAACGCAACCAACACCAACCTACTGTTTCTGGCAAGACCGGTGGGTCTGCATGACAAAATTCGATCCAACAGCCTTTGTAAATGTCCCATCTTTCCAAAGATCCTTTCGGGTTTCATATCTCTCAACGGGGTCACATTTTTCTTCTCTCGAGATGATCCATCTCTAACATCTCCAGAAGATCTGGACCTCCTCATTTTTCCCCCATACCCATTGTCAAACTCACCATAACCATAATCACCCCCACGATTTGGTGGTGACCTCCACTGATCTTCCCTGGATCTATCAACTTCTTCATTTCCACCATTACTTTGATTCCTTTCGTAAGCAATCAATTCCAGCTTCTGATCAAGATAAAACCCGTAAGTCCTCACAAACGTAGAATGATCCCATGAATTTGAATGAGCCTCGTCACGAAAATCCGACATATTAAGCAACCTTGTCCCTTTCCTAGTTGCATACATAATCTCTTTCTGAAAAATCACATCACCATCATTCAACAATCTATGAATGAGCACCAAACACTTTACAGCCACAATCCAATCACGAGTCTTGCTCAACCGTTTTGAAACACCGTGAACACAAGCACTCACATAACCACGCGAGTAAGATGTGAGCTGCAAGATCTCGCGAATATACTTCTCACTAGCCGGATCATCGTCGTGACTGGTTGCTTTCACTATAGCAACTTCTAACTCAGGAGCCATATTGCTAGCTACCTTAGCTATCCCAATACTCGTTTGATCCTTTACCGCTCCCATCGCCTTTCGTAACGCCATACTTCCTTTTCTTCTTCCTACAATAACACCCTAAAATAAAAAGGAAAAAAAAATTACAAATTTGAACTACCTTAAAACTACATTAAAGGGAAAATGCCATAAAAATGCACTCAACAATCTACATGTACCCTTTTTTATTTCAATGTACTATTCTTTTTAATTGTCATTACAAGGTACATAATTTATGTTCGGTGTCAAAAATAACCAAACAGAACTGAAGACGGATCCCTAGTCAGGCTACACGGGAAAGTGAAGCCTTTGAACAACAACAAGGCAGAATCCCTGCATGCGGAGTACGGGGGAGGTGAGACGTAGACAGTCTTGCTTCTACCCAGAGGTAGAGAGACTGCTTCCATAAGGACCTCCGGCCAAAAGAGGAAAAAGTGAAGCCTTTTGAAAATGGCCTAACTGGTATTCCCGTGCCCGTTTCCTAGAATATTTTCTCTGGCAATCCTGAGATGTTTTAACCACCTAGGTGATGGTGGATGGTACTACTCTAAAATGAAAATATTTCCATATTAAGTATTAACCCTTTTCATAAAATTTTCATATCTAAATCTAAAAATATAATTAATTATCTTTAAACAAAGCAACAACATATTGCAAACAATAATTACTCGTATAATTCTACATTAAATTCTACAAAGAATCATTAGATACAAAATTAACTGAATACTACTCCATTAAATTCTAGTGAATTTAATTACTAACAAACATTATAACTGATTAATTAAATATCTACTAAACAAAAAGCACGTTCGTTATCAAAACGACGATTACAACAACAACAATACCAAATCCCGTAAAAAAAAGTAAGATGTAGACAGTCATACCTATGTCCGAGGTTAAAAAGACCGCTTTGGGGATCATGATCAAGATCAGTAATTAATTATTATTTCAAGTACATGGGTATATCCAAAATTAATTAAAAGAATCAAAATTTTCATAATAATAGATGGTAATAACATAAATTAGTAAAAGGGTCTACCTTTTTTATAATTATAAGTATGAAATGAGATGGGTTGACTTTGGAGTCAACGTTCAGATCTGAAGGTGTTTAAAGAGAAATATGAGGTTGTGCCGGAGATCTCTATTGTGAGCTGAAATGTTGAAAGATGAAAATGGGGAATAAAGGTAGGGGGTGGATGGAATGTATACGGACCGTTGGATTAGTCAGACCTGCAAATTAAAGAAAGGAAGCTTCTATTTCTGTGTGTATAATTAGGGAATAATATCATTTCTGGATTTATGTATACTCCTTTATAATAATTATCGACCCCTATTTTTAGAAAGTGTTAGAAAATGGTTAGATGTAAAAGTACTAAATTACCATTAATAAATATCCACTATGAAAAAAGTTTTAATAAATTACTAAATTTGTCTTTAATGAATTAATTTACACTATAAACCCTTATTTTAATAATTAATATTTTAAGTCATTATCTTCTAAAATATTCCACTATCACCTTTACATCAACCTACATCACTTGACACCGTCACCACCAATAATACTGTCACTGACACCACTAGACCTTTATCCCCACCACCACCGCCGCATTGCGCGGGTACCATGCTAGTTTATGTTACATTTTTATTCTTTCCAAAATGAAAATTTTGAGAAAATGAGTATTTCTGAATTTTCATACGGTAATTTTTGAATGATTATTATTGAAATTACTATGATACCTAATTCAGTCAAACCTCGTAATTTCCAAAACTGAATATATTAAATTAAAAGGCTTTTAGATAATTTACATTTGGGTTTTTCTAGAGTTAACGTGCATTAAATAGTTGTATACTAAATATAAAATTTAGAGATAAGTTTTTAATATGGAAGGTGTAAATTTTTTATGCACGTTAAGTAAAGTCCTTTACATGTTTATAAACTCAACGCTGTTTAACGTAACTTATTTTTGAAAACTTATATAGGATTAGCACGATACTCGAGCAATGTTGCGGCAGTGGCAAGGGTGGTGTGGTGACGGCGGCGACCAGTGGTGATGATGACGAGTGGTAGTAGTGACGGCAACTGTAACACCCGACGTTTAAAAATATGGGTTTTCAAAAATCTTTCACCTAACGGTGTTAAATTGCGGAAGTAAAGACCGTAAAAGTCAAAACCGATAAAAACATTTCGGTTTCTGCATTTAGTTGGTGTTACATGCCATATCAAACAATAGTTCAAATGAAAACCCAACGGTTGTCCAACATTAAACAACCGTTCACACATTATTACATATATTCGACATCAAAATGAAATGTAATCAAAAGTCTCCATAATAAGCAACTAGGGGTAGCTAAGGAATCTGCATGCTTTCTACCCACGCTCTCACGTCCTGCACCTACAAGTCCTTCAAGCTAAACCTGAGGGAACAACCACATTAAAGAAACAAGTGTTAGCTATAAGAATAGCTAAGTAAGACCACACTTAATTTAAAAGCATCTGTCCAATTAAAACATTTCTTCATTAATAGACAAACTCATTAGGCACAACACACAACACACATAACTACATAACAACTTCATATCAATTAGGATAATCATCCTAAATGTGCCTATCCTGCATTAGTTCACACATTGTCACACATATCTTCGTTTACTGCATATAAGTGTGCCCTGCATCACACCCGACTGGATGATCAACCAAAGGCTAATCATCGTATGTCGTTAAGGAATGGCAAGCCAATCCAAGAGTAATCCGTATGTGGAGGTTGGTCAAACCCCTCGTATTACTCGCCCTGCATTATAAAGACCATGTTGCAAGGAGCCACCCAAGCAACAACTACGTCAACGCACTCGCCCGGTTAAGGCTAGTACGGGTTAGGCTTAACACTTTCCCTGCATTATATTTACGAGCTCGATTTCACACATAATAGTTTAGGCAACACACATAACCTAAACATGATCACACATTACCTTCATTTCGTTTAGGCCCTTAAACGTGCAAGTGACATGGCAACCTACCAAGTCTAGTGAGCTAGGTGTACAAGCCATGTAGTATGCATATGTCACACATTAACTCCATTTCTACATTTCACACATAATAAGATACTTCGTAATTCTACATAAACTACATATCAATACACTACATTAAACAATACTTCATTTCACTACATTAGGGTCTGCATTTCAGGTCTCATGGTCAACTACATATCCCATAGTACCTCCCGTGTAACCCGAGATACCCACATATATCATATGTTACCGTTAAGGAAGTTATAAGTATGAAACCTTTGCTTGTTGAACCCTCAGCGTGACAAAAGTAGTGTATCTTACCTTGATACAGCTTAACAACAAGCTACAAGCACAATAAAACGATGACTAGGTGTCTCCAATATCCTAGAACAAGTATAAGATCAAAATATAAGCTAAACGACACATTTTGTAAAATCTGACCAAGTGGTGCGCCGCACCTTCCAAGTGGTGCGTCGCACCAAACCTCCAGAGAATTCAGATCAACACTAGGTGCGCCGCACCAGCCCTTGGTGCGTCGCATATCGGGGTCCACCAAAAACCCAAACTGGGCTGTGGTGCGCCGCACCACTCCTTTGGTGCGCCGCACCTGGGGTGCAGACCAGCAAACCAATTTTTTGTTCTTTGATCAAACGAATTCCATACGAACCCATACCCCAAATCCAACCTGGGGACTTAAAATTAATCCTTTTAATTGCACTTTCATCAACTTTAACCATCCTATTAATCCTTCAATCCTTTACATCATGAATCAATCATTTAATCACCCGAATAACATGAAATCGGTGAACGTTTAATCAAATAACCCAACCCAAACCCTTATGGCCTGGATTAAGACTAATATAAGACTCACACAATCATATTCAAAAGAGGAATACCAATATTACCTGTATTAGGTGACAAAGATCCAAGATCTAAGCAATACACGATCGATTTGGCTCCAAAACGAATAGATCTAGAGAGAAACTTGAGAGGGAAGGAAGGGGATCTGCTAGGGCTTGTTTAGGAGGAAGAAAATCTGCATAATGGCTCTCTAATGACAACCCTAAGCCTCTAAACCCGTTTTTGACTTTGCACACATGTCAAAACTAGCCCCTAAGCTTCCTAATCCTTCATTGTTGGTCACAAACTACTTTATTGACCATATACATCATTAATCCTTCATTAAATGTCACTACATAGACATTAATCTTCATATTACACACATTTATACTACATTAACATTTAGGCTTACAAGCCTCACACATAACACACATTAACCACATATAAGCATTAAATCTAAAATAGACTTAACGACACACACAATATTGACTTAACGGCACTAGTCAACTAGTAAAGAAAAGTTTGGGATGTTACAATTACCTCCCCCTTAAGAGGATTCCGTCCCCGGAATCTCATCAGTAAGGAACAACTCGGGATAATTTTCCTTCATTACTGCTTCAGTTTCCCACGTTAAGCTTTCTCCATGATTATGCTTCCACTTTATCAACACAAGGTCAATCACTTTTCGGCGTAACTTCTTTTGCTTTCTTCCAAGTATCGCTACCGGTTCGTCTACTATTCTCTTCATTGGGTCAATACTCACGTCTTTAATAGGAATCACACTTGACTCCTCAGCTAAACATTTCCTCAAGTATGATACATGGAAGGTGTTGTGAATTCCATCCAATTCTGGAGGTAATTCCAACTGATATGCCACATCTTTAATGCGATTCACAACTTTAAAAGGTCCAATGAAACGTGGACTCAACTTTCCCTTCTTTCCAAATCGAATAACTCCTTTCCAAGGTGATACTTTCAACATCACTAAATCACCAACATTAAACTCAATCGATCTCCTTTTCTTATCTGCATATGTTTTCTGCCTTTCTCTTGCCACACGTAAGGCTTCTTTAGCTACATTAACCTTTTCAGAGGTAATTTCAATAATTTCGGGACCGGTCAACTGCTTTTCACCGGGCTCCATCCAACAACTTGGAGTCCTACACCTTCTACCATATAACATCTCAAATGGTGGCATTCCAATGCTTGCATGGTGACTATTGTTGTAAGCAAACTCAATCATCCTCAAATGATCATCCCATGCTCCACCGTATTCAAGTACACACGTTCTCAACATATCCTCCAAGGTTTGAATGGTTCTCTCACTTTGCCCATCGGTTTGAGGATGATAGGCGGTACTCAGATTTATTCTACTACCCAACTCCCGTTGAAGACCCTTCCAAAAGTTTGACACAAACCTCGAGTCTCGATCCGAAACAATAGATAAAGGAACTCCATGTTTCGCAACTACTTCATCAATGTACATCTTTGCCATCTTCGTTAAAGGCACATCTTGTCGGGGAGCTAGAAAATGAGCACTCTTCGTCAATCTATCCACAATCACCCATATCATATCATTCCCTTTCGGCGTTTTAGGTAGCTTCGTTACAAAGTAGTGTATCTTACCTTGATACAGCTTAACAACAAGCTACAAGCACAATAAAACGATGACTAGGTGTCTCCAATATCCTAGAACAAGTATAAGATCAAAATATAAGCTAAACGACACATTTTGTAAAATCTGACCAAGTGGTGCGCCGCACCTTCCAAGTGGTGCGCCGCACCTCCAAGTGGTGGCCTTGGTGCGCCGCACCACTCCTTTGGTGCGCCGCACCTGGGGTGCAGACCAGCAAACCAATTTTTTGTTCTTTGATCAAACGAATTCCATACGAACCCATACCCCAAATCCAACCTGGGGACTTAAAATTAATCCTTTTAATTGCACTTTCATCAACTTTAACCATCCTATTAATCCTTCATTAAATGTCACTACATAGACATTAATCTTCATATTACACACATTTATACTACATTAACATTTAGGCTTACAAGCCTCACACATAACACACATTAACCACATATAAGCATTAAATCTAAAATAGACTTAACGACACACACAATATTGACTTAACGGCACTAGTCAACTAGTAAAGAAAAGTTTGGGATGTTACAATTACCTCCCCCTTAAGAGGATTCCGTCCCCGGAATCTCATCAGTAAGGAACAACTCGGGATAATTTTCCTTCATTACTGCTTCAGTTTCCCACGTTAAGCTTTCTCCATGATTATGCTTCCACTTTATCAACACAAGGTCAATCACTTTTCGGCGTAACTTCTTTTGCTTTCTTCCAAGTATCGCTACCGGTTCGTCTACTATTCTCTTCATTGGGTCAATACTCACGTCTTTAATAGGAATCACACTTGACTCCTCAGCTAAACATTTCCTCAAGTATGATACATGGAAGGTGTTGTGAATTCCATCCAATTCTGGAGGTAATTCCAACTGATATGCCACATCTTTAATGCGATTCACAACTTTAAAAGGTCCAATGAAACGTGGACTCAACTTTCCCTTCTTTCCAAATCGAATAACTCCTTTCCAAGGTGATACTTTCAACATCACTAAATCACCAACATTAAACTCAATCGATCTCCTTTTCTTATCTGCATATGTTTTCTGCCTTTCTCTTGCCACACGTAAGGCTTCTTTAGCTACATTAACCTTTTCAGAGGTAATTTCAATAATTTCGGGACCGGTCAACTGCTTTTCACCGGGCTCCATCCAACAACTTGGAGTCCTACACCTTCTACCATATAACATCTCAAATGGTGGCATTCCAATGCTTGCATGGTGACTATTGTTGTAAGCAAACTCAATCATCCTCAAATGATCATCCCATGCTCCACCGTATTCAAGTACACACGTTCTCAACATATCCTCCAAGGTTTGAATGGTTCTCTCACTTTGCCCATCGGTTTGAGGATGATAGGCGGTACTCGAATTTATTCTACTACCCAACTCCCGTTGAAGACCCTTCCAAAAGTTTGACACAAACCTCGAGTCTCGATCCGAAACAATAGATAAAGGAACTCCATGTTTCGCAACTACTTCATCAATGTACATCTTTGCCATCTTCGTTAAAGGCACATCTTGTCGGGTAGCTAGAAAATGAGCACTCTTCGTCAATCTATCCACAATCACCCATATCATATCATTCCCTTTCGGCGTTTTAGGTAGCTTCGTTACAAAGTCCATGGTAATATGATCCCATTTCCACTCGGGAATGTCTAATTGATGCAACAAACCATACGGCTTTTGATGGTCCGTTTTCACACGTGCACACGTCAAACACTTTGCTACAAAATGAGCTACTTCCCCTTTAATATCCGGCCACCAATAAATCGACTTCAAATCTGCATACATTTTGGTGACACCGGGATGAACCGAATATCTACTTCTATGGGCTTCCTCAAGGATCAATTCTCGGTTATCACCAAGCAATGGCACCCAAATTCGACCCTTGTATGTTTTGAACCCACGGCTATTAGTCTCCATCACAAGACGTTTCTTCTTCCCAATGCTTTCATTGTCAATGTTATCCTTCATCAATGCCCTCACTTGTGCTTCTTTAATTCGATCAAGTAGCCCCGACTTGGCTTGAACTTGCATGCTCATCAACTTACAAGAAGAACTTTGCACCTTCCTACTTAGTGCATCCGCCACTACATTGGCTTTACCCGGATGGTATTTGATTTCAAAATCATAATCCTTAAGTAATTCCATCCACCTCCTTTGTCTCACGTTCATTTCCTTTTGATTAAAGACATACTGTAAACTTTTATGATCGGTAAACAAAGTGCATTTTGTACCATAGAGGTAATGTCTCCACAATTTCAATGCAAATACAACTGCGGCCAGTTCAAGATAATGGGTAGGGTAATTCTTCTCATGTGGTTTCAACTGGCGGGAAGCATAGGCGATCACCTTGTCCCTCTGCATCAGTACACAACCCAAACCCGTGATAGATGCATCACTATACACAACCAAATCATCAGTACCTTCAGGTAAGGCAAGTATAGGAGCTTCACACAACTTCTTCTTCAACGTTTGAAATGCATTCTCCTGCTTATCGGTCCACTCAAACTTTACTCCTTTCTTCGTTAGTTCAGTCATAGGCTTGGCTATTCGGGAGAAATCCTGAATGAACCTTCTATAATATCCAGCCAAACCAAGAAAACTTTTAATCTCAGTAGGAGTCTTTGGCTGCTCCCACTTTGAAACAGCTTCAATCTTTGAAGGATCTACTTTAATACCTTCCGATGAAATAACATGACCAAGAAACTGCACCTCTCGAAGCCAAAACTCGCATTTAGAAAACTTGGCATACAACTTCTTCTCCCTCAACACCTCCAAAACTGCTTTCAAGTGCTCACGATGCTCATCTTCTAACTTAGAATAGATCAAAATATCGTCAATAAACACAATAACAAAATGATCTAGAAAGGGACGGCATACCCGATTCATTAAATCCATAAATGCGGCTGGAGCATTAGTCAACCCAAATGGCATGACCAAGAACTCATAATGGCCATATCTAGTCCGGAAGGCTGTCTTTGCTACATCCTCCTTCTTAACCTTCAATTGATGATAACCGGACCGTAAATCTATCTTTGAAAAATATGAAGCACCATGTAGTTGATCAAAGAGATCATCAATTCGCGGGAGAGGATATTTATTCTTAACCGTTCGCTTATTCAACTCACGGTAGTCTATGCACATGCGCATAGATCCATCCTTCTTTTTAACAAAGAGAACCGGAGCTCCCCAAGGCGAGGAACTAGGTTGTATGAAACCTTTGTCAAGTAACTCCTGAAGTTGGGACATTAACTCTTTCATTTCTGTAGGAGCTAATCGGTAAGGTGCTTTAGCAACAGGTGTAGCACCGGGAATAAGATCTATCTGAAAAGTAACTTCACGGTCAGGAGGGATACCGGGAAGATCTTCGGGAAACACATCGGGAAAATCGGATACTACATCAACACTAGCAATAGAAGGCTTCTCCTTTCTCACATCAATAACATAGGCCAAGAAATGACTCTTATTCTTCCTTATACATTTAATAGCCTTCATCATACTAATGATCTTTATCCCCCCTCTCTTCTTGTCTCCATAAACCGTTACCACATTACCATCGGATGTAGGAAACCGAATAATCTTTTGGGAACACAAAATATTAGCTTCATTTCTAGACAACCAATCCATACCAATCACTACATCAAACCCGGCTAAAGTAGTAGGCAATAACTGGACCGGAAACAAACGACCTTCAATCTCAATGTCACAATCATCATAACCCACACGTTCCCACATACTCCTCTAGAAACTTCTCCTTAAATGTTCCCCAAGGCATAACTGCAAGTACCTCAGGAGCCATAGACACTGTAGTAGCCCTCCACCAATTACGGGCATTCTTCTTCAACATCCTACTAGCACACAAAACCTTCATATCATCCGGACAATAGCAAGATGCAAAAACTACCTCAATGTCCTCGATCCACTCCATAGCACCCACTGCATTTTGGGTACCATCAAACTCCTTGGCACCACATTTCTGAAAACTTTCATATTTGAAGTTATTAACACGAGGTGCATTAACAACTCCAAGTCCTCCACCATTAACTTCATTAACACCCATGGCTGCCATGGATGGTTCAGCACTTTGGGAGGGATTAGAGTAATTCCCTTCCGAACGCTCACCCCTTTGTTCACTCCCAATCCTTTCTGCATTTCTTTCAGCCCTCAATTGAGCTAATTCCTCTTCATTTCTCATTAAGAGAGCTCGGATAGCTCTCAATTCTTCATGTAATTGGGCTTGATTGGGAACCTGCTCTATTACCGGGTTTGCTCTATCTACTTCAGAGGCGGTTGGTGGATCACCAAGACGACGATTTTGTACACGGGGTAGCCTTTGTTCTACTTCATTTCCAGCCCCGTTTCCGTTAGGAGGAACACCACCACCATTTCCTCCCGCTCTCTGGTTACAAGCTCTAGTGTTTGCCATTATCTCTACAAAGCAACGGCGACGGTTAGCAAAAGTTAAAGAGTGACTACATATGTTAAGGCTCTACTACATATAACTACATTATCACACACAATAAACAAGCCTTAAATCACACTCTCACTCACTCCCCAACCCGTCTTAGAGCATTCCACTTCATTAGCTAGGCATCCTACTTAAGCCTAACATATTTCTGGAAACAAATCTCAGGTAACAACAACATCAAATGGGTTTTTGATCAAATTTAAAAGTTGTACTTTCAAGGTTTATGTTCTTGATGATTTGGTCCAGTTCTTGAACAAAAATCGTGTTAAAAGTTAATGGGTTTGTGTCTAAATGTGTTTAACATCATTTATATGAACAAAATTGAGTCATAACTTACTTAAATCTCAAAACCCATTTTTGAAAATGAAGGTACAGCTTGTTCTTCATTTGCCTCGTCTTATTTATGTTAACAACCGCCTTAGAAAAATTATAAATAAGTTTCTAGAATTGCACAGGCGCCTTGAAAATAATTAGACAGCTCAATTTAATTTAAGTTCTTGGCTCAATTATGCATTTACTAGAAAGTCGCTTTGGTCTTAAATACTTGATTAAATGACGAGTTTACAGTTTAATACGATAATATAATAGAATGCGAGTCGTAAACGTTCATGTCCATAAAAGTTCTAGTTAAAAATGTTCACATTTAGTCCTTGCATTTATGAAGACATTTAATATGGATGAAGTATAAATAGAAAAGTTTGGGAAAACCTAGTGAGAGAAAACCACTGTTCATTCTCTTCCTCCTCCTGCACTCTCTCTCACTAAAACACACACTTCAGACACCATTTTCACACACAAAATTCATCCATTGATTTTGGATTGTTAAACCAAAATCGTTTGTACTTTTAGCATCCTTGTGATAATCCAAACATATTTCTGGAAACAAATCTCAGGTAACAACAACATCAAATGGGTTTTTGATCAAATTTAAAAGTTGTACTTTCAAGGTTTATGTTCTTGATGATTTGGTCCAGTTCTTGAACAAAAATCGTGTTAAAAGTTAATGGGTTTGTGTCTAAATGTGTTTAACATCATTTATATGAACAAAATTGAGTCATAACTTACTTAAATCTCAAAACCCATTTTTGAAAATGAAGGTACAGCTTGTTCTTCATTTGCCTCGTCTTATTTATGTTATAAAAGGGCTCGAAATCGTTAAAGACGTTATTGGCTAGGGTTAATACGTATGTATGTATTAGTTTTAGGTCCTAACGAATCCTGGAATCGATCTAGATCTTCGTGTTAAGATTCTGTTCTTGTTCAGTTCGTAGGTCACCTAAGACGGTCTTGAATGGGACGATCATAGTTCAAGATCGTCCTAGGCAACTTACTTTGTTCTTGGTTCTCGTTCGTTCGATCTTATGTGGTGTTGTGTGGTTATGGTGCGTTTAATGGGTAACTAATCCTTTGGATTGGTTTTGCTCAAACACTTGTCCTTGAACTAGAAACACCTTGTTCTTGCCCATAGAAATGAAACGATCCTGACCAAGACGACCTCGACCAGGACCGTTCCACCTTGGAGACCAATATTTTTGCTAAGTACTTGGGAGCTAGGACGATCTTGAGAGGATCGTTCCACCTTGGAGACCAATATTTTTGCTAAGTACTTGGGAGCTAGGACGATCTTGAGAGGATCGTTCCACCTTTGAAACTTAAGACGATTCTGGGAGGATCGTCCCAGACCCTTGAAACCTAAAACGATCTTGTACTTAGAAACATATGAAACGATCTTGAGCCTTAACACTTAAAACGATTTTTAATCTGATAAGACGATCTTGAGTTCATGGTTCCTTAAAACGATCTTAAGTCTTGTGAACCTGAAACGATCTTATGAGACGATCTTGGCTAAACTACCTAGGATAACCTTGGTCCATTTAGGACGATCTCGACCATATGAATCCTAAAACGATCCTAAACTTGAAACGATCTCGAACCATGAAAGCTAAGACGATCTGGTGCTAATTATATAGAACGACCTTGGCCTGATGAAAACTTAGGACGATCATGTCTCACTGCGACGCAGTGGTGGTGAACTGGATCACTGCGCCGCAGTCAGCACCAGTCAGTCAACCAGTTGGTCAACCAGTGGAGGGACTGCGACGCAGTGGGGGCCTTACACGCTCACTGCGCCGCAGTGAGTACACGGAACTGAAGGGTCTTAGGAGTTTTCTGCATCAGAATTAAAAACTTTAAGATTAGTTCATAAGTCGGTCTAAAACAATGTGCTAAGTGCAAACCCTAATCGAGTACGTATCAACACTTTCCTACAATAAGTACTTGTCCAATACGTGTACATGACTTTCATTTAAACGCTTTTCGAGTCAAAACGTTCAAAGGATATCAAAGGACCAAATCATCAGTTCATCAAGAATATTCAGTGAATAATCAGTCACGAGAACTAATTCATGCTTGTTTATAATCAATTAACTTGTGCTAGGTGTTCATCAAGAATATTCAGTGAATAATCAGTCACGAGAACTAATTCATGCTTGTTTATAATCAATTAACTTGTGCTAGGTGTTCATCAAGACAAACTCGGATTTACATAGATATAACCTACATATATCTGTGATTATTTTCTGTGCTTGTAAACTACGCTGTACCGGATCACTGTGAGTTTTCGTAGCCCCTTTTCTATTATTTACATTTTGGGGTGTAAGGAATACTACATACGCTTTTATATATATATATGCCGTAACTGCTTTTTCACAATTGTATGGCTATCTGACTACTTATATACTTATTAGCCGGTCCTGTTGAGGATTGTGTGTGCTCGCTTATACTTATTAGCCGGTCCTGTTGAGGATTGTGTGTGCTCGCTTATACTTATTAGCCGGTCCTGTTGAGGATTGTGTGTGCTCGCTTATACATACTTGCCAGGTACCATAAGTGCACAAATATATACCCTCCCATATCCATGTATCGTAAGTATGTCTATAGCCAAACGAATGCTACATTATTTTGTGTACTCATATCTAACGGCATATAACTCACTGATTGGAAATGAACAAATGCTTCTTATGGATATTCAAGTAAACTACTCTTGACTTCAAACCTACGAACTCACCAACCTTTGTGTTGACACTTTTAAGTATTCCTTTCAGGTAATCAAGCAAATCGTGGCTAGGGATGGTAGCATGGGCCTTGTAGCAGACTTCAGGCTTAGGAATTGGAGTTTTGCATGCTTTCGTTGTGTTGCTGGCATTAGGCCTAACCGTTTCCCCTGCGTGGGAACTTATCTTAAACATTCGTTCAAATGCTTCGTTGTTATGTGATGCACTATGTATTTGACGGTTTATGTTCTATTTATGCACCCATTTAGCTTTCCTATGTAACATCCATGTGCGCGTGTGCTTATTCTTACATCCCGAGTTTTCCGCCTTAGTCGGGGTGAACTGGATCACTGCGCCGCAGTCAGCACCAGTCAGTCAACCAGTCAGTCAACCAGTCAGTCAACCAGTCAGTCAACCAGTTAGTCAACCAGTTGGTCAACCAGTCAGTCAACCAGTCAGTCAACCAGTCAGTCAACCAGTCAGTCAACCAGTCAGTCAACCAGTCAGTCAACCAGTCAGTCAACCAGTCAGTCAACCAGTCAGTCAACCAGTCAGTCAACCAGTCAGTCAACCAGTCAGTCAACCAGTCAGTCAACCAGTCAGTCAACCAGTCAGTCAACCAGTCAGTCAACCAGTCAGTCAACCAGTCAGTCAACCAGTCAGTCAACCAGTCAGTCAACCAGTCAGTCAACCAGTCAGTCAACCAGTCAGTCAACCAGTCAGTCAACCAGTCAGTCAACCAGTCAGTCAACCAGTCAGTCAACCAGTCAGTCAACCAGTCAGTCAACCAGTCAGTCAACCAGTCAGTCAACCAGTCAGTCAACCAGTCAGTCAACCAGTCAGTCAACCAGTCAGTCAACCAGTCAGTCAACCAGTCAGTCAACCAGTCAGTCAACCAGTCAGTCAACCAGTCAGTCAACCAGTCAGTCAACCAGTCAGTCAACCAGTCAGTCAACCAGTCAGTCAACCAGTCAGTCAACCAGTCAGTCAACCAGTCAGTCAACCAGTCAGTCAACCAGTCAGTCAACCAGTCAGTCAACCAGTCAGTCAACCAGTCAGTCAACCAGTCAGTCAACCAGTCAGTCAACCAGTCAGTCAACCAGTCAGTCAACCAGTCAGTCAACCAGTCAGTCAACCAGTCAGTCAACCAGTCAGTCAACCAGTCAGTCAACCAGTCAGTCAACCAGTCAGTCAACCAGTCAGTCAACCAGTCAGTCAACCAGTCAGTCAACCAGTCAGTCAACCAGTCAGTCAACCAGTCAGTCAACCAGTCAGTCAACCAGTCAGTCAACCAGTCAGTCAACCAGTCAGTCAACCAGTCAGTCAACCAGTCAGTCAACCAGTCAGTCAACCAGTCAGTCAACCAGTCAGTCAACCAGTCAGTCAACCAGTCAGTCAACCAGTCAGTCAACCAGTCAGTCAACCAGTCAGTCAACCAGTCAGTCAACCAGTCAGTCAACCAGTCAGTCAACCAGTCAGTCAACCAGTCAGTCAACCAGTCAGTCAACCAGTCAGTCAACCAGTCAGTCAACCAGTCAGTCAACCAGTCAGTCAACCAGTCAGTCAACCAGTCAGTCAACCAGTCAGTCAACCAGTCAGTCAACCAGTCAGTCAACCAGTCAGTCAACCAGTCAGTCAACCAGTCAGTCAACCAGTCAGTCAACCAGTCAGTCAACCAGTCAGTCAACCAGTCAGTCAACCAGTCAGTCAACCAGTCAGTCAACCAGTCAGTCAACCAGTCAGTCAACCAGTCAGTCAACCAGTCAGTCAACCAGTCAGTCAACCAGTCAGTCAACCAGTCAGTCAACCAGTCAGTCAACCAGTCAGTCAACCAGTCAGTCAACCAGTCAGTCAACCAGTCAGTCAACCAGTCAGTCAACCAGTCAGTCAACCAGTCAGTCAACCAGTCAGTCAACCAGTCAGTCAACCAGTCAGTCAACCAGTCAGTCAACCAGTCAGTCAACCAGTCAGTCAACCAGTCAGTCAACCAGTCAGTCAACCAGTCAGTCAACCAGTCAGTCAACCAGTCAGTCAACCAGTCAGTCAACCAGTCAGTCAACCAGTCAGTCAACCAGTCAGTCAACCAGTCAGTCAACCAGTCAGTCAACCAGTCAGTCAACCAGTCAGTCAACCAGTCAGTCAACCAGTCAGTCAACCAGTCAGTCAACCAGTCAGTCAACCAGTCAGTCAACCAGTCAGTCAACCAGTCAGTCAACCAGTCAGTCAACCAGTCAGTCAACCAGTCAGTCAACCAGTCAGTCAACCAGTCAGTCAACCAGTCAGTCAACCAGTCAGTCAACCAGTCAGTCAACCAGTCAGTCAACCAGTCAGTCAACCAGTCAGTCAACCAGTCAGTCAACCAGTCAGTCAACCAGTCAGTCAACCAGTCAGTCAACCAGTCAGTCAACCAGTCAGTCAACCAGTCAGTCAACCAGTCAGTCAACCAGTCAGTCAACCAGTCAGTCAACCAGTCAGTCAACCAGTCAGTCAACCAGTCAGTCAACCAGTCAGTCAACCAGTCAGTCAACCAGTCAGTCAACCAGTCAGTCAACCAGTCAGTCAACCAGTCAGTCAACCAGTCAGTCAACCAGTCAGTCAACCAGTCAGTCAACCAGTCAGTCAACCAGTCAGTCAACCAGTCAGTCAACCAGTCAGTCAACCAGTCAGTCAACCAGTCAGTCAACCAGTCAGTCAACCAGTCAGTCAACCAGTCAGTCAACCAGTCAGTCAACCAGTCAGTCAACCAGTCAGTCAACCAGTCAGTCAACCAGTCAGTCAACCAGTCAGTCAACCAGTCAGTCAACCAGTCAGTCAACCAGTCAGTCAACCAGTCAGTCAACCAGTCAGTCAACCAGTCAGTCAACCAGTCAGTCAACCAGTCAGTCAACCAGTCAGTCAACCAGTCAGTCAACCAGTCAGTCAACCAGTCAGTCAACCAGTCAGTCAACCAGTCAGTCAACCAGTCAGTCAACCAGTCAGTCAACCAGTCAGTCAACCAGTCAGTCAACCAGTCAGTCAACCAGTCAGTCAACCAGTCAGTCAACCAGTCAGTCAACCAGTCAGTCAACCAGTCAGTCAACCAGTCAGTCAACCAGTCAGTCAACCAGTCAGTCAACCAGTCAGTCAACCAGTCAGTCAACCAGTCAGTCAACCAGTCAGTCAACCAGTCAGTCAACCAGTCAGTCAACCAGTCAGTCAACCAGTCAGTCAACCAGTCAGTCAACCAGTCAGTCAACCAGTCAGTCAACCAGTCAGTCAACCAGTCAGTCAACCAGTCAGTCAACCAGTCAGTCAACCAGTCAGTCAACCAGTCAGTCAACCAGTCAGTCAACCAGTCAGTCAACCAGTCAGTCAACCAGTCAGTCAACCAGTCAGTCAACCAGTCAGTCAACCAGTCAGTCAACCAGTCAGTCAACCAGTCAGTCAACCAGTCAGTCAACCAGTCAGTCAACCAGTCAGTCAACCAGTCAGTCAACCAGTCAGTCAACCAGTCAGTCAACCAGTCAGTCAACCAGTCAGTCAACCAGTCAGTCAACCAGTCAGTCAACCAGTCAGTCAACCAGTCAGTCAACCAGTCAGTCAACCAGTCAGTCAACCAGTCAGTCAACCAGTCAGTCAACCAGTCAGTCAACCAGTCAGTCAACCAGTCAGTCAACCAGTCAGTCAACCAGTCAGTCAACCAGTCAGTCAACCAGTCAGTCAACCAGTCAGTCAACCAGTTGGTCAACCAGATTGGAAATGAACAAATGCTTCTTATGGATATTCAAGTAAACTACTCTTGACTTCAAACCTACGAACTCACCAACCTTTGTGTTGACACTTTTAAGTATTCCTTTCAGGTAATCAAGCAAATCGTGGCTAGGGATGGTAGCATGGGCCTTGTAGCAGACTTCAGGCTTAGGAATTGGAGTTTTGCATGCTTTCGTTGTGTTGCTGGCATTAGGCCTAACCGTTTCCCCTGCGTGGGAACTTATCTTAAACATTCGTTCAAATGCTTCGTTGTTATGTGATGCACTATGTATTTGACGGTTTATGTTCTATTTATGCACCCATTTAGCTTTCCTATGTAACATCCATGTGCGCGTGTGCTTATTCTTACATCCCGAGTTTTCCGCCTTAGTCGGGGTGTTACAGATTGGTATCAGAGCCGTGGTTATAGTGAATTAGGTGGATTTACCTAGACTATAACTTAGGAACCGCACGTAGCATGCATGATAGGAATTATGTGTGCATTCAATCTCTGTGAAACATACTTGTCTGTGCTATCCATGCTATTGTACCCATGCTATTGTATTCATTCGTGCGCAGACTCTAGAACCATGCTACCTTGCCACGTACACATATGCAAACGATATTCGAATGTTGGATTATAAGCTATTGTACCCATGCTATTGTACCCATGCTATTGTACCCATGCTATTGTACCCATGCTATTGTACCCATGCTATTGTACCCATGCTATTGTACCCATGCTATTGTACCCATGCTATTGTACCCATGCTATTGTACCCATGCTATTGTACCCATGCTATTGTACCCATGCTATTGTACCCATGCTATTGTACCCATGCTATTGTACCCATGCTATTGTACCCATGCTATTGTACCCATGCTATTGTACCCATGCTATTGTACCCATGCTATTGTACCCATGCTATTGTACCCATGCTATTGTACCCATGCTATTGTACCCATGCTATTGTACCCATGCTATTGTACCCATGCTATTGTACCCATGCTATTGTACCCATGCTATTGTACCCATGCTATTGTACCCATGCTATTGTACCCATGCTATTGTACCCATGCTATTGTACCCATGCTATTGTACCCATGCTATTGTACCCATGCTATTGTACCCATGCTATTGTACCCATGCTATTGTACCCATGCTATTGTACCCATGCTATTGTACCCATGCTATTGTACCCATGCTATTGTACCCATGCTATTGTACCCATGCTATTGTACCCATGCTATTGTACCCATGCTATTGTACCCATGCTATTGTACCCATGCTATTGTACCCATGCTATTGTACCCATGCTATTGTACCCATGCTATTGTACCCATGCTATTGTACCCATGCTATTGTACCCATGCTATTGTACCCATGCTATTGTACCCATGCTATTGTACCCATGCTATTGTACCCATGCTATTGTACCCATGCTATTGTACCCATGCTATTGTACCCATGCTATTGTACCCATGCTATTGTACCCATGCTATTGTACCCATGCTATTGTACCCATGCTATTGTACCCATGCTATTGTACCCATGCTATTGTACCCATGCTATTGTACCCATGCTATTGTACCCATGCTATTGTACCCATGCTATTGTACCCATGCTATTGTACCCATGCTATTGTACCCATGCTATTGTACCCATGCTATTGTACCCATGCTATTGTACCCATGCTATTGTACCCATGCTATTGTACCCATGCTATTGTACCCATGCTATTGTACCCATGCTATTGTACCCATGCTATTGTACCCATGCTATTGTACCCATGCTATTGTACCCATGCTATTGTACCCATGCTATTGTACCCATGCTATTGTACCCATGCTATTGTACCCATGCTATTGTACCCATGCTATTGTACCCATGCTATTGTACCCATGCTATTGTACCCATGCTATTGTACCCATGCTATTGTACCCATGCTATTGTACCCATGCTATTGTACCCATGCTATTGTACCCATGCTATTGTACCCATGCTATTGTACCCATGCTATTGTACCCATGCTATTGTACCCATGCTATTGTACCCATGCTATTGTACCCATGCTATTGTACCCATGCTATTGTACCCATGCTATTGTACCCATGCTATTGTACCCATGCTATTGTACCCATGCTATTGTACCCATGCTATTGTACCCATGCTATTGTACCCATGCTATTGTACCCATGCTATTGTACCCATGCTATTGTACCCATGCTATTGTACCCATGCTATTGTACCCATGCTATTGTACCCATGCTATTGTACCCATGCTATTGTACCCATGCTATTGTACCCATGCTATTGTACCCATGCTATTGTACCCATGCTATTGTACCCATGCTATTGTACCCATGCTATTGTACCCATGCTATTGTACCCATGCTATTGTACCCATGCTATGGTACACCCTGTATACATACAAACCTAGTGCGACGGATGCAGGTCTGAGACTCGGACCACATTTGGCTGTCAAAGTTAAAAATCGGATTAAAAGTTAAGTCATGATGTGATGGTTATGGAAAATTCGCGCTGTGAGACAATAATATATATGAACTAAATGCATTATTGTGATGAATACTCTTGTTACTTGTCTGTAGTTACTGGAGAATGCGTAATCTTTAGATATGATATTTGAACCTCTTGAAATGCATGCGATATTGAAAGTGTCAATGTGTGGGATTTTAGAAAACTAACACGAGTGGGTTGAGAGTGCGTAATTGACGACACGAACGATTATACCTTCATTCTAACGCCGATCACGTCTTTTCCTAATATAGGAAAATGGTGCGAACGAGAGCGAATCCGAATGTTGAGGCTCAAGCTGCTGGAGCTGGTCGTGGCAACCCAAGAGGCGGTCGTGGAGGCCAACAAGGAAGGGGCCGTGGTAGAGGCCGGGGTGGCCGAGGTGGTGGCATGGATCATGTTGGAAACCCTGATTGGGCCGCTATCATCGCTGAACAGTTGGCGGCTTCAATGCCAACTATTATTGAACGAGTGACTGCTGCAATGGGTACTGTTCCAAATCCGAACCGAAGGGCACCTGAAGTTGGAGTTGGACAAGAGCAAGAGAATCAAGAGCAAGTGAATCAAGAACAAGAAGGCTTCAATCCTGAAATGGAGTTTGTAGGAGACGGTGTGTATGTGGGCCCTGGACCCAGAAGAGCCCCTAGAAATGATGAGTATGCTGGAGGAAGAAGAGGTTGTAGCTATACAGATTTCAAGAAGTGTGGTCCCCCAGAGTACAACGGCAAAGGAGGAGCTAGTGTGTTCTTGAAGTGGTTGGAGAGGATGGAGGCAGTGATGGACATTAGTGAGTGTCCAGACCATCAGAGAGTCAGATTTACGGGAGGCTCGTTCACCGATGATGCACTATCATGGTGGAACACTTTGTTGGGAGCCAGGGGAAGAACTACTACCTTTGAGACCCCTTGGGAGCAGTTTACTCAGATGATGAAGAATCGTTTTTGCCCGTTGAATGAGATGCAGAAGGTAGAGCAGGAATTTTGGCACCTTACCATGGTGGGGTCTGCATGTGCTGAGTATACCAGCAAATTCCAAGAGTTGGCTCGCTTGGTGCCCCACCTGGTGACCTCAGAGGCTAAGTTGATTGAGAGATACGTCTATGGCCTCATTCCTCAGATTCGTAACACTATGACTGGTATTCCTCCTTACTCGATTGAAGAAGCTATACGAAGGGCCAGTGCTATGACAGATGACTTGGTCAGGGCTGGCACTTTGACTAAGTCTGTTGAGAAGAAGAGGGACTTTGGTGAACCCAGTAAGAGAAGGGATTTCAGAGCGGACAAGAGAGTCAGAGTTGGGAAAGTGTTTGCAGCAGTCGAGGCAGGGCAGAGAGCGTATAATGGCCAATCTCCTCTATGTGCTACATGTGGCTATCATCATCCAGCAGTGGTACCGTGCCGCTTGTGTCAGAATTGTCAGAAGTTTGGGCATCTGGCCAAGGATTGTAGAGTGGCCAGAGTTGCAGTAGCACCACCCCATGTAGCCCCGTTGAACGTTAGAAACCCACCAGTCAACCGTGGAGGATGCTATGAGTGCGGTAGCACTAATCATTACCGAAATGTCTGCCCAAGACTTGCAAGACGACCCAACCCAGCTGCAGCGAATCAGCAACCATTACAGATTGCAGCACCGAATCCTCCCAGAGCCAATCAAGCCCAACAGGCCAGAGGCCGAGTCTTTGCACTAAATGCGGTAGAAGCTGCTAATGATCCAAACGTCGTCACGGGTACATTTCTTCTAAATAATCATCTAGCTACCGTGTTATTCGATTCGGGTGCCGACTACAGCTTTATCTCTACTAACTTCGTGTGCACTATTAACGTAAAACCTATTCGTACGCATGCTTATTATGAAGTAGAAGTAGCTAGTGGTGGAGTCTCTAAACTTGATCAATACGTGCCTAAATGTGTGTTAACCTTAGATACTCATTCATACTATATAGATCTAATCCCATTTGAAATGGGTAGCTTTGATGTAATAGTGGGGATGGATTGGTTGTCCCTGGTAGATGCAACCATTTTGTGTCGTGCGAAAATCCTTAGAATTCCCCTAAGTGGGGGAGACGTATTAGAAATCCAAGGTGAGAGACCCGAGGCACATAAACAAGCCCTAATGCGCACGACAACTAAAGAAATCAAACTAGCCGATATCCCTGTAGTCCGTGAATTTCCCGATGTGTTTCCTGACGATGTTCAGGGATTGCCACCGATACGACAAGTAGAATTCCGAATTGATCTCATACCTAGTGCAGCCCCAGTAGCAAAGACACCGTACCGTCTAGCACCTTCTGAAATGCAAGAACTCGCCTCGCAGCTACAGGAATTACAAGACAAGGGTTTCATTCGACCAAGTTCTTCACCGTGGGGTGCACCGGTATTATTCGTTAAGAAGAAAGACGGGTCTTTTCGCATGTGCATCGATTATCGCGAGCTAAACAAGTTAACCGTTAAAAATCGATATCCCTTACCGCGCATCGATGATTTATTCGATCAGTTGCAGGGCGCAAAGTATTTCTCTAAGATCGATCTTCGATCAGGCTACCATCAGTTAAGAGTTCGCGAAGAGGACATACCAAAGACAGCGTTTAGCACGAGATATGGGCATTTCGAATTTTTAGTGATGCCATTTGGAATGACGAATGCGCCTGCTGTTTTCATGGATCTGATGAATCGTGTGTGCAAACCCTATCTAGATCATTCCATCATCGTTTTCATTGACGACATCCTTATCTACTCAAAGACTAAGAAAGAGCATGAAGTGCATCTGAGAGAAGCTTTGGAACTTCTGAGAGCAGAGAAGCTGTACGGGAAGTTTTCCAAATGCGAATTTTGGTTAGAAGAAGTGAAGTTTTTGGGCCATGTAGTTGACAAGGATGGAATAAAGGTTGACCCCAGCAAGATTGCAGCCGTAGAGAATTGGAGAAGACCAGAAACGCCGACAGAAATCAGACAGTTTCTTGGTTTGGCAGGTTACTACCGACGATTTATCGAGAACTTCTCAAGGATCGCACAACCTCTTACCTTGTTGACGCACAAAGATAGAAGTTTTGAATGGGGAGAGAAACAAGAAGAAGCTTTCAGTATTCTGAAAGAAAAGTTATGTAACGCACCGGTCTTAAGTCTTCCAGACGGAACTGAAGATTTCATCGTTTATTGCGACGCGTCGGGACAAGGCCTAGGATGTGTGCTTATGCAACGAGGCAAGGTTATTGCATATGCCTCTCGACAATTGAAGATTCACGAGAAGAATTACACGACTCACGATCTGGAGTTGGGAGCTATCGTATTTGCATCTCAAAGGTGAGAGACCCGAGGCACATAAACAAGCCCTAATGCGCACGACAACTAAAGAAATCAAACTAGCCGATATCCCTGTAGTCCGTGAATTTCCCGATGTGTTTCCTGACGATGTTCAGGGATTGCCACCGATACGACAAGTAGAATTCCGAATTGATCTCATACCTAGTGCAGCCCCAGTAGCAAAGACACCGTACCGTCTAGCACCTTCTGAAATGCAAGAACTCGCCTCGCAGCTACAGGAATTACAAGACAAGGGTTTCATTCGACCAAGTTCTTCACCGTGGGGTGCACCGGTATTATTCGTTAAGAAGAAAGACGGGTCTTTTCGCATGTGCATCGATTATCGCGAGCTAAACAAGTTAACCGTTAAAAATCGATATCCCTTACCGCGCATCGATGATTTATTCGATCAGTTGCAGGGCGCAAAGTATTTCTCTAAGATCGATCTTCGATCAGGCTACCATCAGTTAAGAGTTCGCGAAGAGGACATACCAAAGACAGCGTTTAGCACGAGATATGGGCATTTCGAATTTTTAGTGATGCCATTTGGAATGACGAATGCGCCTGCTGTTTTCATGGATCTGATGAATCGTGTGTGCAAACCCTATCTAGATCATTCCATCATCGTTTTCATTGACGACATCCTTATCTACTCAAAGACTAAGAAAGAGCATGAAGTGCATCTGAGAGAAGCTTTGGAACTTCTGAGAGCAGAGAAGCTGTACGGGAAGTTTTCCAAATGCGAATTTTGGTTAGAAGAAGTGAAGTTTTTGGGCCATGTAGTTGACAAGGATGGAATAAAGGTTGACCCCAGCAAGATTGCAGCCGTAGAGAATTGGAGAAGACCAGAAACGCCGACAGAAATCAGACAGTTTCTTGGTTTGGCAGGTTACTACCGACGATTTATCGAGAACTTCTCAAGGATCGCACAACCTCTTACCTTGTTGACGCACAAAGATAGAAGTTTTGAATGGGGAGAGAAACAAGAAGAAGCTTTCAGTATTCTGAAAGAAAAGTTATGTAACGCACCGGTCTTAAGTCTTCCAGACGGAACTGAAGATTTCATCGTTTATTGCGACGCGTCGGGACAAGGCCTAGGATGTGTGCTTATGCAACGAGGCAAGGTTATTGCATATGCCTCTCGACAATTGAAGATTCACGAGAAGAATTACACGACTCACGATCTGGAGTTGGGAGCTATCGTATTTGCACTCAAATGCTGGAGACACTACCTGTACGGGACTAAGAGTGTGATATACACAGATCATAAGAGCCTTCAGCATATCTTCACACAGAAGGATCTTAATATGCGGCAAAGGCGATGGCTAGAGTTGTTTAGCGATTACGATTGTGAGATTCGATACCACCCGGGCAAGGCAAACGTAGTAGCGGATGCTCTGAGTAGAAAGGAGAGAGTTAGACCAAGACGAATTAGAGCCATGAGCATTACCGTGCACAACAGTCTGAAGGATAGAGTGGTTGAGGCCCAGGTGGAAGCAAACAAGAAGGAGAATATCGATGAAGAAGGATTGGGGGGCATGATAGAACAGTTTACTCAAAGAGATGATGGGGGACTGTATTTCTGTGATCGATTGTGGATACCCATGTACGGAGGATTAAGGAAGCTGATAATGGATGAAGCACATCAAGCAAGATATTCTGTTCACCCAGGAATAGATAAAATGTATCAAGACTTGCGAGATCTATTTTGGTGGCCAGGAATGAAGAACGATGTGGCGATCTACGTGAGCAAATGCTTAACGTGCTCAAGGGTTAAGGCAGAACATAAGAAGCCAGGAGGACTGTTAACTCAACCAGAGCTTCCCAGTTGGAAGTGGGAAAAGATCACTATGGATTTTGTCACGAAGCTACCAAGAACGAGTAGTGGCATGGATGCAATTTGGGTGGTGGTAGATCAATTGACCAAATCAGCGCATTTCATACCCATACGTGAGAGTTACTCAATGGAGCAGTATGCACGTCTGTATCTTAAGGAAATCGTAGCTAAACACGGTGTCCCAGTATCAATCATTAGTGATAGGGATAGCAGGTTTACCTCGGGATTTTGGAATTCGCTGCAACAAGCCTTGGGGACACGTATCGATATGAGCACAGCCTACCATCCACAGACAGACGGACAGAGTGAAAGAACGATTCAGACACTGGAGGACATGCTAAGGGCATGCGTCATAGACTTCGGAGGTAGTTGGGATACTCACCTCCCACTAGTCGAATTCTCATACAACAATAGTTATCATGCCAGCATTGGCTGTCCGCCTTTTGAGGTTTTGTATGGAAGAAAATGTCGATCTCCGCTTGCATGGCACGAAGTTGGAGACATGCAATTAATCGGCCCAGAAATCATTCTCGAAACTACCGAAAGAGTTGCTCAGATCAAGGAAAACCTCCTGAAAGCGAGAGACAGACAAAAGAAATACGCAGACAAACGACGGAAACCTTTGGAGTTTCAGGTTGGCGATCGAGTGATGCTCAAAGTCTCGCCTTGGAAGGGTGTAGTTAGATTTATAAAGAGGGGAAAACTGGCTCCAAGATACGTTGGACCGTTTGAGATTGTAGAACGTATTGGGGCAGTAGCTTACCGCTTGAAACTTCCCCAAGAGTTGAGTAACGTACACGATGTTTTCCACGTGTCGAACCTTAAGAAGTGTCTGGCAGATGAAGCAACATACATTCCTCTCAATGAGATACGAGTAGACAGTAATCTAAGCTTCAAGGAAGAACCTGTTGAAATTATGGAACGAGAAGTCAAAAAGCTCAAGAAACATAAGTATACCATTGTGAAAGTCCGTTGGAACTCCCGGAGAGGCCCAGAGTTTACTTGGGAACGAGAAGAGCAGATGAAACTTAAGTATCCGCACTTATTTACTTAACTCGACACCTTAAAACTAGTTAGTGAACTTAAGGACTCAGTGCCTAACTTGACATTTTCTATGCAATATGATGCTTGAAACTCAATGTGAAACATGCTACTTGCTACTTAATGTGTGTTTCTCATACTTGAAAACTTAACATGCAACTTGATACACGGAACTTAATATACAATCGAAACTTGCAGCATGATACGTAATTCGAATTTCGGGACGAAATTCCTTTAAGTAGGGGAGAATGTAACAACCGCCTTAGAAAAATTATAAATAAGTTTCTAGAATTGCACAGGCGCCTTGAAAATAATTAGACAGCTCAATTTAATTTAAGTTCTTGGCTCAATTATGCATTTACTAGAAAGTCGCTTTGGTCTTAAATACTTGATTAAATGACGAGTTTACAGTTTAATACGATAATATAATAGAATGCGAGTCGTAAACGTTCATGTCCATAAAAGTTCTAGTTAAAAATGTTCACATTTAGTCCTTGCATTTATGAAGACATTTAATATGGATGAAGTATAAATAGAAAAGTTTGGGAAAACCTAGTGAGAGAAAACCACTGTTCATTCTCTTCCTCCTCCTGCACTCTCTCTCACTAAAACACACACTTCAGACACCATTTTCACACACAAAATTCATCCATTGATTTTGGATTGTTAAACCAAAATCGTTTGTACTTTTAGCATCCTTGTGATAATCCAAACATATTTCTGGAAACAAATCTCAGGTAACAACAACATCAAATGGGTTTTTGATCAAATTTAAAAGTTGTACTTTCAAGGTTTATGTTCTTGATGATTTGGTCCAGTTCTTGAACAAAAATCGTGTTAAAAGTTAATGGGTTTGTGTCTAAATGTGTTTAACATCATTTATATGAACAAAATTGAGTCATAACTTACTTAAATCTCAAAACCCATTTTTGAAAATGAAGGTACAGCTTGTTCTTCATTTGCCTCGTCTTATTTATGTTATAAAAGGGCTCGAAATCGTTAAAGACGTTATTGGCTAGGGTTAATACGTATGTATGTATTAGTTTTAGGTCCTAACGAATCCTGGAATCGATCTAGATCTTCGTGTTAAGATTCTGTTCTTGTTCAGTTCGTAGGTCACCTAAGACGGTCTTGAATGGGACGATCATAGTTCAAGATCGTCCTAGGCAACTTACTTTGTTCTTGGTTCTCGTTCGTTCGATCTTATGTGGTGTTGTGTGGTTATGGTGCGTTTAATGGGTAACTAATCCTTTGGATTGGTTTTGCTCAAACACTTGTCCTTGAACTAGAAACACCTTGTTCTTGCCCATAGAAATGAAACGATCCTGACCAAGACGACCTCGACCAGGACCGTTCCACCTTGGAGACCAATATTTTTGCTAAGTACTTGGGAGCTAGGACGATCTTGAGAGGATCGTTCCACCTTTGAAACTTAAGACGATTCTGGGAGGATCGTCCCAGACCCTTGAAACCTAAAACGATCTTGTACTTAGAAACATATGAAACGATCTTGAGCCTTAACACTTAAAACGATTTTTAATCTGATAAGACGATCTTGAGAGGATCGTTCCACCTTTGAAACTTAAGACGATTCTGGGAGGATCGTCCCAGACCCTTGAAACCTAAAACGATCTTGTACTTAGAAACATATGAAACGATCTTGAGCCTTAACACTTAAAACGATTTTTAATCTGATAAGACGATCTTGAGTTCATGGTTCCTTAAAACGATCTTAAGTCTTGTGAACCTGAAACGATCTTATGAGACGATCTTGGCTAAACTACCTAGGATAACCTTGGTCCATTTAGGACGATCTCGACCATATGAATCCTAAAACGATCCTAAACTTGAAACGATCTCGAACCATGAAAGCTAAGACGATCTGGTGCTAATTATATAGAACGACCTTGGCCTGATGAAAACTTAGGACGATCATGTCTCACTGCGACGCAGTGGTGGTGAACTGGATCACTGCGCCGCAGTGAGTACACGGAACTGAAGGGTCTTAGGAGTTTTCTGCATCAGAATTAAAAACTTTAAGATTAGTTCATAAGTCGGTCTAAAACAATGTGCTAAGTGCAAACCCTAATCGAGTACGTATCAACACTTTCCTACAATAAGTACTTGTCCAATACGTGTACATGACTTTCATTTAAACGCTTTTCGAGTCAAAACGTTCAAAGGATATCAAAGGACCAAATCATCAGTTCATCAAGAATATTCAGTGAATAATCAGTCACGAGAACTAATTCATGCTTGTTTATAATCAATTAACTTGTGCTAGGTGTTCATCAAGACAAACTCGGATTTACATAGATATAACCTACATATATCTGTGATTATTTTCTGTGCTTGTAAACTACGCTGTACCGGATCACTGTGAGTTTTCGTAGCCCCTTTTCTATTATTTACATTTTGGGGTGTAAGGAATACTACATACGCTTTTATATATATATATGCCGTAACTGCTTTTTCACAATTGTATGGCTATCTGACTACTTATATACTTATTAGCCGGTCCTGTTGAGGATTGTGTGTGCTCGCTTATACTTATTAGCCGGTCCTGTTGAGGATTGTGTGTGCTCGCTTATACTTATTAGCCGGTCCTGTTGAGGATTGTGTGTGCTCGCTTATACTTATTAGCCGGTCCTGTTGAGGATTGTGTGTGCTCGCTTATACTTATTAGCCGGTCCTGTTGAGGATTGTGTGTGCTCGCTTATACTTATTAGCCGGTCCTGTTGAGGATTGTGTGTGCTCGCTTATACTTATTAGCCGGTCCTGTTGAGGATTGTGTGTGCTCGCTTATACTTATTAGCCGGTCCTGTTGAGGATTGTGTGTGCTCGCTTATACTTATTAGCCGGTCCTGTTGAGGATTGTGTGTGCTCGCTTATACTTATTAGCCGGTCCTGTTGAGGATTGTGTGTGCTCGCTTATACTTATTAGCCGGTCCTGTTGAGGATTGTGTGTGCTCGCTTATACTTATTAGCCGGTCCTGTTGAGGATTGTGTGTGCTCGCTTATACTTATTAGCCGGTCCTGTTGAGGATTGTGTGTGCTCGCTTATACTTATTAGCCGGTCCTGTTGAGGATTGTGTGTGCTCGCTTATACTTATTAGCCGGTCCTGTTGAGGATTGTGTGTGCTCGCTTATACTTATTAGCCGGTCCTGTTGAGGATTGTGTGTGCTCGCTTATACTTATTAGCCGGTCCTGTTGAGGATTGTGTGTGCTCGCTTATACTTATTAGCCGGTCCTGTTGAGGATTGTGTGTGCTCGCTTATACTTATTAGCCGGTCCTGTTGAGGATTGTGTGTGCTCGCTTATACTTATTAGCCGGTCCTGTTGAGGATTGTGTGTGCTCGCTTATACTTATTAGCCGGTCCTGTTGAGGATTGTGTGTGCTCGCTTATACTTATTAGCCGGTCCTGTTGAGGATTGTGTGTGCTCGCTTATACTTATTAGCCGGTCCTGTTGAGGATTGTGTGTGCTCGCTTATACTTATTAGCCGGTCCTGTTGAGGATTGTGTGTGCTCGCTTATACTTATTAGCCGGTCCTGTTGAGGATTGTGTGTGCTCGCTTATACTTATTAGCCGGTCCTGTTGAGGATTGTGTGTGCTCGCTTATACTTATTAGCCGGTCCTGTTGAGGATTGTGTGTGCTCGCTTATACTTATTAGCCGGTCCTGTTGAGGATTGTGTGTGCTCGCTTATACTTACTTCCCGAGTTTTCCGCCTTAGTCGGGGTGTTACGGTATATTCAATGCTTTCTAATAGACATGTGCAAGGAACACTTTCAATTCCTCATGGAAGTGTCTGTCTTTTCTTCTAACTTCAGTTGATGATATGATGACGAATTTTAAATTTTACAACTGTACATATTTATTGTTGTTCGAAAAAAAGAAAAAAAAAAAAAAAAAAAAAAAAAAAAAAAAAAAAAAAAAAAAAAAAAAAAAAAAAAAAAAAAAAAAAAAAAAAAAAAAAAAAAAAAAAAAAAAAAAAAAAAAAAAAAAAAAAAAAAAAAAAAAAAAAAAAAAAAAAAAAAAAAAAAAAAAAAAAAAAAAAAAAAAAAAAAAAAAAAAAAAAAAAAAAAAAAAAAAAAAAAAAAAAAAAAAAAAAAAAAAAAAAAAAAAAAAAAAAAAAAAAAAAAAAAAAAAAAAAAAAAAAAAAAAAAAAAAAAAAAAAAAAAAAAAAAAAAAAAAAAAAAAAAAAAAAAAAAAAAAAAAAAAAAAAAAAAAAAAAAAAAAAAAAAAAAAAAAAAAAAAAAAAAAAAAAAAAAAAAAAAAAAAAAAAAAAAAAAAAAAAAAAAAAAAAAAAAAAAAAAAAAAAAAAAAAAAAAAAAAAAAAAAAAAAAAAAAAAAAAAAAAAAAAAAAAAAAAAAAAAAAAAAAAAAAAAAAAAAAAAAAAAAAAAAAAAAAAAAAAAAAAAAAAAAAAAAAAAAAAAAAAAAAAAAAAAAAAAAAAAAAAAAAAAAAAAAAAAAAAAAAAAAAAAAAAAAAAAAAAAAAAAAAAAAAAAAAAAATAAACACATTACCTTCATTTCGTTTGGGCCCTTAAACGTGCAAGTGACATGGCAACCTACCAAGTCTAGTGAGCTAGGTGTACAAGCCATGTAGTATGCATATGTCACACATTAACTCCATTTGTACATTTCACACATAATAAGATACTTCGTAATTCTACATAAACTACATATCAATACACTACATTAAACAATACTTCATTTCACTACATTAGGGTCTGCATTTCAGGTCTCATGGTCAACTACATATCCCATAGTACCTCCCGTGTAACCCGAGATACCCACATATATCATATGTTACCGTTAAGGAAGTTATAAGTATGAAACCTTTGCTTGTTGAACCCTCAGCGTGACAAAGTAGTGTATCTTACCTTGATACAGCTTAACAACAAGCTACAAGCACAATAAAACGATGACTAGGTGTCTCCAATATCCTAGAACAAGTATAAGATCAAAATATAAGCTAAACGACACATTTTGTAAAATCTGACCAAGTGGTGCGCCGCACCTTCCAAGTGGTGCGTCGCACCAAACCTCCAGAGAATTCAGATCAACACTAGGTGCGCCGCACCAGCCCTTGGTGCGTCGCATATCGGGGTCCACCAAAAACCCAAACTGGCTGTGGTGCGCCGCACCACTCCTTTGGTGCGCCGCACCTGGGGTGCAGACCAGCAAACCAATTTTTTGTTCTTTGATCAAACGAATTCCATACGAACCCATACCCCAAATCCAACCTGGGGACTTAAAATTAATCCTTTTAATTGCACTTTCATCAACTTTAACCATCCTATTAATCTTTCAATCCTTTACATCATGAATCAATCATTTAATCACCCGAATAACATGAAATCGGTGAACGTTTAATCAAATAACCCAACCCAAACCCTTATGACCTGGATTAAGACTAATATAAGACTCACACAATCATATTTCAAAAGAGGAATACCAATATTACCTGTATTAGGTGACAAAGATCCAAGATCTAAGCAATACACGATCGATTTGGCTCCAAAACGAATAGATTTAGAGAGAAACTTGAGAGGGAAGGAAGGGGATCGGCTAGGGCTTGTTTAGGAGGAAGAAAATCTGCATAATGGCTCTCTAATGACAACCCTAAGCCTCTAAACCCGTTTTTGACTTTGCACACATGTCAAAACTAGCCCCTAAGCTTCCTAATCCTTCATTGTTGGTCACAAACTACTTTATTGACCATATACATCATTAATCCTTCATTAAATGTCACTACATAGACATTAATCTTCATATTACACACATTTATACTACATTAACATTTAGGCTTACAAGCCTCACACATAACACACATTAACCACATATAAGCATTAAATCTAAAATAGACTTAACGACACACACAATATTGACTTAACGGCACTAGTCAACTAGTAAAGAAAAGTTTGGGATGTTACAGCAAATTGATGGTGAGGCGTTGAGTGGCATATGTATTTGATTTAAACAAGATAATGAAGATATCTATAATACCTTATAAAAAGGGGAACTCTTCCCTAAAATCTCAAAAGATGAATTGATATACCCAAAATACCCTCTTTTTTATTTATTAATTTAAAAATCTCCACCTAATATACCTATAATACCCTTAATGAAATAATTTACAAAATAAATCCCCTCAATCCTTAAAATATTACACTACCTTTTTAACATCAATTATTTTTACATTCACCACCATTGCCACCCACCACCCCCACCGTCGCCACACCACCGCCCCCACCACCACCCCGCACCGTTGCATTGCGCGCATATGGCTTGTTTAAAAAAAATAAGAGTTGATGGTATACTGTATTAATTAAGGACAATTTAGACAATTTGTATTTTATAAAAAAGTAAATTTTAACATGGGTTATATAATCTTTGATAGTGAGTATAAATACATTAACAATAAATAATTTTCTTCCAAAAACTTGCTTTGGTTGTCCTATTACCTTAAAAAACTGATATTCATATCACAAAACTTGATAATCTATTACACAGTATAATTATTAAAACATACTGAACAAGTCAGTAAAACATGTTTGTGGGAAATAAATCAAAAGTTGTTAGTACGAATATCACCTCATTTACCTTGGCTTATGGTAGCATTTACTTGTTAATTTAAGCCTTTTCTTGATATTTTTCTCAAATCCTTTGACAAATGGATGTGAAAATAATGTAATTACTCAAAGTTCATAATACACAACGTACATACATAAATCTAAAGATAGTGCCAATGGGTTGGTGGCTCATTTCGTAAGGTTTTAGACCTAAAGAACATTTATCGGGGTTTGAATACCACTTTCTATATTTGTAGAAGTGGATTATTGCTGGGGGAGGGGGGTTCGAGAGCCCTGAGTTTCATCTCAACATGCGTAGATCGAGCTCAAGAAAGAAAAAAAAACTAAAGATAATAACTAGTACAAATAAAAAAAAAAAAAAAAAAAAAAAAAAAAAAAAAAAAAAAAAAAAAAAAAAAAAAAAAAAAAAAAAAAAAAAAAAAAAAAAAAAAAAAAAAAAAAAAAAAAAAAAAAAAAAAAAAAAAAAAAAAAAAAAAAAAAAAAAAAAAAAAAAAAAAAAAAAAAAAAAAAAAAAAAAAAAAAAAAAAAAAAAAAAAAAAAAAAAAAAAAAAAAAAAAAAAAAAAAAAAAAAAAAAAAAAAAAAAAAAAAAAAAAAAAAAAAAAAAAAAAAAAAAAAAAAAAAAAAAAAAAAAAAAAAAAAAAAAAAAAAAAAAAAAAAAAAAAAAAAAAAAAAAAAAAAAAAAAAAAAAAAAAAAAAAAAAAAAAAAAAAAAAAAAAAAAAAAAAAAAAAAAAAAAAAAAAAAAAAAAAAAAAAAAAAAAAAAAAAAAAAAAAAAAAAAAAAAAAAAAAAAAAAAAAAAAAAAAAAAAAAAAAAAAAAAAAAAAAAAAAAAAAAAAAAAAAAAAAAAAAAAAAAAAAAAAAAAAAAAAAAAAAAAAAAAAAAAAAAAAAAAAAAAAAAAAAAAAAAAAAAAAAAAAAAAAAAAAAAAAAAAAAAAAAAAAAAAAAAAAAAAAAAAAAAAAAAAAAAAAAAAAAAAAAAAAAAAAAAAAAAAAAAAAAAAAAAAAAAAAAAAAAAAAAAAAAAAAAAAAAAAAAAAAAAAAAAAAAAAAAAAAAAAAAAAAAAAAAAAAAAAAAAAAAAAAAAAAAAAAAAAAAAAAAAAAAAAAAAAAAAAAAAAAAAAAAAAAAAAAAAAAAAAAAAAAAAAAAAAAAAAAAAAAAAAAAAAAAAAAAAAAAAAAAAAAAAAAAAAAAAAAAAAAAAAAAAAAAAAAAAAAAAAAAAAAAAAAAAAAAAAAAAAAAAAAAAAAAAAAAAAAAAAAAAAAAAAAAAAAAAAAAAAAAAAAAAAAAAAAAAAAAAAAAAAAAAAAAAAAAAAAAAAAAAAAAAAAAAAAAAAAAAAAAAAAAAAAAAAAAAAAAAAAAAAAAAAAAAAAAAAAAAAAAAAAAAAAAAAAAAAAAAAAAAAAAAAAAAAAAAAAAAAAAAAAAAAAAAAAAAAAAAAAAAAAAAAAAAAAAAAAAAAAAAAAAAAAAAAAAAAAAAAAAAAAAAAAAAAAAAAAAAAAAAAAAAAAAAAAAAAAAAAAAAAAAAAAAAAAAAAAAAAAAAAAAAAAAAAAAAAAAAAAAAAAAAAAAAAAAAAAAAAAAAAAAAAAAAAAAAAAAAAAAAAAAAAAAAAAAAAAAAAAAAAAAAAAAAAAAAAAAAAAAAAAAAAAAAAAAAAAAAAAAAAAAAAAAAAAAAAAAAAAAAAAAAAAAAAAAAAAAAAAAAAAAAAAAAAAAAAAAAAAAAAAAAAAAAAAAAAAAAAAAAAAAAAAAAAAAAAAAAAAAAAAAAAAAAAAAAAAAAAAAAAAAAAAAAAAAAAAAAAAAAAAAAAAAAAAAAAAAAAAAAAAAAAAAAAAAAAAAAAAAAAAAAAAAAAAAAAAAAAAAAAAAAAAAAAAAAAAAAAAAAAAAAAAAAAAAAAAAAAAAAAAAAAAAAAAAAAAAAAAAAAAAAAAAAAAAAAAAAAAAAAAAAAAAAAAAAAAAAAAAAAAAAAAAAAAAAAAAAAAAAAAAAAAAAAAAAAAAAAAAAAAAAAAAAAAAAAAAAAAAAAAAAAAAAAAAAAAAAAAAAAAAAAAAAAAAAAAAAAAAAAAAAAAAATAACACACGAATGAAAAAATAAAAAGAAACTATATATATAATAAAAAAAAAACACAAAACTGATAAAAAAAAAAAAAAAAAAAAAAAACTAAAAACGATAATGTACGGATCATCTGCCGTGTTATTAAGCTTACTCACTAAATCGAGAACAATTTTTCTTTTGTTAAACCACTTGTTTTCCATTTTTCTTGTTGTAGATATAGAAACAAGAATTGAAGAAAGCACATTATATATGTGATTGCCTCAAGTGTCATAAATTCGTGGTACAGCTACTAACATTCATCAAAGGGGTTGCTAACTTTGCTACAAAATATGACCAATTTAAACACATTATATATGGACATTTTATATCACTCCATGCATATAGTAACCTAGAAACCCATTCACCTTCCCGACAACGATTCTAGCAAATTCAACAATGAAAAACATGATATACACTTCAGAAACTACTTGATCATAACCTAATTAGACCTTAATTAACTTGGATTACTGAAGCTAACGAGTGCAAACATATACGACGAAATTTATATATCCATCCTCTGTCACTTGTATGATCCGCAATCATTGGTTCCTTACCACTTGTATGCGTTTTACTGTATGAATGAACATTCTGCACAAAAAAGGAAAAGGTTAATAGGGGATGACTTAAAACACTCATTACAAATTACATAAACATGTCCACCTAAATTTGGTCATATTACACTAATTACAAAGGGTATTATTTTACTCATAGTTTTCCAACTTGGAACCTCCTCGTATTTTCACTCATAGAGACCAAGTTGATCTATACCACTAAGCCACTAACCTTGTGGTTAATTAAAAAAATTATTCTCTCCGTCCCACTTTAAATGTCCTACTTTAACTTTCAAAGTCTTTTTGTTAAACTTTAACGGTAAATATTTTAGTTTGTACTCGTATTATATAGTAGTTGATTAAAATTAAATCAATGGAAATTATATTAAAAACTCAATCCATTTGAATATTTTTATATCAAGAGTTATATTTAATCGGTGGTTTGTAGGAAAAAAAACTCAAAATGTCAAACTTAGACAATTAAAATGGACGGAGAAAGTAAAGATTGTTATCGTATCACTTCGACCCTTAGATTTAGTAGAGATGCGATTATGTTGAATCAGTGGCTTTTTAAATGAAGGGATGAATATGAGAAAAGGTTACATACTCCCATGGAATGTCTCCCGCAAGAAGCCAATGTCCATCTTTGTGTTGGTACATGAGTTTGTAACTTGCACCATCTTCCTCAATTTCAGCATCTAAATATACACATTTCAAATAGATCAATTTCAAATTCAATGTATCCACAATGTATAAGTTATTTGTATTTGTATCTATAATTATAACCCTTTTTTTTAATTATAACCATAATTCCTATTTAAAAAGCTAATCCAATAAGTAAAACTTTAGAATTTGTAAGTTGTAACATGGTATATTGTACGACTCATTAATGTATGAATTCAAAAAAGTTGTTGATCTCAACAGACAAAGGGCCACTTAAGGTTGTAAGCCTATGGATCATGTTCATGACAATTTAATTTAGTTCTATTTATGGACCCAATCTAAGCATACTCACACAAATGTCAAATATCCATTAAATGATATAAATTTTGTCATAAGTTTATTTATACTATAAAATGTATTCAATGCATGAATAAAAAATAAATTGAATATTATGAAAGTAGTAACATATAGAAAAGAGATATATGGGGCCACTTACACTTGTCAAACATGTGAAGCAATGTGGTAGTAAGCATTTGATAAGAATGGAAAGTATTCAAATCAATTTTTCTTGCAATCCCAACTCCATCCATCTTTACCTTCACAAATAACAACTCATTGCTGTTGTTGTTGTTGTTCATTACATTATTAATTTCCTCACCTTCTTCATCCACCCTTCCATTAAAACCTACACCCTCAATGTGGTTTTCTTCCATGAACCTTTTTCTCCATGAATGCAAAGGTGGCCATCCATCTAAACCATCTTCTCTATTACCATCAAAATTCCTACACCCACAAAGATTAATCTTGTTAGTTTCTATACCACTTTTAAATATTATATATATATATAATGAAAACTATCATATATATAATCTGTGTATTTGTCTATATTTTAAATATTATATATATATATAATGAAAACTATCATTATATATGCATTGTGTATTTGTCTACAAAAGTCGTATATTGATGGTATTTAGCTCATTGGTAGTGTAAAAACAAGATTATAACATTTACTCACTCCGTCCCAATTTAAATGTCCTATTTTGACTTTCAAAGTTGTTTATTCGGTTTAAGAGTGGTATGGTTTTTTATTAAGTTAATTACACCGAAAATGAGAGTACTTGTTACTACTTAATTATGAGGTTAATACATTCCATCTTGGATAGTTGGATGTATAAAAAAGTATGTTAGAAGTCACTTATAAGCATGTAACATACGTTAACCTATTTATAATTAAGGATATACTATGGAAAGAGAGAACCCCATACAATGTATATAAACTTTTCCTAGATACCTATTGTATGCAGTTGAGAAAAAACTTCTATTCCATGCAAGACGACTCAACGGTTGAAACCGACAAGCGTGAACCGACAAGGTGTCGGTTAAGAGACGCAGTTGGCATGGCCTTTGTCGGTTGATGGTGCCAGTTTATGGCATCGGTTAAGCGACAAGGGTGAGACGCGGTTTGTGGGTCCTTTTACGTACATTCAACCGTTGAGTAATTGCAAAAAACGTTCTCTAATAAAGTGATCAAATGAAATACTGTTGTTGACAAAAATGTGTTAGTTAAATTTTTCAGTTCAGAAATACTGACGTGACAAAACTGATGAGGATGTGACATTATCGGGACAAGGCCTAACAAACTTTAATAATCAGTTAGAAATGTGCTTACCGTTGGTAACAGCCATCAATGAATGGGTTGTGCTGCTCATCATCATCTTCATCTTGATTCCATGAAACCAGGGGAAATCTAGTAACAGTTGAACATAGATGTTTATCACCATGGAAGCTGTTTTTCTTGATGGATTGTCTCCTCTGGTTGGGAGGTGAAAGACTTAGTTCAAGTTCCATTAGTAGTTTACTCGTTTTTTTAGAGAAATGTCAACTATTTGTATGTGTGTGTGTTTTTGTTTGGAATATTTCAAAGTATTTATAGAACTTGAACTAAAGTGAGCTGAGAACAAGTGGGGGAAACACAATAATTTGTTGGGAAAATAAAAATATGTGTTCATCATATATATATATATTAATATTTTTATATTTATTAATTATTATATATATATATATATATATATATATATATATATATATATATATATATATATATATATATATATATATATATATATATATATATATATATATATATATATATATATATATATATATATATATATATATATATATATATATATATATATATATATATATATATATATATATATATATATATATATATATATATATATATATATATATATATATATATATATATATATATATATATATATATATATATATATATATATATATATATATATATATATATATATATATATATATATATATATATATATATATATATATATATATATATATATATATATATATATATATATATATATATATATATATATATATATATATATATATATATATATATATATATATATATATATATATATATATATATATATATATATATATATATATATATATATATATATATATATATATATATATATATATATATATATATATATATATATATATATATATATATATATATATATATATATATATATATATATATATATATATATATATATATATATATATATATATATATATATATATATATATATATATATATATATATATATATATATATATATATATATATATATATATATATATATATATATATATATATATATATATATATATATATATATATATATATATATATATATATATATATATATATATATATATATATATATATATATATATATATATATATATATATATATATATATATATATATATATATATATATATATATATATATATATATATATATATATATATATATATATATATATATATATATATATATATATATATATATATATATATATATATATATATATATATATATATATATATATATATATATATATATATATATATATATATATATATATATATATATATATATATATATATATATATATATATATATATATATATATATATATATATATATATATATATATATATATATATATATATATATATATATATATATATATATATATATATATATATATATATATATATATATATATATATATATATATATATATATATATATATATATATATATATATATATATATATATATATATATATATATATATATATATATATATATATATATATATATATATATATATATATATATATATATATATATATATATATATATATATATATATATATATATATATATATATATATATATATATATATATATATATATATATATATATATATATATATATATATTATGATTTATCAAATTAATATATATATATATATATAAAAAAAAAATATTAAAAAGAAAATAAATGTTGATGTCAAAAATTAAAAAAAAAAAAAAAAAAAAAAAAAAAAAAAAAAAAAAAAAAAAAAAAAAAAAAAAAAAAAAAAAAAAAAAAAAAAAAAAAAAAAAAAAAAAAAAAAAAAAAAAAAAAAAAAAAAAAAAAAAAAAAAAAAAAAAAAAAAAAAAAAAAAAAAAAAAAAAAAAAAAAAAAAAAAAAAAAAAAAAAAAAAAAAAAAAAAAAAAAAAAAAAAAAAAAAAAAAAAAAAAAAAAAAAAAAAAAAAAAAAAAAAAAAAAAAAAAAAAAAAAAAAAAAAAAAAAAAAAAAAAAAAAAAAAAAAAAAAAAAAAAAAAAAAAAAAAAAAAAAAAAAAAAAAAAAAAAAAAAAAAAAAAAAAAAAAAAAAAAAAAAAAAAAAAAAAAAAAAAAAAAAAAAAAAAAAAAAAAAAAAAAAAAAAAAAAAAAAAAAAAAAAAAAAAAAAAAAAAAAAAAAAAAAAAAAAAAAAAAAAAAAAAAAAAAAAAAAAAAAAAAAAAAAAAAAAAAAAAAAAAAAAAAAAAAAAAAAAAAAAAAAAAAAAAAAAAAAAAAAAAAAAAAAAAAAAAAAAAAAAAAAAAAAAAAAAAAAAAAAAAAAAAAAAAAAAAAAAAAAAAAAAAAAAAAAAAAAAAAAAAAAAAAAAAAAAAAAAAAAAAAAAAAAAAAAAAAAAAAAAAAAAAAAAAAAAAAAAAAAAAAAAAAAAAAAAAAAAAAAAAAAAAAAAAAAAAAAAAAAAAAAAAAAAAAAAAAAAAAAAAAAAAAAAAAAAAAAAAAAAAAAAAAAAAAAAAAAAAAAAAAAAAAAAAAAAAAAAAAAAAAAAAAAAAAAAAAAAAAAAAAAAAAAAAAAAAAAAAAAAAAAAAAAAAAAAAAAAAAAAAAAAAAAAAAAAAAAAAAAAAAAAAAAAAAAAAAAAAAAAAAAAAAAAAAAAAAAAAAAAAAAAAAAAAAAAAAAAAAAAAAAAAAAAAAAAAAAAAAAAAAAAAAAAAAAAAAAAAAAAAAAAAAAAAAAAAAAAAAAAAAAAAAAAAAAAAAAAAAAAAAAAAAAAAAAAAAAAAAAAAAAAAAAAAAAAAAAAAAAAAAAAAAAAAAAAAAAAAAAAAAAAAAAAAAAAAAAAAAAAAAAAAAAAAAAAAAAAAAAAAAAAAAAAAAAAAAAAAAAAAAAAAAAAAAAAAAAAAAAAAAAAAAAAAAAAAAAAAAAAAAAAAAAAAAAAAAAAAAAAAAAAAAAAAAAAAAAAAAAAAAAAAAAAAAAAAAAAAAAAAAAAAAAAAAAAAAAAAAAAAAAAAAAAAAAAAAAAAAAAAAAAAAAAAAAAAAAAAAAAAAAAAAGTTTTTTTTTTTTTTTTTTTAATCTTTTTCAAGTTTAAACAATAACGGAAACATTACCTTAAGTGGATCGCTACTCACCCAATTGTCCAGCCAGAATTTGATATCCCTCCCGTCTCCCACTTCCCCTTTTAACATATTGTTGAAACCTATCCCTTTGACTTTTTGAGCTTCCACGCAATTGACAATGTTCTTCCAAGTCCCTGGTAGATATTTGTTCATAGGAATATGATTCCAACCTCTTTTTGTGTCGTGAATGGCCTTAATAACAAGCCTCCAGAGGCTGTTTGGCTCAGTTTTGTATATCCAAACCCATTTAGAAAGTAGAGCTACATTTGTATCTCTAAGTTTGGAAAGACCTTCCTGCCCGACTCCGAGCTCCCCCACAGAAACTTTCTCATAATTGACTCCAACTTATCAACAACTACACTAGGCGCTTTGAATATAGAAAAAGAATACAAGGGTAGACTTTCCAAAACCGATTTGAGAAGAATAATCCTCCCAGCCATAGAAAGAGTACATGCTCTCCATTAAGAGAGCCCCGTCTCAAATATGTCAACCAAAAAAATCCAATTGGCCGACCTATTTCTATTTGCTCCGATCCAAACTCCAAGATGTTTAAAAGGAAGAGTTCCAGCCACACAATTAACCTCTTTCGCCATGTCACTCACTTCAGTATTGCTCACCCTGACTCCAAACAAGTTGGATTTACCCAGGTGAATTTTTATGCCCGAGTAGATGTTAAAAACTTTAAATACCTTAGCAATGTACCTGATATTATCGAGGACCATCCCCCAAGGACGATACAATCGTCTGCGTAGAGCAAGTGTGAAACCACCAGCTCATCTTACCTATCTCGATCCCTTTCACAGTTCCGTGGGAAATTGCCTTCTTTATCATACACGACAAAGCTTCCATAACAATGATGAAAAGAAAAGGCGCAATGGGATCACCTTGTCTCATTTCTTTCTGGCAGTTGAATTCAAACGTGGGGGATCCATTCACAAGGATCGAAGATCTTGCAGATGACAAAATTCCATAGATCCATTCGCACAATTTGGGAGGGAAACCCATCATCTCCATGACAGAGAATCGAAATCTCCAATTAACATTATCATACGCTTTTTTAAAATCTATTTTTAAAGCAAAAATCTTCCTTTTTTTCTTTTTGGCCCAACCGAACACCTCGTTAAGTATAAGAGGCCCATCTATAATATGTCTGTTGCCAAGGAATGCAGTTTGATCATGCCAAATTACTGACCCCACCACCTTCTTTAATCTGTTGGCCAAAACTTTCGAGATCACCTTGTTAATAATCCCAATGAGATTAATTGGCCGATAATTGTTTAAGCCATTGGGATCCTTTACTTTAGGGATAAGGGTTATAAAAGAGGAGCCACATCCTCTGCTAATCCTGCCAGTCCTAAAAATTCATTGAACAGTCTCTAAAGTCTCCTTCAAACAGATTCCAAAATCGTTTCACGAACTTGAAGTTAAAACCATCGGGCCCAGGTGCCTTGGCATCTCCACACTCGAATACCGCCTGTTTAATCTCTTCGTTAGAGATCCGAATGACCAGTCCTGAGCCTCATCACTGTTCAGTCTTGAACCCCCCCCCCCCCCCCATTTAGTAAGTTTGGGCCGGTTGACCCAATCCTCACTGAACTTGTCACGAAAGAAGCCCATAATGTGCTTTTTTATGGCTTTAGGACGTTCCACCCATACCCCATCAATAAGTAATCCCGGAATATTGTTACTCGACTTTCTTTTATTAATAAACCCATGAAAAAATTTCAAGTTCTCGTCACCATCTATAGCCCATTTGATTCTGGACCTCTGTTTTAGGTCCATGGCCTTTGAAGCATCCATCTCCACAATACGTCTAAGGCATTCAGTTCTAATCCAACTTTCTTCTTCGTTTAAATCCCTTTCGTCCAAAACTGAGTCAATTTCGGCAAGTTCTTCTCTACATTTTTCTCTTTCTTCCCCTTCTATGTCGCTACACTCATCCTTCCATTTTTTTAGACCTTGTCTAACATGTTTCATCTTTAACATAAGTCTAGTATCAGCAGGCCCGAAAACTACAGCCCCCCTCCAAGCCTTATTCACCACGTCCTCAAACCTATCCTTGTCCAGCCGCGAGTTAAAAACTCAAAAAGGCTTTGGGCCATAATTAGACTCCTTAAAAGTGAGGAGTATTGGGTTGTGATCCGATAAGAGTCTTGACAGTGCTCTCAGACAAGCGTCGGGCCATCTATCTAAAATCTCAGTCCCCACAAGGAATCTATCAATTTTGCTAAGCTTTCTTCTCCCATTTTCTTCCTTCAAGAACGTGAATTTGTTCCCTTTCATCTCATACTCGTGTAAATCAGCTTCATACACAAAATCATTAAAAGCCCTAGCACAATGGTGATTAAACGTGAAACCTTTTTGATCATTCGGAATCCTTACCGCATTAAAATCTCCCATCATTATCCATAGCCCACCTTCCCTATTTTTTAACTCAATCAATCTTTCCCACAATCTTCTTTTATCTCTAATCATCTGTAGTGCATAGACATTTACCATCGTTACAGTATCGCTACCTCCTTCAATTTTTCCTTTTACTGCCAAAAAATTAGCTTCCTTAATGGTTCCCAATTTAGAGAACGTACCAGGATCCCACACACAAAGCAATCCTTCCGACCTCCCCAAAGAATCAACCTTTTCCCAACCCATATTACAATTTCCCCAAAACTTTCTAACTACAGCTTCAGTTATTAACGATTGTTGAGTCTCTTGAAGAGACATAAACGAGACCCCCTCCTTTTTCTTCATACCGTGTACCCAATTAGCTTTCCCAGTCCCTCCAACACCTCTAATATTTAAAGATAGACAATTCATTGATGAATAACATTAATACCTTCTTTGATTATAGACTCTTTCACCTTGTCAGTCTGACTATGAAAATCGACTCCTACAATGTGTCCCATATCCATTGTAGCATTGAATTCTTCTTCAATATGTCTTTCAAATTGATTAACTTCATCTGCCTCCATATCCTCAGCTTCATCCATATTTTCTTCCTTTGAATTGCTAATGTGGGAGTATGAAGAATCCAGGGAGCTAGGGCTGTTGTTTAAATCCACCTTCTTTGACTGGTGTTTGACCCCCAAATCGTCAGTTACACCCTTATTAGGTTGATTACCCCAAAATTGGGCTTCCAAATCTTCCAGCCCACACGAGTCTCCTTCTCTAATTCTTTTCTTGGGCCTACAGTTTGGGTCGCCCAATTTATTGGCCCACACATCCGAAAATTCACCATTTTTCTTTTTTTGTTTATTAAAACTGCCTTTATTTACTTTTTTCTTTGTGGGGACAGAAAAGAAAACGGTCTCCTTGGGGACCACCCCATCATTAACTTGCATGGGAAAAGTGTGAAAATCTTCTCCCATTGAATCCACGTTATGTTCCCCATGCATCCTTTCACCTTCACCCTTATCCAGCCCTTTCGAGTTCACCTCTCCATCTTCCAGGTTTAGATCCTCCTTACTGGAAAAAACCTCCGGTGAAGCTCTTGAAACATTTGCAATACATCCCTGCTTCTCATCGCCCAAAATAGGGCACCACATCCGATTTTCCTCGGTAATCCAAATCTTGAACATTTTATCATTCCATTTAAGGGTAAGTGTTTTGTTAATTAGATTCCCATCGCCACATAAAATACCAATCGAGAAACTTGAAAAGTTGAGGTCTTCATCCTTTAATTTTGGAGGTGCCACCACCTTACCCAACTGTGACCCGATCAGAGAGACCACCTCAGTTAAAGCTAAGTGTAGTGGCACTCCCACTATCGAAACCCAGGCAATCCTTTCGAATGGGAGGACCTGCCCAACCCATACTTCAACTTTACTGAACCAGTTTCTCCATTTTGACTCCATGTAAATGAAATCAGTGGCCTTTTCTTCGTCACCGAAAGAGAGTAGCAGACTTAGACCCCCCAGGTACTTGAGCTCCACATCGACCATCCCCACCCCAATAAGCAGAGATTTTGCAGAGCATAAAATCGAATAATCACAGCAGCGCACAATCATTGACCTAGAATGTAAACCAACCAGTGCCGTTACATTTGGATTTACCAGGAGCACCTTCTCCTTACTCACCTCACCCGAACCCCCAATCACCACATCTCTAAATGATTGCCCTCCCCAAGACCCAGCTGATCGTTGAGGAGGCTTGGAAAACTTCGGTGGCAGTGCCCCAGCATGATTGCTTTTACTCCAGGGAACCCTTCTTTTTTCAGGAAAACCATTCTCATCCGCAAACCTAGCGATATTCGCAATGATATTATATTTCCCCACCTTCGCCGTCTTCATCTTCTGAACCAGTTCAATCTTATCCCTTACCTCTTTGAATGTTACAAACCCAAATCTCTCCCCGTCTTTGTTCTTTTTCCTTGCAATATATACCCCTTTAATCACCCCAAAGCTTTCCAGACTTGTTCCGAGATCCCAGGGGCGACAACCATCTGGGATGTTTGATACGTAGAATTTAACCACTGAAGCATATCGTCCTCCTTCCCTGCCAAATCCACTTTGTTTTTGTTTTTTCTTGTAGCTGACTTCTTCCCATTGGTTTTCTCTCTCCTGGTTTTCTCTCACTCTGTTTTCTCTCACACACACCCATTATAACTTTTATATTTTGTGTAATTAGGTTAAGTTGAAATTAGGAATTGCAAGCTACATTGTAAGGCCACTCAGAATATGTATACACTGGGGATGGAACGCTGACCGGATAAAACATCATCCTTTTTGTATTAGGGGAGTGTTGAGGCTGAACAAGAAAGTCTTATATGTCAGCCAAGTCGCTCCTCTATATAGGATTTTCGATGCAAAAGCTTACATCACTTTGTGTATTTGTATAATGGATCTACCTGACGATGTATGTTTCAACAAATGACAGAGAAGTCTCATTCTTCTTCCATGCGTTTTTCACATAAAATTTGGAGATAGCCACACATAACCAAACAACCTGAAATCGGTATAAATTGATTTTAATGTCCGAGAACAACTCATCTATGTCATTTCCAAAATCCACATCCGTCATGATGACCAAATTAGAATGCCAAAATGACAAAGAAATACTACCTTAATTTCCAGAAGATACAAGAGCGGTTTTTGGCCACAAAATCTATTACGACATCGCACCAACAATGTTAGATTACCAAATAACTTGGGGATTTTAAAGCTAGGGAGGTACCATGAATATGAAATGAGATTGAGGTTATCCTAACTCTCTAATTGCAATTTTTTTTAAACGACATTAAATATCATTATATATAAAAGGAAAAGATTGCTAGCAAGAAACTAGGCGTTACAAGAGTACAAAATCCGATCCGAAAAACTAAAAACAACAACTCTAAAGTGGCTATAACTCTAAAAGAAAAACAACACGCAAAATAACAACTACTAAAAATAAGAAGAGGATCCCAATGAACCGCACAAAAAAAATGACCTCTCATGGACTAACCGAATACCTGTTGCATTATAATTGCATATTTTAGTTTCATAATGTGACATCTAGTTCCTAGCTACTAACTTTGGTTTATTCGTAATTGTAATTGACACTAGAGCGGGGATTACACACTACTCAAGAAGTACTTAAATAAACAAAACAACGACTAGCAAGCATTAACAGAACAAGGGTTAATTAACTAAAGCACACCAATGAGGTTAGTGAATAGTATCAATTTATTTACTGATAAAGTTAACAAAGATATAAAAGATTTAAGATGTGTTGGTTAGGGGGTGCCTTATACCGTCCGTCCTCCTCCCAGGGACGAGTCAACACCGTAGGGTTGGACTCGTCCCTGACTTGTCCGACTCCCATTCGTTCCTCTACGCACGAGTGTTTAAACTTGTTTTATTTTTATTTTTTTATGTTTTTTTAAATGTAACGGTAATTTTTGGAACTTTCATTGTTGACACTTTTGGTCCCTTAACGACTAGAAACTTCAAAATTGAAGTTTCAGCTTTGGCAGTTTTTGTCCCTAAACGGTTACTTTTCTTTCCAAGCCTTTATATACTACCATTTCACTATTATTCACACATATCTCTCCCATATTCACTTTACACTTACACATAAACATTTTATTCACTAAAATCATTATGTCTTTCCAAATTCCTTCATGTTTGGACACTTTTATGAGACCCGAGTTGTTTAAAGAAGACTCCGATGATGAGGAGCTTATCGGTATCATGTCGGATTGTGTTGAGTTGCTTGAGGAAGGTGAAACGTCCGAGCGACCACATATACCGCGCACCGTCATAACAAGAGATCGGGTAAGCGCCAACGAGCAACTAATGGCGGATTATTTTGTTGAAGATGCAAAGTACCCGCTTTGGTATTTTAGGCGCCGGTTTCGAATGTCGAGACCGTTGTTCATGCGCATAGTTAATGATATAATGTCGTATCCGTCTCGAAATCCAGGTCCTGTGCCCGAGCATTTTAGAAGAATGCAAGACAAGCTTGTTGATGGGCGACAACGGGTGGGTTTTAGTACAATACAAAAGTGTGTGTCCGCCATACGTCAATTGGCGTATGGATACAACCCTGACGCGCTTGACGACTATCTTCAGATTGGAGAGGAAACGAGTAGAGTATTCCTAGACCACTATTGCAAATGTGTGTTTCAGCTCTACAAAGATGAGTACTTGCGCAGACCAACACCAGAGGATATAGATCGATTGTATGCTAAACACGAAGAGCTTCATGGTTTCCCGGGGATGCTTGGGAGCATCGATTGTATGCATTGGCCTTGGAGAAATTGTCCTAAGGCATGGCAAGGGCAATACACGCTTGGTGATCACGGCAATCCAACAATCATACTTGAAGCAGTTGCCTCATACGATTTATGGATTTGGCATGCGTATTTTGGCACAGCGGGATCCAACAATGACATAAATGTGCTAAATAATTCGCCTTTGTTTAGGTACTTTAAATTTCACATTCATTCTTTGTCTTTAAAAACATTGCGTGTGTGTTAACTTTGTTGTATTTAGGGAAATCATCGAGGATCGTGCTCCATATTCGGAATGTTTTTTTTTTAATTTTAGTGTATTTTCGAATTTATTTAGGAATGTTGTTATTTATGTTTTAATTTTAATGAATGGTGTGTTTTATTTAGTTGTTGTTAAATTTTGAGGGATTGAAAGTGTAAAGTTGGATAAAGTGTAGAATTAAATAAAAGGTGGGTCCAAGACTAGTCCTGGTATAAGGTTGGATTTAGGGGGATTAGTCCTTGGATGATTTTTTGCTGATGGGTCGCTGATTAGGACTAGTCATTCTGGGGATGAGTCATGCTATAAGGCACCCCCTTAGTGTTATATTGTTCAACCGATCTTGTCAAATCACACTATTTTCACCGAAGGATATAATCTTTATTGGACTAAGGTTGCAACTTCTATCTTATAACAATAAATTAAGAAAATTAACAATTATACAATCATGCTTCAGCAATACGCAATTACTCACAAAAAATAACAATTAGTCGTTGAACGTCTTTGTCTTGATTAGACTTATATTTTTGATCGTATCCTAATCAAGAGTTTGTAATATCTTAAGGAATTTGTTTAGTTGAAATCAAGAGTTTGTCTTGATTAGACCTATATATCCATGTCATCTTGACCTTTATCGATCTCGTCATTCCATGCCACCGTAGTAGACACCAAGTCATCTTTATCCCTTCATCATCATCCGTCGCTATATTTACGAAATGGTCGACTATAGAAATAAGCCATGTGCAAAATGTATGTGTGCAAAAAAAAAAAAAAAGAGAATGTGGGGTATAATGAGAGTGTATGTGTATGTGTGTGTGTAATATTTTAAAATTGGGGATGAAGTGAGGATTAAATATTTAAATGTACGATAGGAAAGAAGTATCTGTTAGATGTGTCTTGGATAAAGAAAGCTGGTGTGACAATCAAGACAAGATGATGACGGCGTCAGAATAAAAAGATGCTTTAAAAAATTAAAGGTTTGAACCGAGAGACAAAGAGACGTGTGTCTTTAGACAAATCAAATAAAGTTGTCTTTGATGTGGTTTATGTTAATTAAAGTTGTTTTAAGTTTGAAATATTGTCTAATGTAATTATTTGATTTACCATATTAGACTAAACACATATTTAAGCCTTTTCAAAAAGACCACGTTAATGGAGATGTTTGTTTTTCAATGTAATCATTCTATCCTCATGTGTCAAATATCAATTTGAGTTTTAATCTTTTGCATGACTAAAGTAATAACGATAACACAATGCTAATGATAGAACTAGCATATGGATATCAAGTCATATTATTAGTTGTTTGTATAATAATCTTTTCTTATGGCATGGTGTAAAATTATTATTTAAATTAAACAAATAGAATGATATATAATTTAAATAAACAGGACAGAAAATTATTTAAAGTAATGTCTATTTTTACCTGTTACTAAATGCATGTACTGAAACATATCTAAATTAGTTTTCCCTACACAAAAAGGTAATCATGTTACATTCGAAAATAATTTTTCATCTTTAGGGGGGGAGTGAGTGAGAAAGATGAGAGGGAGATGGCGAGTTGGTGAGTGGTTCGGCCGCCACTACGGCGAGATGGAGCGAGATGGGGGAGGGCGAGATGAGAGCTCGTGGAGGGTTGGGAGGGAGATGGAGGGGAAGGACTGAAAAAGACAAATTTTCAAACGGCCTAGTGACCGTTACAAGGACTGAAGGTGTAAGTTTCTGTGCGCCAGGGACATTTGTGTAAATCTGTTGAAATGTTCTTTTTTTGTTTTTCCTATATATATACCAATTTAATCTTCCAAAAACACAACCAAAATAATATACTAATTCCTAAAAATACCATTTTATTTAAAAAAAAGTACAACGGCTAGAAATTAAAAGACATTACTTAATCAAAAGAGAAACACATCATAAACTAATTTAAACTACTTAGAAATTAAAAGACATTACAAACTAATTAAATCATCTGATATTGTCGTTACGCCGATTTGTTCAAGTTGTTCAATGTGAAAACCGCACTGTCAAGCTGTTCAATTGCAACTTTGATGCTGTCGATCTTCCCCTGCAAATAATCTATATATTGTCACTCAAGATCAGAACATTCTCTTGCTTGTAAAGTAGAAATTTGTTCTCGGCACCATTTCTTTTTTGCAGTTAGCTTTTGCATAACTGCCAGGAGTTCCTCTTGAAACATCACGTGGTCTAGGATATCGGCCATCATACTATCCTCCACCTGATCGACAGTCAATGGTGGTTTTGGGAAAGTGATATTTGATGAAGAAGCCATTTGGACGATAGAAATATATATAGATAAAGTATATATATATATAGAGAGAGACCGGTTATAGTGAGAACCATCAAAAGGTCAAGAACTGCGAGAACTGTTTTAGTCCATTAGATCAACTAAATCAAGGGACAATAATAATCAATGGCAATCTTGTAAATATGTGGCACCAGTTTAAATAAAAAACACGCTTAAGGGTATGCTTGGAATTACACAAAAACACTGATGTAAAATATAAAAAAATAAAGAAAGAAAAGATACGCAGTTGTGTACCACCGAAGAAATCACGCCTGAAATATCTCCCTCTTCTAAATCCTATAGTATGAAGATTCTATACAGCCCAAAAATTAACACAAATTCAGCTAATGAAGCTAAAAATTCGTTGAGCATGTGTCTGCAACTAATATTCCGCGATCAATTGATAGTATAAATATTAGGTGTTACATACCCTAAAATGAGGAATAACAAAGGTAATTTTTAACCCTAATTCTTTCTTTTTTATTGGTGGTGTATATGTTTTATTTCCAGTAGGTACTTATTGTGTTCTTGTTTTGTTCGTCGGTATTGACAGTCCGAAAGAGTGACATGATAAGGATGGCGAAATCGTTTAGCAATTACACCAATAAGAAGGAAACGGCTCTTGATTTAACCGGTGATTCGGATGAAGGTACATCCAGTAAAACTATCTATGAATTTGTTAGAAGATTTTGTTCTTTGTTGTTTATCGGGTAAATATTTAGTGTAAGTGATAACATATGTGCCACGTTTTTTTGGTTCACGGGCGGGACACAAGTGTATGCTTTTAATTTTTAATTTTTTCCCGTGTAATCATGGTCAGATGTTCCTGTTAAGTTATAACATATGTGATCGGGTATGTGTTTATTTAGAGTGATAACATGTGTTCCGAGTATGTGTTTATTGGGATTGAGCCTGGTGCCCTCTTCAATTTATTTAGTTTTGTCAGAGTATTTGTTTGTAAATTTAGTCGGCCACATGTGTTTCGGTACGGATATGGCGTCGAACATGTGTGGTACGATTACAGCGTCAAAATGGTTAACCTGGTTTCAATGTGGTGCAAATGTGTTATGGATACCTCTGTTGTTCAGCAAACACATGGTTTCGAGTAGGTTAGGCATAAGGTCTAATTAAGTTAATCATGTTTTTTTTTTTATAAAAAAAATGCAAACATATGTGTATGATGATGTATATCCATGTCCTAAAAACACATGTGATTTGCTTACATGCAGGTGTTTTTCCCAATGTTATCCAGATATCGTTACTATTTGGTCGTTTATGATTTTAGGCATGGGGAAATAGATGTTATAGATAATCATAGGGAAACCAAGGAGAATGACAAAAAATATTCAGCACAAATAAGAATACTGGTAATGAACTAAATAACCTTTTGAAATGATTATATTAAAAAGTGGTTTAGCTTAATGATTATATATAGTGATGGAAATTTGGTAATTTTGAAATTGCAGCACAAGGTGTTTGTGGACTATCTAAAGAGCGTAGGAAATGCCAAATGGGAAAGAGTTGTGAATGCAGTTACGAGTATCATTGATATGACTTGGCAAACCACAAAAAATGAAGTCGACAGTGGGGTTTTCGTGATGAGGCACATGGAGACATACATGGGGAGGTCGGTGCAAAGTGGGATTGTGGACTGGATGTTGAAGGGAGAACACAGAATACCAAGTTGGCCAAGTTACGAAAGAAGTATGCACTTAAACTATTATTATCAGAACACAATGTCTACCGGGAAATGATATTGCAAGCTGCCAAAGTCAAGAAGTGAACATTGCTAAGTTATTATGGTGTTAGTAATTTTAATCATAAGTTTTATTAAGTGTTTTTGTTTGAAGACTATGTTATCGTTTATCTGTCTGGATGTTGATGGTTTTTAAGACTATATTATCGTCTATGGAATTATGTTTTTAAGACTATATTGTGGGGCTGTTTATTTTTTATTTCCTGAAGCTATCTGGTATATTCATGTACTGTACTTGACACATGTCTTTTTTTGTCTTCCTGAACATATGTGTTTTACTGTACATATGTGTCGATTCGCAGTAAACACATTATGTTGTTATTACATATTTTTCACAGCTACGAACTATGTTATTGTGTGGGTTTTTTTTTGTTTTCGTCACCACATTTAGTACATTCATGAATCCTAAACGATAGTATATTCATGTTTTATTCACAGTTGGTACACATGTTGAAGTTCATGTCGAGTGAACCCATGTTTTCTTAACGATTTTTTTTTTTTTTATAAAAAAAATGCAAACATATGTGTATGATGATGTATATCCATGTCCTAAAAACACATGTGATTTGCTTACATGCAGGTGTTTTTCCCAATGTTATCCAGATATCGTTACTATTTGGTCGTTTATGATTTTAGGCATGGGGAAATAGATGTTATAGATAATCATAGGGAAACCAAGGAGAATGACAAAAAATATTCAGCACAAATAAGAATACTGGTAATGAACTAAATAACCTTTTGAAATGATTATATTAAAAAGTGGTTTAGCTTAATGATTATATATAGTGATGGAAATTTGGTAATTTTGAAATTGCAGCACAAGGTGTTTGTGGACTATCTAAAGAGCGTAGGAAATGCCAAATGGGAAAGAGTTGTGAATGCAGTTACGAGTATCATTGATATGACTTGGCAAACCACAAAAAATGAAGTCGACAGTGGGGTTTTCGTGATGAGGCACATGGAGACATACATGGGGAGGTCGGTGCAAAGTGGGATTGTGGACTGGATGTTGAAGGGAGAACACAGAATACCAAGTTGGCCAAGTTACGAAAGAAGTATGCACTTAAACTATTATTATCAGAACACAATGTCTACCGGGAAATGATATTGCAAGCTGCCAAAGTCAAGAAGTGAACATTGCTAAGTTATTATGGTGTTAGTAATTTTAATCATAAGTTTTATTAAGTGTTTTTGTTTGAAGACTATGTTATCGTTTATCTGTCTGGATGTTGATGGTTTTTAAGACTATATTATCGTCTATGGAATTATGTTTTTAAGACTATATTGTGGGGCTGTTTATTTTTTATTTCCTGAAGCTATCTGGTATATTCATGTACTGTACTTGACACATGTCTTTTTTTGTCTTCCTGAACATATGTGTTTTACTGTACATATGTGTCGATTCGCAGTAAACACATTATGTTGTTATTACATATTTTTCACAGCTACGAACTATGTTATTGTGTGTTTTTGTTTTGTTTTAGTCACCACATTTAGTACATTCATGAATCCTAAACGATAGTATATTCATGTTTTATTCACAGTTGGTACACATGTTGAAGTTCATGTCGAGTGAACCCATGTTTTCTTAACGATTTTTTTTTTTTTATAAAAAAAATGCAAACATATGTGTATGATGATGTATATCCATGTCCTAAAAACACATGTGATTTGCTTACATGCAGGTGTTTTTCCCAATGTTATCCAGATATCGTTACTATTTGGTCGTTTATGATTTTAGGCATGGGGAAATAGATGTTATAGATAATCATAGGGAAACCAAGGAGAATGACAAAAAATATTCAGCACAAATAAGAATACTGGTAATGAACTAAATAACCTTTTGAAATGATTATATTAAAAAGTGGTTTAGCTTAATGATTATATATAGTGATGGAAATTTGGTAATTTTGAAATTGCAGCACAAGGTGTTTGTGGACTATCTAAAGAGCGTAGGAAATGCCAAATGGGAAAGAGTTGTGAATGCAGTTACGAGTATCATTGATATGACTTGGCAAACCACAAAAAATGAAGTCGACAGTGGGGTTTTCGTGATGAGGCACATGGAGACATACATGGGGAGGTCGGTGCAAAGTGGGATTGTGGACTGGATGTTGAAGGGAGAACACAGAATACCAAGTTGGCCAAGTTACGAAAGAAGTATGCACTTAAACTATTATTATCAGAACACAATGTCTACCGGGAAATGATATTGCAAGCTGCCAAAGTCAAGAAGTGAACATTGCTAAGTTATTATGGTGTTAGTAATTTTAATCATAAGTTTTATTAAGTGTTTTTGTTTGAAGACTATGTTATCGTTTATCTGTCTGGATGTTGATGGTTTTTAAGACTATATTATCGTCTATGGAATTATGTTTTTAAGACTATATTGTGGGGCTGTTTATTTTTTATTTCCTGAAGCTATCTGGTATATTCATGTACTGTACTTGACACATGTCTTTTTTTGTCTTCCTGAACATATGTGTTTTACTGTACATATGTGTCGATTCGCAGTAAACACATTATGTTGTTATTACATATTTTTCACAGCTACGAACTATGTTATTGTGTGGGTTTTTTTTTTGTTTTAGTCACCACATTTAGTACATTCATGAATCCTAAACGATAGTATATTCATGTTTTATTCACAGTTGGTACACATGTTGAAGTTCATGTCGAGTGAACCCATGTTTTCTTAACGATTTTTTTTTTTGACAAACAGGTTCAGGTTCTGGACACATGTTTTACCTTTTGTACATGTTTCTCCTGGACACATGTTTTTTATTAGGTACATGTGTACTGAACACATGTGTTTGACTTCGGAAACATGTTTTATTGGGTTTGAACATGTGTGGATCGAGTTGCGGATTTGTGTACACATCGTTTTACATGTGCTTGTTAGGATCAAAGGGGTTACAAAATCCAGGAAAGGGCCACATATCTTAACATAGTTTGTGTTTTCTTGGAGACTTATTCATCTTTGTAACACTTAGAAAATCAGTGTTGTAAAAAGATTAGATTTTAGTGAGATATGGACAGAGTGTGCACGTATTTCTATCCAATTAGATTGACGTAAATGCAAATGGTTGATATAATAGTAAAGGGAACACAAACATTGGGACTTTTATGAAACATTGTATAATATAAAAATAGCAGTTATAATAAATATCAAAGAATCATGAAATAAAAGTTGAAAGCCGAAACAAATATCAAGAGTCTGAGATAGACGTGAATAAAATGGAAGCGTCTCGGAAGTTGTTTTAGTTTAACAAGACTATAACTAACAATTAAACAAAAATCTTGAACTTAAAATAAAAAAAATAGAATGAAAGCCTGTGTGAATGAAAAAGTCACATAACGAATTCGCATGTGTGCCTTACCTTTGTTTTGCCCTCTTTGCTGCAGCCCGGGCTTCATCTTCATCTCTTTTCTTGATTTCACAGTTCCGTATGTCGTGGTTATCTTGAACCTCTTTACAATATGCACACTTGCGCATCTGGCATTTACGTTTATTTACATGCTTCTCACCTGGACCGACGAATCTTTTGCCACTATTGCTTCCTGAAACTTTGGTGTTGCTTCCTGAACCTTTGTTGTTGATATCTTTGGGAGCAAACAAGTAACATTTCTCGGGTACAGTTACCCCAAGCAGGTCCATGAAAACTTGCTCGTCATCTACCACAGGATCTGCTCTAGGTAGAGTGGAAAGTGTGGATTCTGATAGTTTGTTAACCTTGTCCACAAAGGAGGCAAACATCACGGGATCATGTCTTAGCCTGCTTAAACACAATTGGATGCCTGATATTGCTTGGCTACTAATCTCGTCTACCTCAGCATGCTTGTTAACATATCTATGTTGTTTATCTGACAGATGACGTGGAAGTACATTACGCCTCCAACGACGCATTATGTACTGGTCTGGTATAACGTCAATGTTTTTACTCCTCAGTACACAAAATATATGGCGACACAAGTACCCATGACGTCCAAAAAGGTTACAACTACAGGTTATGGATCCATCGTCCTTGTTTCGAATAACCTAATAACCAGAAACCAAAAATGTCACACTTAGTATGAGATTCTTATTAACAATGCGCCTACACACTAGTTCACTAAAAGGATGTATCTGTTGGTTTGGAAGATACTTTACCTTATACTTTAGATGCGCTTTGGACGCTGTAAGTGAGTGATTGACCTGGTATACTTCGTTCACGTCATCTGACTGAACAAGCTGTTGTGACCCGACCCACGCACCTTTGAAAATCTCCTTGTGAACTTTTAAAAAAATACTTCGGGTGTATACGTTAGCAGCAAACCTCTCAATTGCTAGTGGGGATATCATCCTTGCATTTGTTCTGGATGTGTGATCAAAGGGGTTACAAATCCAGCCTTCTCCGCATATATCTTATACATGGCTAAGGCATCCTCTGGGTCGGCCCATACAGATTCAAAAACAGGTTTGAAGTCTTCGGGGACATGATCTGGCCTCCAAAACCGGGTACCATTTGGTGTTTCATGACTTTCGTCTCCACTACTACCATTTGAATCAGAGATAGATGTAAAATCCCCATCTAAAAAAAAGGAAGGCGTGTGAATTTAAGCAAATAAGATGACTTGAATTAAAAAACTAGAAGACGCCTCAACCATTTGAACAGAAAATGACTGTTTAAGTTTAAACTTTTACTTAGGGATTCTTTTAATCCTAAGATATATTACTGCTAGTTTTGGCTCATATACATGTGTATGTTAACGACTCATAAAAAAACCCAAAATCAGTAAAAAAAAACACAAAATCAGTAAACACATATGTATCATTCTTAATCAGTAAACACATATTACTGCTAGTTTTGGTTCAGGGGATATATCATATCATTCTTAATCGTGCGAAAACAACAGGCAGACAAAAAAATCCTTGTAAACACATATGTATCTAACCTAAAACCTTCAACCGGTTGAGGGGATATGATATATCATTCTTAAGCTTGCAAAATCAACAGGCAGACAAAAAAAATAAATTGCCACGTACATGAATATACTAGGTTACTTCAGGATGACAAAAAACAAACCAACAATTACAAGATGATGATATATACTAAATCAGAATGAATACTACTTAAGAACAAATATTAAGAATATTTAATATTAACAAAAACCTTCAATCATCTCATGACTTTGAACACCGACAATTGATTCATACATTGAATCCAAGCTATCCTCTTCTTCCCCATTAATTATGATATCATTATTATAATCCATCCTGACCTTTTTTTGAAGAACAATGAAAATATAACCTCTGGTAAATTGTGACGGTGAATTGAAGAAATCATTGATATAAAAGGGGGGAAATCTTGTAACTGGTGGGAAGTGGAAGAGCGATTCTAAGGGGGGGCGCGAGATTCAAGGGAGAGATACAGGGAACGACCTTTAATCTTGTTACCGGTACTATTGATTTTTTCTTTTATAAAATTCCAACACATTTATCTAATTACCATATTGTCCCTACGACTTTTAATTAAAAGTTGGTTCTCACGGTTCTCGACCTTTTGTTGGTTCTCATTTTATCTTTTTACTATATATATATATGTTGAGTCAAGGATTCGCTGACCAGACTTGGTCGCTGACGTGGGTCGTCAGCGAGTCATCAGCGAGTCAATGACTCTTGTCAGCGGGCGGTTTAATTTCCCAAGTTGTATGTCAAGGCGGGAAGATTTCAAACCAACAAGAAGACAAGAAGTCACATGGTGGTTCAGTCAACTGAATGTTACCTTATATGGCAAAGGTACAGTTGGGACCAAAACAAGGGTTTCCCTCTTTCATACCCGTTTTGGTATAGAAGACAAAGGCTCCTGGATCAAGTACAAAGAGCCTATTAGAAGTCGACAACCACCATTCTATCTCTATCACTGTAAGGCTGTGTTGCCCTAATTCATCCCCTATAAAAGGAAACACAGCCGCATCATTATAGTAGTTCTTGTTAACCAAAAAGTGTGTATCACTTTATTTGTAATTGTTTAAGTTTTCCTTCTTTCCTAGACTTAGCAATTACATAGTTCATTTGTAGTCTTGTAAGACAAGTTGTAATCTCGACCATGTATTCATCATTTAATCAATGAGACATATGACTAGACTTGCTTAGACATTTACACTTGAACTTATTCTTGTTCTTTACTTTCTGTTCTTTACTTTATTGTCTTGTTAAAACTAATTTAAGTGTGCAAATCCTGGACTGTCATTTGGTATCAGAGCCTTAGTTTCTAAGTCATTGAAACTAGATCCGTTTGCATACTTCTTTCTTTCTAAACTTTCTTTTCTAAATCTTCTTTTAAAAACAAGAACATGTCTGCTGTTCCAACCCTAGTGAACACACGTGACTTCGGTTACGTATCTGTCCCTCCAAGATTCGAGCCCGATGACTTCGGGTCTTGGAAGGAAAGAATGTTACTACATATAGTGGGTGTGGAACCCTATCTTATGTCCATTCTGACCGTCGGTCCTTATATTCCAACTCTGGTTCAAAGAACACCAGGAGCAACTGTTGATGCTCCTGAGATTGTGATTGACATTGTCAAACCAGAAGTTCAATGGACTGACGATGAAAGGAGACTTGTTAATCTTGATGCAAGGCTCAAAAACATGATTGTCAGCACTCTTCCCACTGACCTCATGAAAGTGGTGATTAGATATCCCTCTTCAAAGGAAGTTTGGGATAGATTGGTTAGCATGCATGAAGGCTCTGCTGCTACCATTGCCACTAAAAAGATAGACTTAAAAGAGCCTATGAAAATTTCTTTTCCCTTCCCAACGAAGGTCTAAATGGTTCATATACCCGATTTAAAGGGTTGCTGAACGACATGACCACTGTTGGTATTTCTCTTGACGATTTTGAAGTCTGCCACAAATTTCTTGATAGTTTACCTATCAAATGGCAAGGACTGAGACAAATCCTCAGAACCACTGAGCGACTCAATGGCCTTAACCTTGAGTCTCTCTTTGGCGTGCTCCAGTTCGAAGAAAGAGCTCTTGCTCAAAATCTTAGAGCTGCCGCTGATGCACAGCATCGTGCGGGTCCCTCTTCTTCTTCTGTCTCCTCTTCTGCACATTCTGCCCTTGACCCTCTCGCCCTTATCTCTGCTGAACCCAGTAATCTTAATACTGGTGCCAGCTCTTCTATTCTCCCACAACCTATTCAATCTCTTGTTGATGATCTTGATGTCACGCTGAAGAAGATGCCAGTGACATGGATGTAAATGCAAATGATGATGGTGCTGCTGGTGAAAATGCAGCAGCCATAAATGAAAATGTAGTTGAGGCAGTGACTTTTTGTACAAGACCTCCTACTCCTCCTACTCGACCAGTGAACACCATGCTCTCTATGGGTATGCCCTCCTCCTTTCAAGCTGTTCCTGGTTATTCTTCTCACAAGACAGCAGAGGCCAAGTCTCTCACTGCCAAGGATTTGGGCATTTCTTACTCCACCAACTCTGCTGATAGGTTGGAAAGAGTAGAACACCAATTAAATGATCTTACCAAGGCTGCCAAACTCATGGTAGATATTAAAGATAAAGCTGATGATCAATTGGTGAAAACACTACAAAGCTGGTATGTTAAACAATCTGAGAACAGTGCCAGCATCGAGGAAATCAAAGAGAAATGTGTCTCTATGGTTGCTGATCAAGAAAAACTTCGCACCTCCACCAATATCATCAAAAAGGATCAGCAGGCCATCAAAAACTCTACTCGTTCGCTGTGCAAAATTGAAAACTCTACTCGATACTCAGCTAAAAAGGCAGCATCCTCTAGTCAATCTGCTGCTGCTGATGTGAAAAAGTTGAGTGATCTCATTCCCTTACTGACCACTCAAGTTGAAAGCAACACCAAGGCTATTCAAGCCTTGGAAAAACAAGTGGCTGATCTTCCAACTCCTCCTTCATCCTTCACTGAGGAAGATCGCCAGAGGCATGTTCATCTGGAAAAAGAAGTGGATGAGATCAAGACCCTGCTGTCTCAACTTGTTAAACAGCAATCAGAAAAACCGGCCACTGTGGAAGTTGTTATTAACAATACAACTTCCAAGGGGGAGAAGGTTGATAATGCTGTTTTAGATCTGGTTACTGAAGCAGTGAACAAGGCAGTCGCCCAAATCTATGAAGACACTGCTGAAGAAACCTTGGATAAAAATGATGATGAAATGGTGGTGGTTAGTGAAGTTCCCCCTGCTGGTGCTGAGGGGGAGACTGAAAAAGAAGCAAGTATGGAAGTTCCCCCTGCTGGTGTTGAGGGGGAGACTGAAAAAGAAACAAGTATTGAAGCTCCCCCAGCTGATACTGAGGGGGAGCAACAAATTGTAGATGCTGCTGAAGAGCGTATTGACCAAGAGATGGTCAGAGCTTCATGGGAAGCTGGATTTGCTGAGAGAATGGCCGAAGATAGGTCAAGGGAAATGCTGCCAATCTTTCACAGCATATATCTGGGCAATGCTGAAATAACCCCTCTCTCTGACACTCGCCGAAGACAGCTTATTGATTCTGGTTTCTTCAAACCTCCCACTGCTGATCAACTCTCTGTACAATCCTCAGCAGGCCATCAGCATCAACTGATTGATGTATTGGCACTAACTGCTGATGGAAGAACTCAAGATGATGCTATCAAAGAGCTGGATAGAATCAAGCAAAATGAAGAGAATGAGAAGAAGAATCTTGAGTTTATAAGACAGCTACCTTTACTTGAAAAGGATCAGCTTGATGATGAGCAAAGAATGTTGCTAAAATCAAGTGGTGCTGAAGCTCTTTACAGGCAGAAACACAAGGATGTTGAGAAGCAGCTTACTGAAAAAAGAGCCAAGTTTGAGGGGGAGAAGGCTAAATGGCTTAAGTTGATGGAGGATAGAAAGAGGCCTCAAAGAATCATAGCTGCTGAGGCCTTCAGAGCTGAAATGGGTCTTAAGACTAACTTAAAGATCTTAAGAGAAGGTGCTGACAAGCCAACCAAGTTGGAAGGAGTCAAACCAACCAACTTGGGTGCTTCAGAGTGGGCTGAGGTGTACATGCTGATAAAAGACAAAAAGGCAGCCAGCTACCAGCAACTCCAGAACATGCTGAAGGACTATTTCGAGAAAGCACTGGAGTATGAGACCAAGTTTAAAGCAGATCTGCCTATGCTGAGGCAAGTATTTGGTACTCCTGCTGCTATCTCCTCAGCAGGTCAAAGGGCTCAAAGAAAAAGAAAGGAAGAGCAGCGAACTCTTAGACTCGATCTTCCACCTGTCTCTGGTGATGCATCTTTAAACACCAGACTACCTCCCAGAAGTGTTTTGAAGAAGGGAGAGTACTTGAGACACCTGCTGGCATCTTCTTCACAAACTTCCAGAACACCCAATTGTTCTTCCGCCTGGACGAAATTGAGAAAGCTTCAACCGGGTTTCTCATAAATATAAGAAGAAGATGTGCTGAAACCTCTAACAATAGATGGTTCATCAGCAAGGTGGATGAGGAGCTGGCTAAACCTCATCGATTTAATGACCCAGCAGTTCAAACTGCCAAGCAAGAACACGCTTGGGAGTTTGAAGCTGAAAGTTTGTAGATGTCTAATGTAAATGTTGATTGAATCAACTTGTAACTTTTGAAAGTTGATATAAAAAGACATCTTTCCTTCATATCTTCTATTCTTTACAAATATAATCTACTCAGCAAGTCTTCTCAGCGAATAGGGGGAGATTGTTGAGTCAAGGATTCGCTGACCAGACTTGGTCGCTGACGTGGGTCGTCAGCGAGTCATCAGCGAGTCAATGACTCTTGTCAGCGGGCGGTTTAATTTCCCAAGT
>CM067168.1:140527820-140590320 GCA_034093135.1 Erigeron breviscapus | reverse complement strand
CATTAATAATGTGTTTTTGTAGAAAAAAAAAAGAGAACGTTTTATGCGTATAAACACACAACTATACTCAATTTAATGTTTCACGAGTATAAAAAAGGTGAATATATGTAGATAGTCTTATACCTACGAGATACAATATTCGTAAAGACCTCTAATCATTTTGTAAAAAATAATGATCGAATATTTAAGAAATTTTTCATTTGATGCAACCCTTCTTGTTTAAACATATACTTACACTTAAATAACAAGGTTATCCTTTTAGCAAATTCCTAACCAATATTGTTCTAATATACTCTTTCAGTGGCTACTTAGCATATTTAGTTAAAAATTTTGAATGTTGAAAATGGTAGTAATTCGTATTTAGAGACACATGTTGTGTACTTTATGATTTTAACTTTTTTATTTTTGAACAGTATGATTTTAACTCTTCCCCATTATTTTTTTACAAAACAATTAATTAAATGTGCATGGACGACGATCATTTAAATTTGTCAGCACCCTGTTTGCTCATGTTTTTTACATCTTCAGTAAATTAATATATGTGTCTTGTAGATTCAGGGAATTTGAATATGGGTTTGGAGAATAAGATTTTGGCTGTCGGGTGGGAAGTGAACATTTTGTGGCAATTTTAGAAAGGAAAAAGGAGAGAACATAGTATTGGTGGGGGCAAACCCTTGACATAAAAACCAACATGCTTCCAACATATCTTTTTCTACTGTTTTCTATGTCCATTTTTAAGGTTACTTAGGTGACATATTTTTCATTTTCAGCTAGGTTGTTTCGAGCTTCTACTAAAGCTAGTAAATACTAAATCAAGGTGACAAATTGTGGCAATAATCTATGGTTCACGTAGTGAGTCATTCAGGTTTATCCACGATGTAGAGGTTCGAACCTCAACTTGGCCTATATGGCTATATGGTGCTATTGGACCTTGGCTCATACGGTTGAATTGGGCCAATTTTACGGTAACCTTTCGTCATGGGCGAATGGTGTTTAAAGATCCAATATTTGTTCACTGTCAAAAAAAAAAATAAAAAAAATTTACTTCCAACAAATGCATTTGACGAAAATCTATCTACATTTTGTCTAAAGATTTAAGCATTTGACGAAAATCTAAACCACCACAATTAACCATTTACATATAAAGAAGATATACAAATGCATGCATCATATCATTCGAACCCACCTCATCATATTAGCTTTAAGGAATGCATGAATTAATGTTATTTAAATTTGTCTACATTCACGCACTTCCATTTTCTGTTCTATATGATAAAGCCAAAATTCATAGAAATGGTCCTTCTATATAAACACTTTCATGTAGAAATATCTACAATGAAAAGAGAAGTTCCATTCTTTGTATTAATTAACTTTCTATGACATCTCAAATCAACTCTAAATGACCTAAAAAAAACCCATACCCTTATAACTTATAAGTTTCCCTGAACCTAGACAAAAATGTCAAATAACTGTTTATAGGCTTTGAATTTGGATTTGGACTTGATGGGATTTTGCCAACCAAGTACCCGACAATGTGACAAAATTAGTAAGACTAAGAACGTAATAGGAAAACATGGACAATAAACAACACAAAAGAGGGAAGTCAAAGCACATGGTATGGTTGTTCAACTACTTTGCCTTGTTGGCTTCTCATATTGACTTGTAGTTGTCAATATATAACTTCGTTTTCCCCAATTGGTGGAATGCAGTTATGATCGAATTAACTAATTATAGATACAAAAACTGTAAATCGATGTATAAATTTGAACCATGTTGTTCAATAAATACATTACAGGCAGGTAAACAATAACTCTTAGAAATTGGATGATCTTGAATCAACAATGATAACAACAATAATTAATAATAAAAGGAAGAAGATGGAGGCACATAGAATTGTAATGTGTATTGTATGTGTATATATTACAACAAACAGGGTTTAACCAATATATAAAGTACATTGGCTTGAGAAGTCTTTACATAATATATATTTGTATATAATAACAGGGGTGGGTTATTTGTAGTACAAGGGGGAAAAAAAGTACAAAAAGTACAACCTTCTTCCTTCTTCTCCGGCCACCTTCTTCTCCGGCGACCGCCACACCTCCTCCTTCTTCCTTCTTCTCCGGCGAACAACCACCGCCACCACCTCCGGCGACATCTCCGGCGACTTTCCGGCGAGAATCAGGTTCGTTTTCGGGTGGATACGGTACGGGCCAGTGGCCCTTATCCGTTCTAAACTGACCGTCAAGGGACGCATATGGGAATCGTATGGATTTGATGGGCGGCGATCCAAGAGATGGTGACGGTTTGCTACGGTACGGGCGAAGCCCTTGCTGCCGGCGCGGCGCCGTGGTTGGGGTGGTCGGAGATGATGGTGGTGGCGGTGGTTGTCTCGCCGGAGAAGAAGAAGGTGGTGGCTGGCGGCGGCAGTCTCGCCGGAGAAGAAGCAAGCTGCTGGCCGGAGAAGGAGAAGGAGGAAGAAGGAAGATCTGAGCCGTCCAAAGCTTTGATCCAACGGCTGGAGATTGTACTTTTGTACTTTTTTTTACCCTTGTACTACAATTATCTTTCCTCTATAACAATAACTTTATTTTTTGGGTGAAAGGTAAACAATAACTTTATATAACGATGATATATGATTATATGAAAGCAGGTGTTTATTCTCCAACATGAATTGGTTTCCAACTTGATTGCTTATATGGTGGTTGAGGTAATCATGCCAACTTCATTATCATAGGATAGAAAACACAGAAACACGTCGTACACCGTCATTCATATTTCCTTTAATCCAGTAAAGAGTTTTGGATTGTGGTAAAAACCTCGATCCCATACTTATTTTTTTTTTAAACGATCAGTCGATTTAGGGTGGGGGCAATGCATTTAATCTCCGATCCCCACAAAGTTTTATTTTAACCGTGGTCAAAATGACTATACCTCTACATAAATGGACTTAGAAAAACCATCTTATACTCCACATGGTTAATTAAGGGTGGACAAAATTCTTCTCATCCCTATCAAAGCGTGGAAACACTATAAAATCTCCAGGGTGTTAATATGTAAAACAATGTTCGAATTATAGTAACGCGTAGATTCGTGATTATTTTCACGTACAAGGAGAATATGCGTCAATGTGTAAAATAACTATCAATACCCCTTGATAACAAATTAACAATCTGTTACCATTGCACTTTTGATATCAATTTTTCCAATATTCCCTTTCATTTTCTTTTTCTAAATTTCTCAATCTAAATCATTAATAACTTATTCTAACATTCATAACTTTCTCACTTTCTTTTAACCCTAGCCCATAGGTCTTACGTTCGACTCCTTGGAGTGACTAACCTGTGAGTTTTTTCTTTGAAATGTTTACCCATCTGTTGAACCTTATGGGAAGGAGTAAAATTGACAAGGTCTCACCTAGTATGATGAGGTGTTCCATGATGTTGTTAATTACTCGATTGACCACTAAAAAATAATTTAACATTTGATAGAGGTACATGAAGATTTGATGAGATCTTAAGCTAAATTTTGAAGTTTGTGGTATGACTATGTAGTTTTGCGAGTTTAACTGATTTTAGAGAGATTTGATGGATGTTTTACTTACTTTTTAGATTAGTTTGATGTGAAATGTGATCCAGGTGAATTCTATAGCTGGAATTGTAATAATTAAGGTCTAAGTTGGATCAATTGAAGATTTTATTCTTGAAAATCAGTAATTTTTGTTTAGAAAGTTGTAAAAAAAAGGTATTTTTGTTAGTGATATTTTCTTAAATATGAAACAAAAAAACGGATGATATGGCGGTGAATAAGAGAGAGAAAAAATAGGTGTGAGAAAAATGAGGGTCAAAAAAAGGCTTTAACTTTTTTGTTTATTATTATTCTACTTGTTGCACTAGCATTTCATTTGTTAATTTGTTTCCATGTATTTTTCTTTGATTATTGTCATTTTTTAATTTGATTTCATATACTCTTTCCGTCACATTAAACTTGTTCACTTTTCATTTTCAAAGTCAAGCTTTACGAACTTTGACCATATATATTTTTGTTTGTGTTATATAATATTTGATGAAAGTTATATGAATTGATTGTGTTTTAGATGTGTGTTTCATTGATATAACTTTCATCAACTATTATATAACACAAATAAAAATATTTATGGTCAAAGTTGGTAAAGTTTGACTTTAAAATTTTAAAAGTGGACAAGTTTAGTGGGACGAAGAGGACATTTTTTATTATTATTATCATTTGCAATTTATATTTCAATATATATCTTTCATAATTTTTTAATTTTTTAATTATTATGTTTTATTTTTATAATATAAGTTAAACTAGATTTTAGACCCGTGTCAAATACACGGGTTTTACAACATTATCAATATAAGAATTAGTATATGGAACAAAAAATACTTATACGTTAAAAAGTAAAAATATACTTAAAAAATTGAGATATTCAAATGTAAATACTGAATGGTAAATCATATCAAGGCTGGATTGTATAACAGAGTTTCATAATTTTTTCTTAGAGAGTCATAATCTATTTCAGTTTTGTATGAAAATTTCATAAATAAGATCATTTGTATGCCACCGATGAGTGATGGAGCTCTCTTTAAATGATTCAAGTATGTCCAAAAGAAAATGAATATATTTGCATGGCGCTTATCTAACGATCACATCGATTTTAATCTAAACACATGCATGAGGGGTGAACATCTGTAACGCCCCCAAACTTACAGAATAATACAAAATGATATCAAAGGAACTTAAAGGACAAAAGGGCGTTAATCTTATTCAAAATCAAACTAAAGTCAAACCAAAAGTCAACCTGGCAAATCCAAATAAATACTTCTAAAGCTTGAAACAAAACTCTAAAGCAAGAGGATGCTAAGTCCACTTCTATCTAATCTCTTCTCTCGTTCCTAAAGCCCGCTTGATCACCTGCCGTATAAGAAAGAAAAAGGAATACGGCTGAGCAAAAAGCTCAGTGAACGGATATGACAAAAGCAGGAATATAATATGAAATGCGGAGACGTATATTTAAAAACAAATTTATTACCTTAAAAAACTTATTTCAAATCAAAGTACATATACGTATAGTTTCAAAAATACCTTATATATCATCAGATCAAAGTATACCATAAAACCAAGCTTCATAAAATAATGCACATAAGAGCCAAAACAAATAACTTATCAAAAGGGCCGAATGAAATCATAGGGTAGCTACTCCACTAATCATTCATTTTTGGTGCGAAACGCCTCGTATGACACTACGATAAGCGCCCACCGTCAAACTTATCAAAATGCCTAGGACCGATCCATACGCCTCCTATCAAAATATAATATCAAAGTGCGCATAACCACTCGGTGGTCATCAAAAGGAGACGCCGTAGATCAAATCAAATACACCGCTACGGCCGGTGCCACGTCATCGGTGTCACAATAACACGCCCATGGGACCTCCATGGATAGGTTACTCTTATATGCACATCTTAAGAAACCGTTTTGACCAACTTATATACTTATATATATCGAATATGTTTCGAAGAGACAAAAATAAATTTTCAGACTAATAAAGTAATTAAAGACATTTTAAATATAGACTTAAAACCACATCTCCGTCCACCCAATTCTTACAAAATTTCAATGGAGTCACTTATAAATTTTCGGGCCAATCAATATGATTCATAATATGCGACTGTATTAATTTTCATGGCCAATGAATATGATTCATAATATGCGACTGTATTAATTTTCGTGGCCAATGAATATGATTCATAATATGCGACTGTCTTATCTTTCGGGCCAACGAATATTCGAGGGACATTAGTGTACAATTTGGGACAAAGTTGTACAAATCATAGCATCAATGTAACACCAAACACATCTTTATCGGGACTGTTTTGGAATCGGGTTTCAAGAGACGGTTTTGACACAACAATAGATAACAAAATATTATGATTCCCCAATCCACAATCATTAAGGCAACCTCGTTAGTACATCAAAGTCAGGGATATCACAATATTTATACAAGGATAACAAACAAATAACTTTCCAAATAACACGCAACTTTTATAAAAAGAAATACACATTTAATCAAATAAAGTTTTGAGAGGAAAGATGTTACCGAAAGGATCCTAAATACCACCTAGAATATCCGTACCTTATTTCCGATCACAACAGTTTCAAAAACGCAAGAGCCACCAACGAACACGATCAAACCGAATCTAACAAATACAAAATTATAAACACAAAATATGTTCAATAGGAAGTATACGTAATAGCCGTTATAATTTTATATATATTTTCATTCGGTTATTGATTTTTTTATATAACGAACTCATTTCATTTTTAACTTGCATTTTTCCTTTACGTTTACCGCTATTATTAGTTATTGTAAGCCATATTATGATCCACCACTTCTTGCTTACTCGAAAATCACCATGGACTCAAATAAACTAGAATTTTATACACTGTAATGTTCATGAAAAAAAAATATTTAAGATGTCTTATTAGCTTTCAATTCGTTTTATTTATCGCAACATAAACCATAATTATGAGATCATTTTGATAACAAAATCTATACAAGACCAACTAAAATCTTATATAAAATAAAATAATAATAATAAAATAAAATGAAACAAATTTTGCAAACTATTTTGAATAAATAACTTTAAAACAATACCAACTGATTGACATCAACATTTGCAAAAATATATATAGAATACACGTTAATGAATTCTTAACATAAGCCCATAAACAAACGAATTTATTTTTGAAAAAATAAACAAACGAATTGAAGTATATAAATTTAATAATAAATGCAGATATGATGAAAGAGATTATAACAGTTTATATAAACTAAAAGAATATTATGTTTAAAATAAAAATAACGATCACACATGTCTAAAATATTATAAAATTTATAGTGTAAAATTTATAAAAAGGCTTACCAATAATAATGATACTTGTAGCCATACACTATACAAAATCCTTGACAATCAACCCCATCCTTATACTATCTTGATTTCCTCTTTCTCACAACCCCAATCATATACTGATTTTCATGATATGCCACCAATAAAGTATGTATGTTCAAAAGACGGAATATGTAAAACAAATGACAAGTATACTGGTTTGAAGATTCCACGTGATAATTAAATGGATTGTTTCAACTTCCTACTAGCTTTTGCCCATTCTTTTCTTCTCATCTCACGTAATATATTACCCCCACATATCCCATACAAAGAGTCATGATGTTAATGCTCATTACCCCACTTTTAAAAGTCTTAAATCTATTGATTAAATAACATGAACATAAATCATTTACGTTTTCAAGTTCATAAGTGTTACAAGTACAAATTTCACTAGTTTTTTTTTTTTTATTTAGTACTAGTCATTATTTATCTTATTATTATTACTACTATGAATATGAATTAATATGAATATGAATTTTATAAGACTCATTATTAGCTTATCTAATCATATCATTATTTTTCTTAGCTTTCGTATCATAACAACTAGACCACATTTTAATGAGTTCTAATTTATATTTATATAGATATTTTATTTGGGGTATTACAATTCTACCCTCCAGCATGGGTGTCCTTTTTGTTCGATTGGTGTTGATACCACCTCACATCTCTTTACTGGTTGTAGCTTTGTTGAGAAATTAAGACTTACCTTAGTTCTTAGATGTGGGCAGATATCTCACAGTGTATGCCAGAAGAGTTTGAACCGTGGATTGCTTCTCTCCATACGATACCCAATCCCAAATATGTAGTTAGAGCCATCTGTTTTATGTAATGATCGTAGATTTGGAAGCATCATAAGGGACAAGGGTGCAGTCGGCAAGTTTGTTCGGTTCTTTTCTTTGGCTTCTATCGGCTCTTTGGCTTCCTTGTAGCATGTGTATCGGCAAGCATCGGCAAGTTCTATCGGCTATATAAATAGGCCATATTTGGCCGATCCTTGTGAACGTTGGGAGCGTGCTATGTGACCGTTTTTTTTTTGTTCTTGTGCCAAAATACTCTTTCACCGGAAACCTAATTTTTTATTTGGGGGTTTTCGATTTTGAGGCAAATACTATGGTTTTCTTGGCTTCTATTGTCGGAATCCATGCCGGAAGAACTTGCTGATGCTCCTAACGTACAATACCCTTTTCCGGTGAGATCTGAAACCACGTTCACTTTTACGGCCAAATAGTTGTTTGGCTTTGGAAAGGGTGCAGTTGACACATTTCATTGGCTCTTTGGCTACTTTTCCGGTGACCCCTTTTTTGGGGTTTCTGGTTTAATCGGTTTTTCGGTGACTCCTTTTTTGGGGTTTCTGGTTTAATCGGTTTTTCGGTGACTCCTTTTTGGGGTTTCTGGTTTAATCGGTTGCTGCATGTGTAACACCCCAACTAAGGCAGAACAATGAGATGTACAGAAAGTCGAGTATCATTACAAAGGATAATAGATAAACATTCACCATAGCTTTATTTGATAAAAGAATTTACAAATGTACACGCATGTGAACCAATTCCCAAGTACAATGCGTCCACCGTACTTGGATATTAAGTCCACGAAACAAATAACAATTACATGAAATGATATACTACAATGATCAAGGCGGATTCCATTGCCCATCACAAGGTTTGATCTTTGACTCCAAAATGCAATGCAAACAATCATGATGCATACAATTCCTCAAAGCTTATGCTAAATCCTGAAAAGCATGAAGAAAAAGTGTCAACTACGAAAACGTAGTTGGTGAGTGCATAGGTTTTCAAGTAAATCTCGTTACATATCCATTTCAAAACTTAGAAAACATATTATTACATATCAATATACCCAAACCACATGACCGACAAAATTCCCATATCAAACTATCAAGTTTTCCAAATACCATAATGTTATTTCAAAGCGTTGAGAATCCATGATAATTATAAAGTCCTCATTTGTCAAAATAATCGTGAGAGAAAAATATATCAATCGATTAATCATATATCACACCCAAACCATGCGGTCATCAATAATATCAATAACACTTGGTCAATGGTAAGATTACCATGACATAATTTTGATGAGTTTGTCTTGAGCCACTACTAAGACCGATCTACCGTCCGATAATAATAATCAAAGTGTGTCCCAATAATAATAATGATAGGCACATGCTGTCAATCACGTGCAATAATAATGACCAAATAATATAAAGTAGATTAGAGCACCCCTAGGCCGGCCGGCGATGAGGGCGGCCAGTCATCCCGCCGCCATCTTAGTGAGTGAGGGGGACGTAAATCCTAGCTGCGCAACCCTCTAACTACAGACCTCCCCTTTCGGAGTTAATAGTAGTGTGACCGGGGACCAAGGTTTGACAGAACTCAAGCTCATCATATTTCTCATAACATATTGAACATACAAATATATTCCCAATAGTCATCAATCTTTCAAGATAGCATTTCATAAAAGAAAGTCATTTTAATTAATCATGCTTTTCACCCCGCAAATAAAACATATAAAAGAGTTTGAAAGGGGGCTATGACTCACCTCGATATGCCGCGCATTATATCCACCTATCCAAAATGGGTACTTCCCATCAATTGCTTCCTTGATGATATATCCCTTATCGTCCTTAATCACATTTCAAAGCCAAAACTATCCCTACGATAAGACTAATATACGTAAGTTCCTATCTTAATCCATCACTTAGAAATGCCACCTTTGTTTATACGTTTAATTCTTGGTTTACATTTGTTGTGGTTTTGATTGTATCTTTTGTTCCACTTGATCATTATGGTGTTCATTAACTCGGTATATTTGGCGTTTATAAGTATATAATGACTCAAATTTATTAGTTTAATTTATTATTTTTATTTACCATATAATTTATACTTAGTTAAAATAACCTTGGAGTTACCATTTAGTTTCTCTTGGCTTGTACTTACATGCCCTCTTGGGTAACTCATAATACCCATAAATCATATCAATTCAACCTCTCTTATGTTTTGATGATTTAGAAGTTTCTAGTGTTAACATCATAAACCGAAATAGAGATTTTAGCCTCATTTCTTAGGCAAATCGAGTACTTTTAAATGGATCTTCATCCTTAATTCAATACTTACAGAATGTACACTATATTTTAGTGTTTAAATTCGTGAGATTGGTGGTGGTGTGATTTGTGAATTTGTGGCTTTTGCTTTGTGCTCAAACGAACCGAAATAGTGATTTTTAGACTTGTCTTTGCTATTTAACGACCAAGTTAAGTTTTATAACTTTTATTTGACATATTCACAGTAGGTTTGGCATGTTTTTTGTTACAAGATTGTTGGGGTTGATTAAAGTTGCAATCTAGTGATTTTTAGCTTGTTTAGTTGTAAAGAGCTTTTACTTGGAATTTTTCTGTTTTAACACTTCTTCTCATGAAATGTTGACTAGGCATTCAAGGTTAAATTGAATTATTTGGACATTGGTGATTTTTCTACAGAGACATATAAGTGTCATATATTTATGTGAATTTTTACTAAATTTTTAGACATTGTTTGCTATCCTTAAAAATTACCAAATCAAAACTGGTCAGAATGGTAGCTGTTGTGCGACCCAAAGTGTTTTATAAAAGTTTTTAATGTTTTGTTTATTGGAAAAATCCCTTGATTTTATTTTAAGCTTAAGACACATTAAAATTAATTCCTACTAAGTTTAAGCTTCTGGAACCTCTTAGATTTGAAGAAAAAATTCTCAAAGTTGATATAACTTTTTAGACAAAAATCTAGTTTTGACCGCTTTTGGTAGAAAAATCATAACTTTCATTATATTTGGTGTTTTTGGCTAATTCCAGTGAGAGGTGAAATTGCACTCATAAGAATTAATTTCAAATTTTATGACTTTCACCCAGTTAGTCCATTATAAGCCACTTTTATTTCTTACAAGTTTGAAGTCAGATTCTGTTTTATGTTTTTGACCAGTTTTGGTAGAAAATTCATAAGTTGAGTTTTATTTATCCTTTTTCATTCATTCCAGTGGGTGCTTTTAGGGGACACATTAGGCTAAATTTTATCTTTTGTCACCAACAAGCCATTAATCCGTTTTAGACCACTTTCAACCTTTTCAAAACCATTTACAGATCCTGTCCACCCTTTCTTGGTAACTTCAAAGCATCTTTCACTCTATTGGCTAATTCTTACTTTTACCCTTACTCAAGCCATCATGAACCTTTATATTTTCATACATTCATATTTATTTCCAGATTATATGATATATTCTTATGGATTTGATGATTAAGTTGAAGTAACTTCATGTTTGTGGATTCAAACTTTTCGGTTTTGGATTTTTGATGATTATTTTGATAGAACTTGATATATATTCATACTTCTTTGATTATACTTTATAAAAATCAGAATATTAGGCTACTTTTATCATAATAAAACTTGTATTTTCATCCATTTCAAATCCCAAATCAAAACCAACCAAAACTAGTGCAAATCTAAGCATGCATGTTAAGATCTATCACTTTTAAGCAAGATCAACTTATCATCTTTTATGTGTGTGACTCTTTCATGATTGTTTCTTTTAGATCAACCTTTTAAATGTGCATGCATGTATAGATCCATATGTATTTAGTGATAAATTTAAAGGTAAAGAAAGTGATAATCAAAAGAGTTCAAGTTATCAACCTTTGAAGATGAATTTAACAAGTTTGTGGGTGTTGTTGGGTCTCCATTTCGTGGCTGCCCTTGAAGTGTTTCATGGCTGTAACAAGCTTGAAAAGAAAGGAAAATAAGCTACAAAATGAAGGAAAAGATGAAGAACAAGCAAAGGAACATGTTGGGTACCCTTTGATGATCAAGAATCAAGAGAAAGCAAGAAGAATGAACTTGTTTTTGCTCCCGTTTTGCTGCTCTCCGATCAGCCTCTTTAGGGGCTGATTTCGAGTGCTAGATGGCCTCCAAATCATCTCCAAGCTTGCACCATACATGAATCTAGATGATAGATGAACAATGGGACTTATTATTACATTAGATTAGCTAGATTTGAGCTCCTTGTTGGCTTGTTTGAACCGAAAAAGAGAAAGAAAAAGTGCAGAAAATTAGAGAGAGTTGGAGAGAGTTTTTGGAGATGTGTGTGTGTTTGAAATGAAAAGTGAGAGTGTGGGGGAAGGGGAGCACGTGATTTAGGGGAAGAAAATGGGGGCGTACAAATATGGTTGAGAACATTTAAGGAATAGCATTTAATTTCTTAAAATGCTGTGTAAAGTTGCAGTATAAAGCAACTTTACTCAACCAGCTTTATGTACCTTTTTGTACTTAAATAATAAGATAAATCTTATTATCCGGGTAATAGCACATAAAGCATAAAAGTCAATTCCTCGTAATCTGTGTAAAGCTTTGTAAGAGCTTTCCACTGACGGTATCCAGTTTGTAACTGACTAGAATGTCAACTGGGCTTCGCTGCCATTGTCATTCTCTATCTTCCACTTGTTGTCTTCGACTCCAACTGGAAGGATTCTTCAACTGGTCAGTTCTCAACTGGATGCAAAGACCAAGATTAGGACACCCTTTCAGGTATCTAAAGATACGCTTAACAGCGTGTAAATGTGATTCTTTAGGGTTAGCCTGAAACCTGGCACATAGACATGTTGCGAACATTATATCTGGTCGACTGGCAGTTAAATACATCAGTGAACCAACCATTCCACGATAGTCAGTGATGTTCACTGGTTTGCCAGTTGGGTCAGAGTCCAAATTTAATGGTGCTGCAATAGGTGTGTTTTTCGATGGGATTGAATCATATTTGTATTTTCTTAACAAATCTCTGACATATTTTCCTTGGTTTATGAAAATTCCATTTTCAGTTTGCTTAATCTGAAGACCTAAGAAAAATGTTAATTCTCCCATTAAACTCATTTCATACTCAGATGACATGATTTTAGAAAACTTTTTACACATTGCATCATTAGTTGAACCAAATATAATGTCATCAACATAAATTTGTACCAATAAGATATTACCTTTTTCTTTCAAGATAAATAAGGTATTATCTGTTGCACCTCTTTGAAAGCCATTTTTAAGAAGATGTTTAGTTAAAGTATCATACTAGGCTCTTGGGGCTTGTCTAAGACCATACAAAGCTTTGTTCAGTCTATAAACCCAGTGAGGATGCTTCTCATTGATGAAGCCTGGAGTCTGCTTAACATACACAACTTCTTCCAATGTTCCATTAAGGAACGCACTTTTGACATCCATCTGGAAGACTTTAAACTGCAGATGGGCTGCATAAGCCAGAAAAATTCTGATGGCTTCAAGTCTTGCAACTGGAGCAAAAGTTTCATCAAAGTCAACGCCTTCTGCTTGACAATAACCCTGGGCAACTAATATGGCCTTGTTTCTTACAACATGGCCATCTTCATCCATCTTGTTTCGGTAGACCCATCTTGTACCAATGGGTTCTTTCTTTAACCCTGGTGGACAAGGAACAAGCTCCCATACATTATTCCTTTCAAACTGGACGAGCTCTTCTTGCATAGCTTCCACCAGCTTGGGTCTGCCATAGCCTCGTCAATCTTCTTCGGTTCAATTAGTGATAAGAAGGTGACGTTTAAGCATTGCTCACTGGTGGCTCTTCTAGTCTGAACCCCACTAGTTGGATCTCCCACAATCTGTTCAATTGGATGTGCTCGAGTCCATCTAGTGTATTGACTAGGCTGGTGAACTACAATATCAGTGCAAGTCACCTGGCGATCTTCTTCAGTTGCAACAACTTCTGGAGAAGGATCAGTCCAAACAACTTCTACATCCTCATCAGAGTCAATGAGGTCTCGATTGGCATCATGAAATTCCTCATTAAAAGGCATTTCTTGAAGAACTGGAGAAGTTGGAGTTTGAACTGGTGCTGATATTGGAGTGGCACGTACATCAGATCCAATCACCAATTCCTGTGGTAAATTGAAATTGATGGAGGGATAGAATGAGGTGTCACTGGTGGTGCTTTTCTTCTTAACTGGTTCCAATTTGTTGCAACTGGAAACATCTTTTGGTGAAACAACTGACTGATGAACTTGGTCAGTTTCACCAAAATTTATTGGAACAACTGGAGAAATATCAAGGCTTGGTCTCTTGTTGATTGCTTCAGTTGTTTCGTCGAATGTGACATGAATTGTCTCATGAACCTTTTGGAGTCTATAATTATAAACTCTAAAGGCCTTTCGAATATCTGAATAGCCTAAGAATACACCTTCATTAGCTTTTGCATCAAACTTTCCAAGCTGACTGGAATCGTTTAAAATATAATCTGGACAACCAAATACATGAAAATATCCAATATTTGGTTTACGATTCATGAGTACTTCATAGGCAGTCTTCTTATGTCTCTTGATGTAGACTGACCGGTTTTGGGTGTGACAAGCAGTTGCAACTGCTTCAGCCCAGAAACTGGTGGGAAGACCTGATTCAGATAACATACTTCTGGCTGCTTCTATCAGTGTGCGATTCTTTCTTTCCACAACTCCATTCTGCTCTGGAGAGTGTGCTGATGAGAAGTTTTGAGAGATGCCAGTGTCATTGCAAAATGTTTCAAGTACCTTATTTGAAATTCAGTACCATTATCACTTCGCAACTGACAGACTTTTCGAGTATACCTGAGTTCAATTCTTTTGATGAGAGAGATGATTTCAGCAGGTGCATCACTTTTGGATCTAAGGAATACCACCCAACAGTATCTGGTGAATTCATCGACCACAACTAGAGTGTATTTCTTCCCAGCTCTAGTTTGAACATTCACTGGACCAAAGAGATCCATATGTAGCATGTGAAGAGGTTCAGTGATGCTAAAGTTTTGCCTAGTTTTGAAACTTGCCCTTTTCTGCTTGCCCATCTCACACCCTGGACATGGCTTTTCTTTATTAAAAGAAATCTGTGGTATCCCATCAACCAGTTGTTTGCAAGACAACTTGTTAATATTTTTGAAATTAAGATGGGATAATCTTTTATGCCACAGCCAGTTGGTGTCATCATCAGCTTTGGTATAGAAGCACTGCTCTTTTGGAGCTGGTTCCATATCCATGATGTACACATTACCTTTTCTTGGTGCAACCATCACCACTTTCCAATCCTTGTTAAATATGGTGCCTTGAGCAATATCGAACAAAACTCTGTAGCCATCATCACAAAGTTGGCTGACACTGATCAGGTTGTATTTCAAACCATTCACAAATGCAACTCTCTTGAATTCGACCTGTCCGTTATTGAGCATACCATATCCTTCAGTCTTTCCACTTTGATCATTACCAAACGTCACTGCCGGTCCATCTTGGACAGTGAATTCTTCAAGCAGGGGCTTACATCCGGTCATAGTCCGGCCAGCAGCGCTGTCCAGATACCAGATATTCTTCTTTCGATCGCCCTGCACACCCACAAAAATTATCAGTTATTTTTGTGAACCCATCTTTTCTTGATGGGTTCACTGGACTTCTCTACAGAAGTCACAGTTGATTGTTGTGGTGGTAAATTGAAGACTACATCTGGATCTTTTTTACCAGATCCAGGTGCAGGAGTAAAAATGATTGGTATTTGATACCTGCTCCCCTTTTTCTTATCAGATTTAGTTCCAGATGGAACATTCTTTTGTTTTGATTTTGAAGGGGGTTTAATATTTTGTTTTAAAACTGGAGGTGATGAACCTCCTTCCAGATTTTTGATCCAGGCAGTACAACTCTGAACCTGTCGAGACAAAAGTTGGAGTTGACTTTCCAGTTTAAACAAAATATTGTTTTCATCAGGCTGCTGAACCTTGGACCTTGGTTCAGCTGGAGTTTTAGTCTTTTGGGTCTTGGGCTCCTTAGACTTCCGAGGTAAGGGCTTGTTACCAGTGGCCTTTTTAACTGGAGCACTAGCCTGTTTGGCTCCAGGTTTAACCTCAATGGGGGTGGTCTAAATGGGTTCAGTTTCAACAGCTTCAGGTTGATCATAAGAAGTTTCAACCCTGAGAGCTGGAGGCAATGCATGAAGATCTGGTATGAGAGCTGCCATTTCCAGATCTCCAGATTTCCATGCATTTTTCTGGGCATCAATTGTTCTAGAAAATGCATCATAGTTCTTTCCAGATGCTTTTACCCATGACTTGATAATCATTTGTTCTTTTTCAAGATCAGAAATTAATTTTTGATTATCAAATTCCAAAGCCTCAATTTTTAAAACTGGAGGTGATGAACCTCCTTCCAGATTTTTGATCCAGGCAGTACAACTCTGAACCTGTCGAGACAAAAGTTGGAGTTGACTTTCCAGTTTAAACAAAATATTGTTTTCATCAGGCTGCTGAACCTTGGACCTTGGTTCAGCTGGAGTTTTAGTCTTTTGGGTTCTTGGGCTCCTTAGACTTCTGAGGTAAGGGCTTGTTACCAGTGGCCTTTTTAACTGGAGCACTAGCCTGTTTGGCTCCAGGTTTAACCTCAATGGGGGTGGTCTAAATGGGTTCAGTTTCAACAGCTTCAGGTTGATCATAAGAAGTTTCAACCCTGAGAGCTGGAGGCAATGCATGAAGATCTGGTATGAGAGCTGCCATTTCCAGATCTCCAGATTTCCATGCATTTTTCTGGGCATCAATTGTTCTAGAAAATGCATCATAGTTCTTTCCAGATGCTTTTACCCATGACTTGATAATCATTTGTTCTTTTTCAAGATCAGAAATTAATTTTTGATTATCAAATTCCAAAGCCTCAATTTTTAAAACTGGAGGTGATGAACCTCCTTCCAGATTTTTGATCCAGGCAGTACAACTCTGAACCTGTCGAGACAAAAGTTGGAGTTGACTTTCCAGTTTAAACAAAATATTGTTTTCATCAGGCTGCTGAACCTTGGACCTTGGTTCAGCTGGAGTTTTAGTCTTTTGGGTCTTGGGCTCCTTAGACTTCCGAGGTAAGGGCTTGTTACCAGTGGCCTTTTTAACTGGAGCACTAGCCTGTTTGGCTCCAGGTTTAACCTCAATGGGGGTGGTCTAAATGGGTTCAGTTTCAACAGCTTCAGGTTGATCATAAGAAGTTTCAACCCTGAGAGCTGGAGGCAATGCATGAAGATCTGGTATGAGAGCTGCCATTTCCAGATCTCCAGATTTCCATGCATTTTTCTGGGCATCAATTGTTCTAGAAAATGCATCATAGTTCTTTCCAGATGCTTTTACCCATGACTTGATAATCATTCGTTCTTTTTCAAGATCAGAAATTAATTTTTGATTATCAAATTCCAAAGCCTCAATTTTTAAAACTGACTCCTTGAGAGCCAACTGGACACTTTGTAAATCATTAAGTTGTGGCTTAACATTGTTTAGTTCAATTAAGATAGTGTCCAGATATCTTTCACTATCTGCTCTAACAGTTTCCACAAAAGCCAAATCACCACTTAATGATTCAGTAAGGTCCAGTTTCAGTTCTGGATCCACCTGATTGTCATAATCACATACCTTCTTCAAAATGATGTCCACCCATCTTCAGTGATGACATCTTCTTTTGCCACATGCTGCTGTTGATCTTCCAAGGCCATGAAACACATGTCCCTTTCCTCTTCTTCATCAGCTGATGAGTCATCAGAGTACTCCCATTTTCCCTCAGTTTGTGCCATCAAGCACTGATCCTTTTCTTTTTCCATGGACAAGAGAGCAATCTGGGCCTTAAGCTTCTTATATTTAGCTTTGTAGCTATCATCAGGCTGATTGAAATTAGGGACAGAGGGACCAGTTTGGTTGTTCATCTGACTAGATCTGCATTCCTTCATAAAATGACCTTTCTTACCGCATTTATAGCAGGTAAGATTGGTTTATCCAGAGAGCTGGAGCTGGAAGCATTGTTTGGGCCATTAAATCTTTTAGATTTATGCTTAAACCTATTAAAGGTTTTAGCGATCATGGCTACCAGATCATCATCGTCAGTTTCATCACAACCGTCACTGATTTCAGTGGTCAGGCCAGAGTTCAAGAAACTGTTTAACATCTCCTTCATTGAGTGTGCCTGGACACTTTGTAAATCATTAAGTTGTGGCTTAACATTGTTTAGTTCAATTAAGATAGTGTCCAGATATCTTTCACTATCTGCTCTAACAGTTTCCACAAAAGCCAAATCACCACTTAATGATTCAGTAAGGTCCAGTTTCAGTTCTGGATCCACCTGATTGTCATAATCACATACCTTCTTCAAAATGATGTCCACCCATCTCAGTGATGACATCTTCTTTTGCCACATGCTGCTGTTGATCTTCCAAGGCCATGAAACACATGTCCCTTTCCTCTTCTTCATCAGCTGATGAGTCATCAGAGTACTCCCATTTTCCCTCAGTTTGTGCCATCAAGCACTGATCCTTTTCTTTTTCCATGGACAAGAGAGCAATCTGGGCCTTAAGCTTCTTATATTTAGCTTTGTAGCTATCATCAGGCTGATTGAAATTAGGGACAGAGGGACCAGTTTGGTTGTTCATCTGACTAGATCTGCATTCCTTCATAAAATGACCTTTCTTACCGCATTTATAGCAGGTAAGATTGGTTTATCCAGAGAGCTGGAGCTGGAAGCATTGTTTGGGCCATTAAATCTTTTAGATTTATGCTTAAACCTATTAAAGGTTTTAGCGATCATGGCTACCAGATCATCATCGTCAGTTTCATCACAACCGTCACTGATTTCAGTGGTCAGGCCAGAGTTCAAGAAACTGTTTAACATCTCCTTCATTGAGTGTGCCTGGACACTCTCTGCAGACATTAAAGCAGTACAACGTCGCTCAGTTACACTAGCAACCTTGGGACTCTGGGCATGGTTCATGGCATCCTGCTCAGCCACCAGTCTTGCAGCATTATTGTCTTCAGTGAATCTGAAGGCTCCATAGAGCGATGCAAGAGTATGGCTGTGCAGGGTTTTACCTTGTCTTAAGACAAGAATCATATTTTCCCATTTGGAAGGAAGAATATCACAAAACTTCTCAAGAAGAATATCCTTATCCTTTTCTACACCCAAGCCTCTCAACTGATTAATGAGGCTAGAAAACCTGGTGTAAGTACCAGTTAGACTTTCATTGGGCAAAGCAAAGAAGGATTCATACTTCTTGTTCAAGGCAACCTTTCTGGTGACAATAGTGTCATCACCTCCTTCAAACTGAATAACTAATTCATCCCATATTGACTTGGCACTGGGAACAACACAAGTGTTGGAATTAGATCTTCAGGAACAGCTCCAAGGATCATGTTCTTGAGTCTGGTGTCCAGATCTATAAGTCTACGATCCTCATCAGACCAGTGGTCTTCGAGCTTTTCTCTGGAACCTCTTCTTCCAGTTGGATCGAGAAGAGGACTTACCCCAAGAGACATGGGTATATACGGTCCATCCTTAAGGATTTTCAGCATATACCTCTCTATCCCACCAAAATGCAAAAGCATTTTGGCCTTCCATGTACCAAAGGTCTCACTGTTTCCATCAAATTTTAGAACAGGAGTGTTAGAATAAGCAAGTATTTTAGCCTTCTGCTCTGATTGTATCGCAAAAGCATTCTAGCCTTCCATGTACCAAAAGTCTCACTGTTTCCATCAAATTTTGGAACATGAGTGTTAGAATAATGTACATGGACGTGATTTGGGGCAGTAGGAGGAGGAGGGTTTGTATTAACATTTTGAAAAGGTGGTGTATTAGTATTCAAAGGGTTTTCACCTTGACCAGAACCATCTCCACCTTCAGTAGTAGTCATCTAAGCAGATCTAGGCAAGTTATTAGCCTTCTGCTCTGATACCACTTGTAAGTCCCAACTCAATAGATGGTACTACCTGAAGACACCTCTATGTCGATGGTGGAGTTACTTTGCAATATAAACGCTGAACTGGAGACAACCAGTTACAGAGAGTATATACCAAGTTCTAGATAGATTACTTATTAAGTGACAATAAGTAAAGAACAATGCAATAATATAAAATACTTGTAAAGTAAATTGGTGAGACAATATGTAATTTTCAAGTGTAATTTATTTATTAACTTTAAATAAATTACAAGGTTGTTGCGGAACCAAGATAATACAAGTATGTAAATATCCTAACAACCTATGAACTACAATTGATCTATACTTGGAATTTTCTGAACAATCGAAACACTTAAAGTTGTGAAATGTTCCTTTTTACGATTGAGAGAATATTGCACAAGTTCACCAAGAATATTGCAGGTATGCAAAGTGTGAAGTGTTCTCACTTCTTATTCTTGTTGTGCAATGACTTGTATTTATAGGCAAAGTTAACATTGGGATGTTAACTTTGGCCGTACAAATATGGTTGAGAACATTTAAGGAATATCATTTAATTCCTTAAAATGCTGTGTAAAGTTGCAGTATAAAGCAACTTTACTCAACCAGCTTTATGTACCTTTTTATACTTAAATAATAAGATAAATCTTATTATCCGGGTAATAGCACATAAAGCATAAAAGTCAATTCCTCGTAATCAGTGTAAAGCTTTGTAAGAGCTTTCCACTGACGGTATCCAGTTTGTAACTGACTAGAATGTCAACTGGGCTTCGCTGCCATTGTCATTCTTTATCTTCCACTTGTTGTCTTCGACTCCAACTGGAAGGATTCTTCAACTGGTCAGTTCTCAACTGGAGGAAGTCTTCAGTTGCGTTGACTGTACGATGCAACTGGACTTCAATATATTTCTGGACAAATCTTCTTGGTCTCCAGGTGCAACTGGAGACTGGCCAGTTTCACTGAAACTGGTCCTAACAAGGGCTTTGAAAAGGATTTTAGAGAAAACTGTTGGAGATAACCCCAAGGTTTGGTCGAAGAAGTTGGATGACGCCTTGTGGGCGTTTAGGACGGCTTATAAGACGCCGATTGGCACCACGCCATACCGGTTGCTCTATGGCAAAACTTGCCATCTTTCTATTGAGATAGAGCATAAAGCGTATTGGGCGTTAAGGAATTTGAATTTGGACTTGATGGAGGCTAGTGAACTTAGAATGTTGCAACTTCATGAGCTTGATGAGCTTAGGTTAGGTGCTTATGAAAATTCTAGGCTTTACAAGGAAAGGACCAAAGTTTGGCATGATAAGAGGATCCGTAGAAAAGAGTTTAAGGTTGGAGCTAAGGTTTTGTTATTCTTGTCTAAGTTTAAGATCAAGCAACCTAAGCTAACTTCTAGGTGGATTGGACCTTTTGTGATTAAACATGTGTATCCGTCAGGTTATGTAGAGTTGTTTAAGAGAAATGGTGACGGTTCGTTCATTGTCAATGGTCATAGACTTAAGCTTTATTTGGAAGAAGAGCAAGTTGAGGGGATAATCGAGGAGATCCCCATTTTTGAATTCGAGACTTGAAAGTTGGTCGAGTCTAGCTAACGACTCGTTATTAACTTAAGCGCTTCTCGGGAGGCAACCCGTGTTATTTTATTGCACTTTATTTTCTTTTTATTAGTTAGATTTGATTTTGTTTTGTTAAGAAAGTGCAGGTGCAGATTTGATGTGATGCGGTTTCAGGTGAGTGTTTGTTTTAAGTATTGAATTTTTTTTTTCTTTGGGAATGTGAACAGTAACTCCCCACTGCGCCGCAGTGGGGGTGGTTCTTGAGTGACTGCGACGCAGTCTGTTAATTCTGGCCGCGGGTGAATTTTACCCCACTGCGCCGCAGTGGGGGAGGTCGAAACCCACTGCGCCGCAGTGGGCTTGTGGACTGGTCAACAGGGGAGCGGGGTCATTAAGTGAGTCAAAAGTTTCAGTTTTCTTTTCCCCCACAAAATTTATATCTATCTTTCTCTCCATCTTGAAACCGACTTGGCTCTAAAAACCCCCCAAGGACTCCTAAATTCACCCATTTATTCACTTAAAAGCTCGCATTTTCTTTCTTTCTCCTAGATTATCATCTCTACATTATCATCATGGGAAGAGGAGTAAGTTTTCTTGTTTATTTTCTTTATTTATTTCTTTATTTTTGATTTTTAATTTTTAGGGTTTTTAATTTCGTAATTAATTCTAGGGTTTTGTTGTTTATGGGCTAATGAGGCTAATGGGGTGGTTAATCTTTCATTTAAAACACTTGTTCATCCGATTTTGATTTTGATTTTGAAATTAGGGTTTTGAGAATTTAGAGATTTGTGATGAACAAGTGTGGGGGAGGTTAATGTTGGATTAGTTGGTGACTATTGCTTCATTATTGCTGAATTTGAGTATTTAATTAACCCCTATTTGGCTACCCATCGTGATGAACTGATGAACTTGCCCAGTTTTTCTTCGCCACTGCGCCGCAGTGGGTATGCATGTTGCCACTGCGCCGCAGTGGCCACCACCTGACCTGCACGTGATTACAATCTCATTGCGCCGCAGTGAGGGCTGCCAAGTCTCACTGCGCCGCAATGCAGACTTTCTGACCAGCGATTTTGTTTGTTATTACGTAATGGGTTAAGTCTTGCATTCTTAGTTCTCATGTTTTATTTGCTTTATGTATTTGATTGCAGGCCGCTGCTGACAAGAGGAAACAAGCTGAAGGCCAATCTAGTGAGGCAGCTAACGTGCCTCATAAAGCACCTAGGCGACAAGAGGAAGTGCCGCTTCACTTTGTGGGAGAGTTGAATGAAAGACATGCTTGGTTGCAATTTGATGATATTAGGCAACCTCACAAGAACAACTACTTGAACAAACTGTACAAGCTTCAAAAGCATCCCGTTTGCCCACCTAAGTATTTCACTCATACTCAGGCTCAATACTTTGGGGTGCAAGAAGATATTCGTCAGTGGTATTCTATGGGGATGAGAGTTGGTAATAGGGTGGTCAATTGCGAAATTTGGGATAGAGTGTTTCTTAACAGGGAACCAGTTTACCGGGAATTATGTTTGGAGTTTTATTCGACCTTGAGATTGACTAAGGAATTGCACAAGGTCAAAGACATTTTTGAGGAAAGGATTGTTGTGTTCTACTGTGGGGGAGAGAAGAGGAAGTTATCCATAGCAGAGTTTGGTCATTACGTAGGTATGTATTCTAGGCAAGAGTTGGATAACCTGGATTGGAGAAATCTTTTGAGGCAAGGATTTTATGTTAAGGCAGATTTGGGTGATGGTGAGTCCATTCCTCAGTATTGGACTCGGATTTCTGGGGGAGTGGCTTGGCTACTGGAGGTTATGGTAGTGTCTCTAAAATCAAAAGTGTTAAGTTACGGTTGCTCCACAGGATATTAGTGACATCTTTTGTTCAAAGGTCGACTCATTGGGATAAGGCCTATCAATTAGATTTGTGGTTGATGAAGCTGTTTTCTGAGGGGTCGCCTAGAAAGTTTGCATTGCCTCCGATGGTACTCTTGGACCGAATGTGCAACCATTCTGATTCTGAGCTTGTTTTGGGTCATTTTATCACCCGGATTTATAAAAGGATGGGAGTGTTCGAATTGGATGCGTGCCAGACGTATCTTTCTCAGGCCATCTATCAAGTGGATTTAACTTCTAAGGAGTTGATTAGGGCGAAGATAGTAAGGAAGAAGCAGGGGAATGTGCCGGAGAGACTGTTGGATGATGAGGGGGTTGTAGAGTCACCACCGCCGGATGTGGAGGAGGATGATGTTGATATGGAGGATGCTCCTCAGGAGCCACAGAGGAGGCGTGGCCGTAGCGGTTTTGATTTGACTGAGTTAGGATCCACAGTTCAGAAGATATATGAGGATCAACAGGAGAGCCGCCGGGCATTTGAGGCTTATCAGAGGCGGATGGACCAGGATATGACATGGGTTGGTTCACAGCAGGCCTACACGAACTATACATTGGACTATTATCAGCCTATGTGGAATGCACAATATCATGGGAACGAGTTTGTTCCATCAGATCCGGTTCCGAAGTTTAGACCACCACCTATTCATGTCCCCGATTATCGCCAGGGTGGTCAGTCTTTCTTCCCTATGACTGCCCCGGGGGACATGTCACCTCGGCCCCATAATTTGGGAGGATCTCCTCGTGGGCCAGTGCAGTTTGGTACTTTTCAGGGTGGACATGATGCTGGTGGATCCGGAGGTTTTGCTGGTGGACATGATGCCGGTGGTTCATCTTCCTTTGTTCCTGGTTTTGTTGCAGGTTCGAGTTCGGGTTTTGGCGGTGGACAGTCTGGAGGAGATGCTGGAGGCTCAGGTTCAAGTCAAGAAGAGGAGCGCAATTGGATTACTGACCTTTTTGGTCCACCCGGTCTTCCATATGGTTACCACGGGCAGTTGCAGTGAGGAGATAATGATTCCCATCCGGTACCGTGGATGGAATCATTTGGTGATTGATATTGTTGGTATTCTGATGACTGTATTTTTCTTATCTTTGTCTGGTATCCACCCTACAGGGTGATGAAACATTTGTACTCTTTTCTTTTCTTTTGTTCCTTTAATTTTCTGCATGAGACTTTAGATTAGTTTGAATTTTTGTATGGATATTTGGTTGTGTTTGTTATTTGAAGTTGGGCAGGTTCTATCCGTTTGATGGCCACACCTATTGTGCAACCCAACTGTGGGGGGGACCCGTTGGATTCTCTTTCTCACCTACATTCTGTGGCATCCATTGATTTGATTGTGTGATCGTGTGCATATGCTGGCAGTAAGTTCAACGCTTTATTGTTTATTGGTATGTTTACTGCCATTGTTTCACACGCAGCTCTCGCACCTTCCGTTTTGGGGCTAGTTTGTTTCTCCCATCAAGCAAAGTGTTCTTCCTTTTTAGGAAGCGCCATTTGTGACGCGGGGTCGACTTACTTGTTTTGAAACGGAGTGTGTCCTTAATCCGGTATGTGTTCTCATTCTTTCTATCTATCTTGCTTACCCCTATTTACCTTTGTTTGACCGAATATGGACATTGAGGGCATTGTCCATCTTAAGTGTGGGGGGGGGGGTGGCAAATAGGTTTAAGCAACCGGATATATCTCTTTTGTTGTTTTGCCATTGGGTATTCAACCGGTCTTGTGGATGTGTCCCTCTCATAGGCTTTTGGATTTTATCCAAGGGTAAGGGTTTCTATTTTGAACTCTGAACTATGATGTGCATGTTTGAGATTGGTGGTTTCAATTTGGTAGGATAACGGAAGATGATATGATTTGAAACTTGTGTTGAGCTTGTCCTTGTGGTAAATTGCTTTTGTCACTTAATTCATAATAACTTAATGAGCAATTTTACTACAAAATTTTTCCTTGGCAAAATTTTAATCAGCGAAATGTGTTCTGAACGGTTATTGGGCTAATCCTTGTGGATTGATAACATTACTTGCATACTCAAATTTCCCAATCACCTAAAGTTGTGAGATTCATCATTCATTTATAGATGTGCTAGGTGTTTACGGTTTTGGTTTGATTGCCTTGTAATTTGTCCCTCTCTTAGGCTCTTGGATTTATTCGGGAGTAAGGGTTCCATTTCGAACTCTGAACTAAGATGTGCGAATTTGAGGTTTATTTATTCCATTTTCGGGTTCATTTCTTTGATATGAGTGTGTCGGTGATGTGTTGAGCTAGAACTTGGCCTGGTGATCGTTACGAGACCGCAGTGAGATCACTTTTGTGATATAAGTACATTGGATGACGAATTGGCATATTAGGTTTGACCCGTATTTTCTTTCTTTCTTTTCACCTTTGCTTTTGTATATTTTTACCTTTACTATACATACACTTTCTTTCCTTCCTTTGTAAACCTTTGTTGCACTCATCCTTAGTGCAAAGTACACTTATACATCCCTTTTAACTTAGCCTTTTCCTTTGTATATATCCACTTATATATGTAAACTTTACCTAATTATACCTTACTATACCGATAGTCTAATCTGGGGGGCCATTGATTGTCATTGGTTTGTTTGGATGGTTTGGGAGAGCTTCAGTGGGTTGTCTAGTGGAATATTCTTGTCTATGAGAATACGTCAATTGGTCAAGTTATTGAGGATTATCTTGGATTATTCAAAGGAAGTAAGTGTTATAGACATGTTCATCATTGTAAGAGGGTGCCTACTAGTAGAGTAAAAGTGGTTCAATAATGAAAAAAAAAATGAAAAAAGTGAAATAAGAAAAAAAAAAGAAAAAAAAAAAGAACTTGGGCTACTAGTGGGTACTTCTCATTTTTAGATGTCTAAAGTTTTGTTGTATCATTAAGAATGGAAGACTTGGTTGAATTGAAGTTGTTTGAAGTTGATACACCACAATGGTGTCGGGTTTACTTGGTTACTTTTGGAGGTGTCTTAGCGGGATAACATCTTATGGGTTGGTGGCAATCAATGGTACGGGTTTTGATTAGACTATTTTGTACATATTTCATACATACCCTATACTTTTGATTGTTTCCTTTCATTTCTAGCCTACACTCCCATACTCCATTGTAAATATCCATTATATATACCTTAGCCTAACTATACAACCGTCCTATATGCCTATTTTGATGATGTACTTGGTGCTCACGCCATGTCGGTGGAGCTATGATCCTTGTTCAAGCCTATGGTAAGATATGCATCACGACCGAGCAATGAGTGATTTTTCATATATATTCAACCCCAATAGTAAGTTCGTTAGAGTAGGATGATTTTGATAGGCTCATTTGTTTCACTTTTGCTTAGTCGTGTTATTGAGGCTTGTGGATTGTTCAGATATTGTCAAACATTTCGGATTTTCATTTAAGATTAAAACTGCTTCACCAAAGTCCTTGTCATCGACATACTTGGTTTGGCTTCTTTTTGGAAATTTGTAATGTGTTTTATGTAGCTTCGTGCCAAGGAATGCTTTTTGCTTAATTTCCAGATTTGCTTGAGGACAAGCAACGCTCAAGTGTGGGGGGATTTGATGTGACCAATTTATATAGATCGCCCACATCATTTTTGGCCTTTTTCGTATGTGTTTTGAGTCGATTTTGTATGCATTTGGCGTGTTTATGGTGTTTGTTAGTGCTTTCAGGTTCTTAGCAGGTTGCGCGTCCATTTGGTACATTTTCTGATGATTTTTGGCCAAGAAGTTGACCCGAGTGTTCGAGTGATGTTGATAAAGAAGAACAAAGATTTCAACAGATATGCACTGCGCCGCAGTGGGTGGGTTATTGCCCCAATGCGCCGCAGTCAAAGGGTGCCAAGGCCAAAGCTTTCCAGTGATTTAACACTGCGCCGCAGTGGGAGTGCACGTGTCCCACTGCGCCGCAGTCAAGGTCGAGAAAAAAGATATGCTTTTCAGAGATTTAACACTGCGCCGCAGTGGGAGTGCACTAGCCCCACTGCGCCGCAGTGAGAGCACACTGTTAAGTATAGAATTCGAGCTTTTGTGTGTGTTAGAGTGTGTGTTAATGGCGGTTTGAAGAGAGAGAAAGTAGAGAGAGAGTAGAGAGAAGTCAGGGAAAGATTAGTTTGTATTATGGGTGAAAAGTTACAATTAACATAATGGAGGGGGTTTATATACATATGAGCTATTTATACTATGCCCCCTTCCATTGTAACAGATTACAATGTGAGTCCCTCGATAGCTATGGATCGCTCTCGAGATCGTCTATGGTTATGTCGTGAGTGCGGAATCCTCACGAGATAACTGTTTGATTAGTTATCTATATTATTGCTAATTAACAAGAGTGTAATCAGCCTTAATTGCACTATATTCGTTTGCTATTGATTGCCAACGAACTTAGATACTTTAGGTGTGTGTGATATATCGACTGGATCCTCATTTTAGGGTTTCCAATCGTTTATATACGTTTATAATCGATATTGGGCCTGCTGGGCTTTGTTCTTACGAACTTAGCAGCCCAGCCCTTAGAACGAATATAATCTTCGTTCGTTCCTAACGAAGATCATCTTCGTTAGTACTAAAAACCATCAACATCTTATGCTTAGTTATTTTCCTAGTACTTTGTGTACAAGAACCTAACATATATTATGATTGTACTTGTATGACATACATAACAACCATCATATATAAACATATATAAAACACCAAAACATGTAATCAATCATTACTAAAACACAAAGTCCATAATCTATCAATTACATATAAATGAATAAGACATAATCAAATCTAAGTTGCTGTTGTCACATCAACGTGCATCAACAAACTCCCCCTTGACAGCAGCATCTTCGATTTCTTCAGTCTTCAAAAAATCTTGTCATCCATCAAATAACAATCGCTTGCTATTGGCATGGATATTCTCGTGTAAGCAGACTTGGATAATCTTACGATATCGACTTTCTTCATATTTCCAAAACGGCAAAAATGAACATTCTGTATCGTATAATTTCCTCAGATCATTTCTTGAGAAGTTGACCAACTGCATTGGATCATACATCCTTCTCAACAAAATCTTCTTCTTTGAATCTGCATACATCTTAGCTTCACCAGAATCTCGATCAATCTCCCAATTGTCCATTTTATCCAAGACATCTTGTGTCCATTTCTTGGCAGGGACTTTGATCATGCACTTGATATCACGCTGAATATACTCAATGCTTTTGTCTGGCTTCACCACTTTCTTCTTTCTTCTTGGCTCAATACGAAACTTCGGTTTTTCTGAATCTTTCATATTCAATCTCAGCCTGAAATCTTCATGAAGCTTCTTACCAAGAACATCAGCAAGACCGTACTCACTTGGATTTATAATCCAATTGTTTCCTAGTTCATGTAAATCTTCTTCACATAAACTTCTGAAATGTCTTTCTTTCCATGCTAAATACTGACAACCTTCTGGTCTTTTAAGAACAAATAGCTTCAGTTCTTCATCATAAAACCAACTCCAGATTATTGTCTTGTATTTTGCAGCATCTTTGTCTGAGATATGAGTCCAATACACAGAGGGTCTTAGAGTATCCCTAGTGACTATAAATTCACAAACACTTTTTCCAGGCACAAGCCTATCAATCACTTGTAATGGATCATCATCTCTGAGAGGAACTGGAAATTCATTTGGATTAAACGATCTTGTCAAGTTAATTTCATATGCAAAAGGAACTAATGCGTCATCAACCTTAGCAAATACCACAAAGTTTAAAACTTTAGCATTGCTACTAAACGAAACTTGAAGCATTCTTTCCTTCACATCTTTTCTCTTTAACTCCAATGCTTTTCTTTCTTCTGTAGATGGATCGCCAGGAATTGAGTCCCAAACATCATCAAACCCATAAGGTTTCTTGAATATATCCATATCCGGTTCAGGAACAAATTCTCCTTCCTCAAGTTCATCTCCATCGAAGAATAATTCTGCCTCATCTGTTTCATCTATTAAGATTACACAGAATAAACACCAGAGTATAATGAATAATCATGATAATAATAATAATAAAGATGAAATATAATTGCATTAAGGTAAGATATATTACATTTACATGTCATAACTTATTACATGCAACCTATAATATACTTCATCTAATCTTTATCAATATCATAAGTTGAATCAGAATTAGAATCAGATTCCAAAGCAGTTGGCTTTTGAATCTGTAATTCTTTTTCTCTTTCAGTAACTGCTTCTTGTTGTTTATCTAACAAGGCATCAAATACATCATGAAATGCGTTTTCTTCAGAATAATAGTCATGTCCAAATTTTGCTTCAACTTCACGCTTTAATCGTTCAGTTTCAGCTTCAACTTGATCATCACTTAAGTAATCTATTGATTCTAAAGAGTTACCTGAGCTGTCAAGTGCTTCAATGACCTCAGCATCTCGAGGAGCACTTGATCCACCAGCACCAGATGTACCAACTTCATGAGCAGTATCTCCTGCAGTCTCCCCCTGAATCTCAACACCCTTTCCTTTGTCAGAAACTGGGCGAGAATCACTTCTATTACCAGCATCATCAGCATCATCATCATCATTCTGACGTCTTGGCTGAGCTACTGATAATCTGCAAACCTCTTCAGGTACATCTCCCCCTTGATTCTTGACCCAGTTGATGAGAAAGGTCAACGCAGCTCGGGTATCCGTAAGATCAGACTCTAAAGTATTAACACGAGCCTCTAAAACATCTACACGGCGAACTAGCGGAAGAGGAGGAACAACTGGCATCCTTGGCAAAACAGGTAAAGGACGCAACAGTGGAGGCAAAGTGACACTACCAGCAACAGAGGCAATCTGTGCTGTAGATACAGTAGGGATAGCAACAGTAGTTGGACATGCATGTTCAGGAACCGATACTGAAGTAGCCTCAGTAGTCCGCGCACGCTTAGCTCTGCTATACATAAGAGAAGCATCCGAAGTTCTTTTAAGAGTCTCGGTATGAACTGGACTCGTTGCATTCTCCGGATCACTGATATCTTCAAACAGTTTAGCTAATTCAGGATCGTTCTGAGCCGCAACCTCAGGATCAATACTTGCATCAAGCTCCATAACCTTATCTCGAGCTGTATCAGAAACTGTAGGAGACGAATGACATGCCTTGCTCCTACGTTCTCTGCGTAACTCACCAGATATGCCTTCTCGAGAAAAGTGATAAGAACGATCTCCTTCAGAAGCAACGTCACTTTCAGACTCAATCGGAACATCATGAACACTTTTTGTTCGATTTTCATTGCCAGAATCAGCAGCATCACTATCATATCCTTCTGTATCTGCTTCAACAATATCATCACCACCATCATTCCCACTATCAGAATCATCATCAGAACGATCATCTGAACTGTCATCTGAACTCTCTTCATCTTCATGATCAGAGTTGTCTTCATCATCCACTAACATATCGTCCTCAAAACGAGAGCGATAATTTGGATTAATCAGATGACCAAACAGTGGTGGATCAGTCAGACCAGCCACATTGCCTGTGTTAGCTGCCAAATCAGCATATAAACGTAATGGCCAAGCATGAGGTACATAACGAGGACCTTGATCAAATATCAAGTTAGGACAAAAGTGCCTAACGATTGCCATAACAAAACGTGGATATAAAAGAAACCTATTTCGCGGTTTAGCATTAATTTGACCAATAAACTCATGAAAGAAGAATGTTGAAAACGGATAAGGACGATTATAGATCAAAGCAATCATTTGTGAAGAAAGCTGAGCAGAAAGTTGATCAAACCCCGCCTTACGATTACTCAGACTTACTAACAAAGCGTAAGCAAGGTATCTCCAGCGTCCTTGAAATCCACTCTTATCAAATGGAAGCTTTATCTGACCAGCAAACCCCATTCTTTGAAAGCACCGACGAATAAAGTCAAATTCATACGCTAATTCTACTGCTTCGTCTGATTCCTCACCCAAGTGTAGAATTTCACGAAGTATCGCAGCATTAAAATCAAAGGTAATTCCTGCAACAGTTGCTCGAATAATGCTACTACCATCAACCATTACTTGATGAGCAGTTCTCCAGAAATCATCAATGTACTGCCTAACCAATCTTGGTGAATCACAAAATGCAAAAGACAGTCTTGAACGAGCAATAAAGTTAAACATTTCATGATAGCGTTCTGAATTATGCTGATCGGGATCCAGATTTAAGGCCAAGTTGTGCTTCTTAAAGAACTGACGAGGAGCAAGAGCCATTTCTGCAAAACAAATCATAATATAAAAACAGTTATTAGTACAAGAAATGAATCACAGGTTAAATAAACTTAATCACTAATTTCAGAGGTTAAACTGTTCGAAATTAGTCGTTAAGTTCGTTTAGCTAAGATTGAACGAAGATAGACTTAAGTTCGTTAGTTAAGAAGGAACGAAGATAGACATTAAATTCGTTGATTAGGAATGAACGAAGATAGACTTAAATTCGTTGGATAACATTAAACGAAAATAGATATTAAGTTCGTTGGTAACAATGAACGAAGATAGCTTTTGAAGCATAAATAAATTCGTTTGTCACTAGAACTTCTAAGTTCGTTGAAGGAAAAAGTCTAAGTTCGTTTATCATCATCTAAGTTCGTAGTCATTCTGAACGGTCTGTGGTTCCAAAATCAAATAAGTCGATTTCAAAAACATTGATTAACCCTTGTTTTGCCCGAAATTAGTTACAAAACAATCATAACACTTAAAAAGAACATAACCCAAATCGATTTTGTAAACGAATTAAGGTTGGATATATATATGGATGGGTAAAAAATGGGTCAAAATGGGTCGGGTCAAGGGTCGGTCGAAAATAAGAGGAACGAACTTAACATTCGTAAAACAAATGCAAACGAAGTTAGTAACTATCTTCGTGAGCACAATTTTGTACTTAGAAAAATTCTGCAAGATTCGTCATCACAAAATTTCAACAAAAATCGAAATAATAAGTCGAAAATCAACTGAAATCAAAGTATTTGATTGATGAATATCTTGGGGTTAAGCAGCTTAAAGTCGTTTGGGAATAAAAAAGAGAAAAAACGAATTAAGGTTGGATATATATATGGATGGGTAAAAAATGGGTCAAAATGGGTCGGGTCAAGGGTCGGTCGAAAATAAGAGGAACGAACTTAACATTCGTAAAACAAATGCAAACGAAGTTAGTAACTATCTTCGTGAGCACAATTCCAAACGAAGTTAATTTTCTTAAGCACAATTCCAAACGAAGTTAGTAACTATCTTCGTGAGTACAATTTTGTACTTAGAAAAATTCTGCAAGATTCGTCATCACAAAATTTTCAACAATGCAACCCCTTTGACCTAAACCTGTACATAGCAATAACTCGTTAAAAACAACTTGTTCATGCCTTGTATCAAAAAGAACCACCATCTAAACTCATCATTTATAATGTAAGTATTTTACAAACATTACAATCTTGAATAGAAACAAAACCCCATGATCTAAAATCAACCATTAACAAACCTGAAAATAATCAATCGTCATACAAACAGAGTTACCAACCATGACCATGAGACGGAGAACAGTTCACTAATCACTGAGTTGCTTGACGGCCAACCATCTTGAAACACTTAAGTCCCATATTAGATGCCGTCTACAAAATTAACAAACAATGAATAGTCCAAAAATCCAATGAAGAACTTTATAAAGTTTCCGAAATCAAGTCATAAGTCAAGGTACGGGAATCAAAAGAAACATGTATCAACACTGATTATTTTCACTAAATACATGAAATGTAAAGTAAATAAATACTCTAAAGACAGATTCATGTATTCTTTCTTCACGTGCTTATTATTGCATCACAACATTGTCATTTCACACCAAAGATCTTATCTCAACGATATCATCAGTATGATTAACACTGTGTTGTAATCAAGGATCAGCACCCCAACTTTATCTTCTTAACCTGAGCACTGCATACTTACCACAAACTCATTAACGCATTAAGAGCAAAGGCATAATAATGCAGAAAAGTTAAGCTAAAACACACAAAATTAGGATTAACAATTATGAACTAATCAAGATTTTAACATAAGATCAAGGTAGGTCATTCCATTGTCAAACCCTAAAATGTCACCAAGTTATAAATTAAAATCTTAACTTGTAGCAACTGAAAATTTGTGAGATTTCAAATAACTTTGACTTTTCACAAAACACTTAAAATATCATTTTCTATTATCCCGCCAAATTGAAGACACCAATTTCAAATGCGCACATCACAGTAAAGAGCTCGAAATGGAAAACCACAAGGAGACTCCTACCCTTGAAGAAAATCCAAAGGCCTATGAGAGGGACACACCCAGAAAACCAGTAGAATTCGCAGTGGCAAGACAATAAAAGATCATTTTCTAAACTTAAACAAATTAATGTTCATATCAGAAAATCTTCTTTTGACACAAACCACACAACCTCATCAAGAATTCTCATGAATGAATTCAGTAAATCATATACTCAGAATTGGAATAGGATCTCTCGTGCAATAAGAACTTATAAAATACTATTTTGACTCAATATAAAGAAAAATAAATTAGAATTAAAATAACCGAATAATAAACTAAGCTATACACTAATTAACTTGAATTTATTCATCATTTATTCATTATTTACATGATGCTTGGTTACTGCTGATTAGATCAGTTTAGCATGTTACATAAACCTGTAGGTGAGAAATAATTCTCTTATTATTAGTTATGAACAGTGACCCAACAACGATTACCGGTATGTTTGTCCACTTAAACACTTGGTACTTCCAGTTTCCTTTATGGTTTGTGACACTTTCGTATTACTTGAGCCAAGGACAGTCACCATGTAACTTAGTAAGTTACTCATGCCACAATTATAGGTTTGCGAACTTATGTGACCCACAGTCAAGCATACACTTAAAATCGACAGAGCATTAAAGTCCTTAACCAGATGTGTTTATAAGCGTTACAACTTAGAAGTCACCATGGTTAATGATCTTTCGATCAAGAGTCAGAACAAACACATTTGATGCTTAGTGCATGATTCGAATTGGCTATTCTTCATTGCTTCCTTGACATTAACTTCATTGATGTGCATCAATTTGATACTTCAGAATTGGAATAGGATCTCTCGTGCAATAAGAACTTATGAAAATACTATTTTGACTCAATATAAAGAAAAATAAATTAGAATTAAAATAACCGAATAATAAACTAAGCTATACACTAATTAACTTGAATTTATTCATCATTTATTCATTATTTACATGATGCTTGGTTACTGCTGATTAGATCAGTTTAGCATGTTACATAAACCTGTAGGTGAGAAATAATTCTCTTATTATTAGTTATGAACAGTGACCCAACAACGATTACCGGTATGTTTGTCCACTTAAACACTTGGTACTTCCAGTTTCCTTTATGGTTTGTGACACTTTCGTATTACTTGAGCCAAGGACAGTCACCATGTAACTTAGTAAGTTACTCATGCCACAATTATAGGTTTGCGAACTTATGTGACCCACAGTCAAGCATACACTTAAAATCGACAGAGCATTAAAGTCCTTAACCAGATGTGTTTATAAGCGTTACAACTTAGAAGTCACCATGGTTAATGATCTTTCGATCAAGAGTCAGAACAAACACATTTGATGCTTAGTGCATGATTCGAATTGGCTATTCTTCATTGCTTCCTTGACATTAACTTCATTGATGTGCATCAATTTGATACTTCAGAAATATTCTTCATTATTTCTTTATTCTTCGGTATTTTGTTTTAGCCAATCGAGATCATGATGGTTTTAATAGTTGCTTTAGAAGCTAAAACCCATTTTGTTCTGTTTAGATTGACATACACGAATGCATGCGAATCCCCCCTATGGTTTACAAACACATCCAATCGCAAACCAAATGCTAAATCTTTCTCAAGTTTTAAGGATGGCACAATTCACTTGAAAAGTCCATATTCAAGGCCATATGCTGACGTGTTTCCCACAAGAACATTGTATAAATTAAGTTCAGATTGAAGGAAACCTTGGTACTTTGTGCCTACCGATATATCCTTAATTGTAATCACTGAACTGAGCAGTTATGTTACGATTAAACAGGCTTAAAAGCTAAGTATCGTCACGTCTAATCATTTAGTGCAGTGACCGTACTTCATTTATTATATTTTTGGATTTTCCAATTTTTTTTGATGTTTTTGGATTTTTCAGACACTAGATATGTACAAACTTATACTAAAACAACTCTTTTTGTATTTTAATGACTCTATCTATACACGACTTAAACTACAAAGACACAAAACCGAAAAATTTAAGTTCTTTGAGAGAAACTACTCGGCATTCTTCATACCATTGAGTTGATATAACAACTCATGACGAGGTCTATCAAAAGTTTTAGTATAAAGATCAGCAAGGTTATCATCAGTAACAACCTTTTCTAAATGAATAAGCTTTTTCTCAAAACAGTCACGCAAAAAATGATGCTTTATATCTATGTGCTTGGTGACTTTAAAGTTTTTCGGATTCTTAGTAATATCTATGGCAGACTTATTATCAATACAAATAGGAGAGTCTGAGATATCCATACCATAGTCGCGCAATTGTTGCTGTATCCAAAGTACCTGAGAACAGCATTGACCAGCAGCTATGTACTCTGCTTCACAGGTAGACTGTGCAACAGATGTCTGCTTTTTGCACTGCCACGATATAATTCTCCCCCCTAAAAGTTGACATCCACCTGACGTTGATTTCCTATCCGAACTGCAGCCACCATAATCCGAATCAGTATAAGCTTTGAATTCAAAGGAACCATGCATGGGATACTAAAGCCCTAGACGAGGCTTGGCCTTCACATAACGAAGAATCCTTTTCGCAGCTTTCATATGCGACTCTTTCGGATTAGCCTGATATCTAGCACACATGCAAACAGCAAAGGTAATGTCTGGACGTGAAGCCGTCAGATACATCAAAGAACCAATAATAGCCCGATATTGAGTTGCATTGACTTCTGGATCATTAGTCTTATCAGGACACAGCCCATGATTAGTCTGAATGGGAGTAATTGCATCTTTAGCATCGGTCATTCGAAACCTTGTGAGAAGATCCTGAACATACTTGCTTTGATGAATAAAGAACCCATCCTTCAGTTGATCCACCTGTAATCCAAGGAAGAAAGTTAATTCCCCCATAGCACTCATTTCGAACTTTTTTTTTTTTTTTTTTTTTTTTTTTTTTTTTTTTTTTTTTTTTTTTTTTTTTTTTTTTTTTTTTTTTTTTTTTTTTTTTTTTTTTTTTTTTTTTTTTTTTTTTTTTTTTTTTTTTTTTTTTTTTTTTTTTTTTTTTTTTTTTTTTTTTTTTTTTTTTTTTTTTTTTTTTTTTTTTTTTTTTTTTTTTTTTTTTTTTTTTTTTTTTTTTTTTTTTTTTTTTTTTTTTTTTTTTTTTTTTTTTTTTTTTTTTTTTTTTTTTTTTTTTTTTTTTTTTTTTTTTTTTTTTTTTTTTTTTTTTTTTTTTTTTTTTTTTTTTTTTTTTTTTTTTTTTTTTTTTTTTTTTTTTTTTTTTTTTTTTTTTTTTTTTTTTTTTTTTTTTTTTTTTTTTTTTTTTTTTTTTTTTTTTTTTTTTTTTTTTTTTTTTTTTTTTTTTTTTTTTTTTTTTTTTTTTTTTTTTTTTTTTTTTTTTTTTTTTTTTTTTTTTTTTTTTTTTTTTTTTTTTTTTTTTTTTTTTTTTTTTTTTTTTTTTTTTTTTTTTTTTTTTTTTTTTTTTTTTTTTTTTTTTTTTTTTTTTTTTTTTTTTTTTTTTTTTTTTTTTTTTTTTTTTTTTTTTTTTTTTTTTTTTTTTTTTTTTTTTTTTTTTTTTTTTTTTTTTTTTTTTTTTTTTTTTTTTTTTTTTTTTTTTTTTTTTTTTTTTTTTTTTTTTTTTTTTTTTTTTTTTTTTTTTTTTTTTTTTTTTTTTTTTTTTTTTTTTTTTTTTTTTTTTTTTTTTTTTTTTTTTTTTTTTTTTTTTTTTTTTTTTTTTTTTTTTTTTTTTTTTTTTTTTTTTTTTTTTTTTTTTTTTTTTTTTTTTTTTTTTTTTTTTTTTTTTTTTTTTTTTTTTTTTTTTTTTTTTTTTTTTTTTTTTTTTTTTTTTTTTTTTTTTTTTTTTTTTTTTTTTTTTTTTTTTTTTTTTTTTTTTTTTTTTTTTTTTTTTTTTTTTTTTTTTTTTTTTTTTTTTTTTTTTTTTTTTTTTTTTTTTTTTTTTTTTTTTTTTTTTTTTTTTTTTTTTTTTTTTTTTTTTTTTTTTTTTTTTTTTTTTTTTTTTTTTTTTTTTTTTTTTTTTTTTTTTTTTTTTTTTTTTTTTTTTTTTTTTTTTTTTTTTTTTTTTTTTTTTTTTTTTTTTTTTTTTTTTTTTTTTTTTTTTTTTTTTTTTTTTTTTTTTTTTTTTTTTTTTTTTTTTTTTTTTTTTTTTTTTTTTTTTTTTTTTTTTTTTTTTTTTTTTTTTTTTTTTTTTTTTTTTTTTTTTTTTTTTTTTTTTTTTTTTTTTTTTTTTTTTTTTTTTTTTTTTTTTTTTTTTTTTTTTTTTTTTTTTTTTTTTTTTTTTTTTTTTTTTTTTTTTTTTTTTTTTTTTTTTTTTTTTTTTTTTTTTTTTTTTTTTTTTTTTTTTTTTTTTTTTTTTTTTTTTTTTTTTTTTTTTTTTTTTTTTTTTTTTTTTTTTTTTTTTTTTTTTTTTTTTTTTTTTTTTTTTTTTTTTTTTTTTTTTTTTTTTTTTTTTTTTTTTTTTTTTTTTTTTTTTTTTTTTTTTTTTTTTTTTTTTTTTTTTTTTTTTTTTTTTTTTTTTTTTTTTTTTTTTTTTTTTTTTTTTTTTTTTTTTTTTTTTTTTTTTTTTTTTTTTTTTTTTTTTTTTTTTTTTTTTTTTTTTTTTTTTTTTTTTTTTTTTTTTTTTTTTTTTTTTTTTTTTTTTTTTTTTTTTTTTTTTTTTTTTTTTTTTTTTTTTTTTTTTTTTTTTTTTTTTTTTTTTTTTTTTTTTTTTTTTTTTTTTTTTTTTTTTTTTTTTTTTTTTTTTTTTTTTTTTTTTTTTTTTTTTTTTTTTTTTTTTTTTTTTTTTTTTTTTTTTTTTTTTTTTTTTTTTTTTTTTTTTTTTTTTTTTTTTTTTTTTTTTTTTTTTTTTTTTTTTTTTTTTTTTTTTTTTTTTTTTTTTTTTTTTTTTTTTTTTTCCCCCATAGCACTCATTTCGAACTTAGCCTTCATGCTCTGCTCAAACTCCTTGCACATGGTCTTATCAGATGAACCAAAAATGATATCATCAACGTAAACCTGTACAAGCAAGTAGTCCTTCCCTTTCCATTTGATGAACAACGTGCTGTCAATAGAACCTCGAGTAAAACCATTTTCATGCAAATGTGTAGACAGTTTTTCATACCATGATCGAGGAGCCTGATGTAAACCATATAGAGCCTTATCAAGACGATATACTCTATTGGGAAAATCTGGATCCTCAAACCCTTGAGGTTGATCTACATACACTTCTTCTCGAATTTCTCCATACAAAAAGGCACTCTTTACGTCAAGTTGATACACCTTTATACCTTGATAGCTAGCAAATGCCAGAAATAATCGAATAGCTTCTAGTCTAGCTACAGGTGCAAAAGTCTCATCGTAATCAAAACCTTCTTGTTGCTCAAATCCTCTAACTACCAACCGAGCCTTATTGCGAGTGACAACACCTTTGTCATCCTTTTTACAACGAAAAACCCATCGCGTAGATAAAGGAGATTCACCATGAGGTAAGTCAACTAACTTCCATACATCAAGCTTCCGAAACTGAGCCAATTCTTCTTGCATCGCCTCAACCCATGACGGATCTTTAAGAGCCATACCAACATTCTTAGGCTCAACCTGAGAGATGAAGCAATAGTACAAGTACCAAGTAATCGCCCCAGTATCCTTAACCTCAGCAAACATACTTGACATTTGCTTATGCTGATTCCTCGTGCGAGTAGAGGCAGAGGCATCACCAATAATTTGATCTACTGGATGATCCTTGTTGACTCTTGTCTGAGGAACCTTATCGACCGTAAGATCACTTCCCAAGTTTGTCTGCACATTCTGCAAATTGGGCTTTTTGTTGTGCAACAGCTCATAACAAGTCTTCTTAAACCGTTTAACTGTTAAAACCCAATTCAAAATGTGGCAAGCTGTATTCACCGCCTCTCCCCAGAAAGTAATAGGAAGCCCTGAATCAGCAAGCATCGTCCTGGCTGTTTCTATCAATGTCCTGTTCTTCCTTTCAGCTACTCCATTCTGTTGTGGCTCATAAGGTGCACTGAATTGATGTTGAATTCCTTTGGTCAAGCAAAATGCAGTAATAGTATTATTCTTGAACTCAGTGCCATTGTCACTCCTGATTCTCTTCACTTTAATCTCATGGACATTCTCTACTTGTTTAATGAAATCCATAAATCGAGCAGCAGTCTCATCCTTGGTCTTCAAAAAGAATACCCATGAGAATCTTGAGTAATCATCAGTGATCACCAAACAGTAAGACATCCCTCCAATGCTTCTTATGTTCACAGAACCAAAGAGATCCATATGAAGTAACTCGAATGGTTTGGATATAGAATTTTGCACCTTTGATTTATGGGGATTCTTATGTTGCTTCCCTTTCAAACACGGTACACATTTATCTTCCATCCCAAACTTCTTTACCGGAACACCTTCAACTAATTCAAGACTGACAAGTTCATTCATCTTCCGAAAGTTGATATGTCCCATTCTTCGATGCCATAGGAGAGATTCCGACTCATTGGCCTTGCTCAACAAACAAAGGGACTCCTTTGGATTATCAACACCTAAAACTAAACCATAGATGTCTCTCTTCCTAGGAGCTCTGAGCATAATCCATTCTTCAGGAATAACAAAACCCGGCTTCAAGATGAATGCCTCCTTTTCTGTGAAATAAACATTGTTGCCTTTGTCACAGATCTGTGAGACACTCATAAGATTATGAGTAAGTTGTTCCACAAAGTTTACTCGTTCTAGAGTAAGTTGTCCATTGACGACATCTCCTTGACCGGTGATGTTACCGCCCTTGGATCCAGCAAAACTAACATATGACCCATGTATATCAACATAATTGGACAAAAGCTTCTTGTCCCCTGTCATGTGCCTGGAGCATCCACTGTCAAGGTACCACAAATGAATTGGTTTCCTAGGAACTCCCTGCACATAAAATGAGATAAGTTAGTTTTCGTGTGGGACCCAAACCTTCATTGGTTTGGGTCGTCCCTTCTCATCCTTGAGAAGAAGTTCAGTCCAATATCCATTGCTAGAAGCCTTGGATGGAACACGTTTCTCATCTTGTCTTCTCACTGGAGAAGTCTTCGGACCTCTCGTTGGAGAAGTTCTTGGAGAATGAGGGCCAAAAGAAGGTCGAACACTTGAGTGAACCCGGTCATAAAATGAATTACAACTTGGAGATGTTTGAGACTGACTCGAACTCCCAGTGGGGGTCGTGAATCTATCTTCTCTAGGTGATATACTCCTAGATTCAGGAGATACTTTCCTTTTTTGAGTTGAATTCCTATGAACATTTCCTGTAAAACCTTTTGGTGAAGATTCTCTTCGTTGAGGTATAGTAAACGGTTTTGGAGAAGATTGAACTTTAGTCTCATTAACCAGTTTATCATTACCCAACCCTCTTTTTCCTTCCGAGGTTGAAACCTTTGAAGGAGAACCTGATCTCCGAGGTCTATTAGGACAAACACTGTAAACATGACCTTTTTCATGACACGCAAAACAAGAAAGGACCTTGACCTTTTTCTTTGTATCTACCTTTTTATCGGTACCTACATAATCAATTTTAGTCCTAGTGTCCACTGTCTTACTTGTTTTTCTAGTATCATCAAAGTCACGTTTAATTGGTGAATTCCTAGACTTTCTAGCATCATCTATCTCATCTTTACCTATTGGAGACTTCTTAAGTGCAGGCATAAGGATTTGCTTCAAAGTCCTAGTAGCTACTTCATCAACAGCTGATCTATCCTCAGATTTTCGAGTTTTAGTCTGCCTAGCCAAAGGAGTGAGACGTGACTGACTTAATTTCTTCATGTCCTCAACAGTCACATCCCAGACTTTATCAATCCTTTTAGGGTCAATAGATTCTAAATTCCTAATTTGATTATTCTTCGATTCAATTTCATCATACATTTTATTCACAATTTTACAAACATGAACAATAGTATGTAAGGAATAAGATACCTGTTGGTCAGCTTCTTTACAATCGGCCATGTAGGCAACAAAGTCATCTACAGTCATCCCTTCAGGAATCTCAAAATCTTTCATCTGCTCTTCAATCGTCTTCTCGACCTTTTCAGTAGCAGAATCTTCATTAACTTCAGTAGCTTTTACCTCTGCAGTAGCTTTCACTTCCTCTTGGTTCTTATCATCTTCGAACTCATCTTCAGATTCGGAATCAGTATCATAAACACCCTCAGCATAACTTTCCACTTTCGAACTTTGAACATTTTCATACAAATGCTCATCATTATGGTAAACTGTGGTGTCAAGAAAGTCATCAGGAGAGTCCACAATATGAGCCATATCATCAACAATTTCAGCCAAATAAGCATTATTGGCCTCATCCTGTGGAAGATTCCAGACATAAGAACCATCAGATTGAACAGCTACGATGGCCTTGTCATTTGCAGCAATATCTTCAGTCAACACAAGTGCTCTATTTGCATTCTGATTATATGGACGATTACCACTTCTGTCTTGTCGCGTAGGGGTAGTATTGACATCCCTCTTTGGTCGTTGACACTCTCTAGCGAAGTGTCCAAATCCATCACAGTTGTAACACTATCTTTCTGACCAAAAGGAATAGACTTATTTTGAACAATACCTTTCAATTTCTCTTCCTTTTTAGGTTGAGACGAACCTCCTACAGACTCTTTTGTTTTCTTAGGCAACTTGGTTTCGGGAATTGAGTCTTTTGGTTTACTAGCTTCAGTACTAGATTGAAGTAGAACTTCAGGAATGTTGGGTTCAACGGAGGTATAATTGTTGTTGAAAGGTGGAGGAACATCGTTATAAGAGATCTTAACTGGGTCTAGACTCTTAGTGGAAGAATCCTCAAATTTGTTCATATGCATTAACAGTTCAGAATGCCTAGCAGAATCTAATTTAGCATTTAAATCCAAAATCTCTATCTTAGCATCAGCTAGTTCTTTTTCGATAGTGGCACACTTCTTTGCTAACAAAAAAAAAAAAAAAAAAAAAAAAAAAAAAAAAAAAAAAAAAAAAAAAAAAAAAAAAAAAAAAAAAAAAAAAAAAAAAAAAAAAAAAAAAAAAAAAAAAAAAAAAAAAAAAAAAAAAAAAAAAAAAAAAAAAAAAAAAAAAAAAAAAAAAAAAAAAAAAAAAAAAAAAAAAAAAAAAAAAAAAAAAAAAAAAAAAAAAAAAAAAAAAAAAAAAAAAAAAAAAAAAAAAAAAAAAAAAAAAAAAAAAAAAAATTATTCTTCAATTCAATTTCATCATACATTTTATTCACAATTTTACAAACATGAACAATAGTATGTAAGGAATAAGATACCTGTTGGTCAGCTTCTTTACAATCGGCCATGTAGGCAACAAAGTCATCTACAGTCATCCCTTCAGGAATCTCAAAATCTTTCATCTGCTCTTCAATCGTCTTCTCGACCTTTTCAGTAGCAGAATCTTCATTAACTTCAGTAGCTTTTACCTCTGCAGTAGCTTTCACTTCCTCTTGGTTCTTATCATCTTCGAACTCATCTTCAGATTCGGAATCAGTATCATAAACACCCTCAGCATAACTTTCCACTTTCGAACTTTGAACATTTTCATACAAATGCTCATCATTATGGTAAACTGTGGTGTCAAGAAAGTCATCAGGAGAGTCCACAATATGAGCCATATCATCAACAATTTCAGCCAAATAAGCATTATTGGCCTCATCCTGTGGAAGATTCCAGACATAAGAACCATCAGATTGAACAGCTACGATGGCCTTGTCATTTGCAGCAATATCTTCAGTCAACACAAGTGCTCTATTTGCATTCTGATTATATGGACGATTACCACTTCTGTCTTGTCGCGTAGGGGTAGTATTGACATCCCTCTTTGGTCGTTGACACTCTCTAGCGAAGTGTCCAAATCCATCACAGTTGTAACACTTAACCTTTGACTTGTCAAAGCCCTGAGTGCCTCCAGTAAGAGGTCGTCCTGTCCTTTTCATGAATTTCTGCACTCTTCTTGTGATCATAGCCAATTGCCATTTTAGGTCCATCTCTTCAACATCATCTGGATCAATTTGGTCATAATCTTCATCTATGAGTGCAGGATCTGTGATTCTTCCTGCAACAAACGCTTCATGAGCAGCACACATTGCAGCAAAGACATTCATCCGACCCTCAGCTGATTTCATATCCATTGGCATGGACTTGTAACCAGCAGCAGAAGATGTAATGTTACCGAACTTTAAACTTCCAGTCTTTACACCTTCAGCAGTCTTCTTACCTTTGTTCCCAGCATCCGAAGCAATGAAACCAACAAAATCATCTCCATCAGTATTCTCTGTTGTACCAGAACTACCAACTCCAGAAAAGAATGCATTTACATCAGCTGTTGGGTTCTTCATGGTGGCATGATACAGAGAAGGATCTTGAGTGTAATTATCTTGGAGATCCTTTGCTTTGTCTTTCATCACTCTGTTCCTAAGAGTAGATATAACTCCATCTATACGCAAAGATGCATAATCATCTCTTTCTTGTAGTCCATGACAAAACTCTTTATAGGCCTTCGGTAAACCATCCAAGAATTTATCCACAATTTCAATTGGAGAATACTTAAGATCAAAATACGCTAACTCGGCAAGCAGATGTTGATATCTCAGAATAAGATCTTCAACTTGTTCGTTCTTGGTAGCGTTGAAACAGTCAAATTGTTTCTTAAGCATTTTAATTCTGTTTTTCTTCAGTAGTGGATCTCCTTCACAATGTGCTTCAATAGCATCGAACAGCTGCTTTAAAGTTTTGTATTCTTGTTTGGGAAACAAATGCACTAACTCTTGTGGAATGCACATCCGAAGAGTCGAAAGAGCCTTTACTTCGATTGCATATGCAGTCTTTTCTTCTCCTTTTAATTCTGCCATCTTGTATGTCGAAGTAACGCCATTGACTGTAAGAGTAGGCCACTCATATCCTTCAGTAATCATAATCCACATATTCAAGTCTTCTCTTTGAATAAAGTCCTCGAATCGACCTCTCCACGCCCAGAAATCAGCTAATGAGACTAACTTCGGTGGAGAATTAGTCCTTCCGACTAGATGATCATGATAAACCAGAGAATTCAGATATTGTGCAACAGCACTGTTGACAGACGATGTGGAAGCCATGAGCTAATATAGCAAAAACCTTAAAGGAACGAAGATAAGTGATCAAACGAAGATAAGGTTGGAACGAAGATAGAACTACAAACGAAGATAAATCTAAGTTCGTAAGAAGTTCTAAGTTCGTAAGGTGAAACAGAACGAAGATAAATTTAACTTCGTAAAGAGAGTTCAAAACGAAGATGGCCTAAATTCGTAGACAAAGATCTGAACGAAGATAAGTTAAATTCGTAGACAAAGATCTGAACGAAGATAAGTTAAATTCGTGGACAAAATTTGTTTGAAATAGATTCAAAACGAAAATGAAGATAACTTCGTTTGATGAAATTTTAAACGAAATTGAGTTAACTTCGTTTCCTATCTTCGTTGAGCAACTTCGTTTCACTAAGTTCGTAGAGCCAACGAACTTAACGACAGAAAAGTGTTCGGGAGGCTTTTGAGAGAATAACCACCAAACAAACGATCTCAAACCCTTCGATAAGATATCGAATGCTCTGATACCACTTGTGAGTCCCTCGATAGCTATGGATCGCTCTCGAGATCGTCTATGGTTATGTCGTGAGTGCGGAATCCTCACGAGATAACTGTTTGATTAGTTATCTATATTATTGCTAATTAACAAGAGTGTAATCAGCCTTAATTGCACTATATTCGTTTGCTATTGATTGCCAACGAACTTAGATACTTTAGGTGTGTGTGATATATCGACTGGATCCTCATTTTAGGGTTTCCAATCGTTTATATACGTTTATAATCGATATTGGGCCTGCTGGGCTTTGTTCTTACGAACTTAGCAGCCCAGCCCTTAGAACGAATATAATCTTCGTTCGTTCCTAACGAAGATCATCTTCGTTAGTACTAAAAACCATCAACATCTTATGCTTAGTTATTTTCCTAGTACTTTGTGTACAAGAACCTAACATATATTATGATTGTACTTGTATGACATACATAACAACCATCATATATAAACATATATAAAACACCAAAACATGTAATCAATCATTACTAAAACACAAAGTCCATAATCTATCAATTACATATAAATGAATAAGACATAATCAAATCTAAGTTGCTGTTGTCACATCAACGTGCATCAACAAACAATATAAGTACAAATTAACATAAGGTACACAAATCAACTACTACATTTATATTTCTAACAATCTCCCCCTTAGTAGTGATTTGTGAAAAATATCCAGTCTTTGTCTTTCTTTAAGCTCGTGTATTCGGTCTATCTTTGTTTGGATGCCAGAACCAATTTTCTCCTTCGGGTCTATCATCAGGAACAACCATGTTGTCTGCAAAGTTTCTTGGAGGAATGTTCTGTGGACCTGGACGATGACCAGGCTCGTATTTGATCCAACAACCTCCTCTTCGACGTACGACGTACTTAGACTTCTGAACATTCTTTGCTTCTCTCATCATTCTAATGCTGTCTCTGTACTCGAGTCTTTGATTAATCTTGGAGATTGCTTTATCAAACACTTCCTTTTTCTTTTCATCTTGCTCGTCTTCTTGCAGGCACAACAACACATTCTTACAAAACTCTAAAGTTCCATCAGAATAAGAAGCAAGTTCATCCATGCGAATGAAAATCTTCTTCTTTCTGCTATTCAAAAAGACAATACCGAAGGATGGTTCTTCTATGATATGACCAATACTTAGTTGTTCAATATCTGCGGTGTATAGACTTTGATCTGGATACGGCACATTAATCTTCCTCTTCACAACTTCAAATCCTATTTGAAAATCTTCCAATGAAGCATACTGAATGCAGCTTGACATATATCTTTTAACAGCTTCAAAGGCAATAACATCTTCACGGTATCGCTGCATTGCATTCAAGAAATGATTGTAGAGGAAGATAATGTCATCAACGGGCAGCAGCTTGAATTTGTTTTCAGTAAATCTGTAGCTCTTGCCATTATCTCTTTTGACATGGAAACTTGGGATTGAGATAGTATTCCTTTTAACCAAAATAACTCTGACCAGCACCAATATCTTGTGATTTCTTTGTTCTTCAAGGAGTTTGGGATTATATTGCTTGGTGAGTTTAAGAAGCTCTTTGTATTCTTCAACTTGTCTAGCTTCCTTAAACTTATACATCGAATCCAACTCTGGTCTTCTGGTCTTGGTAACTTTGGTAGCTCCACAAAATATCAGAAAAGCTCTTTCTTCCAAAAATCTAGACTTCTTGGCTGCCTCCTTTGGCTTAACACCCAGCGCAACCATTCTTTCTTTATCCCTCAAGAAGTATCCCCGATTAATGAATCTCCTTTGTTCTTCAGTTAATTCTGTTGGAAAATAATCAAGGAGAACCTCCTCGGATACGATTGCTTCTTTCAACACTTGTTTATATGTTGATTTCTTGAAGTTCTGAGATGCAGCCTCAGGAGTCTTTCTCAATTCATCAAAGCTATTGAAGTCTTCAAAGGTATAGAGTTGAGGAGTAGTGAAACCCTGAGTAGAAGATTCTCCAACTTCTTTTCTGCTCGACGAACCTGTTTCAAAATAATCAAGATCTGGGAAGTCTTCAAACACAGGTTCCTCAACAGCTTCAACGTTTATTGGAGTTCCAACTATTTCTGGCTCGTCCAAGGTTACACTGTCTTTTGCAGCCTCAATGTCTGCTTCTCCCTCAGCATATTCAACTATCTCATTATCAATCACATACCCTTCATCTTCATTTTCAACAACATTTTCATTTTCTTCATCTTCTTCATCATCAGAATCATCTCCAAACACTTCATTGAATTTTCTTTTTATTTCATCAATTCTTGCTATCTCCTCTGGGTCATCTTCATTGTTTCTTTCATTAAATCTTTTATTGAAAGCTTTAACCATTTTGTCAACTTCTCTTTGAGTTTCATCATTAAGTTCTCTAGCTCTAACAGCAGCTAATCTTTCAATTTCTGCCTGATCCTCTTCAATCACATCTTGATTACTGCCTTCAGCTCTTTCTTCCATCACCACATCTCCAACATTCACATCAACACTTGCCGAAGTATTTTCAATGTTGGCTTGACCTTCTCCTTGATTCTCCCCCTCGGGGTGATCATCAGAATCAGGATCATCCCGACGAGAAGGAACCGAGGCCGGTCGGCAAGATTCTAATGCCAACAATCTTAATTCAAATTCAGCTAGTTTAGCATCATACTCAGCCTTTTGTCTTTGAACTTGTTCTTGTAAGGCTTTGACTCTTCTTTCAGTTGCAAGTTCCCTTTCTCTAACTTCCAAGGCATTCAACACTCCTCTTTCAGTAACAGTCAACAAATCACCCTCCGATCGTAAGATATTTAACAAAACTTCACATGCAGAATCTTTGGTTGGTAGATTTGTTGATGTTGATGGAATTTGAGTTGGTGTTGGTGTTCTTTGTGTTGGTGTTTGATGTGGAGGAACCAACCCGGGGGTTGTTTGCACATTTGAAATGTGACCTAAATTCAGCAAAGCTGATTCAGGATTTCCTGCGGATCCTCGGGTTATACCCTCACCAGCAGTTTCAGATTCATGGGCTTCGCAACCCGAATCAAGTTGTGTCCTAGACTGTGATAAATCACTGTCCTGGACTTGTTGTTGTTGGGCAACACCACTCACAACACCGGGGTCACTGAGAATGCCCGTTAATACAGTCTCAGGTTGATCATGAGGAACAACAGTGTCACTACGGCGTTCATACTGCTCCCCAGTCTCGGTCTGAGGACTGTTACCTACGGCTAAAGCTGGCGTGATGTTAGCTAAGGCAGGATTTCCAAGCTGTCCTTGAGGGTCACACAAAGTGGGTCCCCCTCCACTTGTTCCGGCACCAGTACTCAACTGGGCTTGTGAATCCGTGTCCCTAGGAGATCTAGACTCTTGTGCACGAATGAAGGCGAGAGGTGGGGCTGGTCCTCTCTTATTTCAACACTCTCATCCTCTAAATGAGGAGAGTGTGGTGAGCGTGGCTGATCCCCGTGCATTTGTGAGACTAACTCCTGTTGTGAGGAGTCAGAATGGCTGGGAGAGTTTGGTGCAAGCGAGAATGGGAAGTTCCCGACTTCTACCCTAGGGTAAACAACCCGGCTAGACACATTGGTTTGAACTAATGGAGGGCCAACGTTTTCTTTATGCCCTTGTCCTAACCCGGACCGCACATCCTCTCTGGTATTTTCAACTCCTCCCTCAATTCCGCCTTGTTCCTCCTGCACAACATCATCTCCAGTGCTAACATGCTCAGTTTCAACCTCAGATACAACATTATGAATTACTTGTTCAGCATCTAATTCTGTCGAGGCACCAATATTTTCAGATCCAGCAGATGTATGCTTTCGTTTGGATTTCTTCTTCTTTGATTTCTTTGGTGACCTACGAGCAGCCATTTTAAGTCTTCTCCCTGATGGTGGAGTTGGTTCATTAGGGAGTGCTGAAGCAAGCGGTGTTGGATTAAGTACAGGTGAAGAGCGAGGTGGTGTAAAAGTTGGTGGATTAGGTGAAACAACGGATGGTAAAGGTGTAGATTGTGAAGGTGAAGATTGCGAAAAATGAACGGTTGGTGTAGATTGTGTTGATGGTGTAGGTTGAGAAATAAGTGAAGAAACAGGTTCAGGTGTTACAACATCATGTTCAAACATAACTCGTTTCGATTTTCTTTTCCTCTGCCCAGAAGTCCCCTCACCACTAACCCCTCTTTTTCTTTTAGTGACCTAGGACCCTCACTTGGCGACCTATGCTCAGCTTGGGTAGGAGTCTGTCGGCTTTCAGACCCCATTGCTGAGACTAACCACTCGAGATAAGCCCTAAGATGAGGACTCTGAGCAGGAACCAGATTTATCAGGAATGGTGGAATCGGAAAAGGCCTTGCTGTTTCACTACTTGTGCCTCTCAAGTTGGATTTATACATCGCAATCACACACTTGAAGCTGTTCTCCAATTTTGGAATTTCTTCTACATTATCAAGAACATCTTCGATAATCAGTGTGAAGAATCTGATAAAAGGAATATATTTTCTGTCTTGTTTATCCTTTCCTTTGACAACTTGAATCATCTTTTTCCATATAATCGCCGCAAAGTCACACTGCACATTGTGAGTGACTGCATAGTAAATTGATAAGGAATCCTTCGTCATGAGATCAATTCCTTTCTGTGATGGCATCAAACAGGTGGTTAAAACATTGTACATCGTATGCCAGAGAGTTGCATGTCACACCCCATAATAATGCGGAAGGGTACGAGGTGCAACATTCATGAAATCACAACACAAGGCATAATGAACGACTATAAAGGAGTCGTTTTGAAAACATTTCATTTAACATAAGTTCATTGTCTTGAAATATTGGAAATACATTAAGGAAAAACATTACAATAATTTAAAGAGTATTTTTAGGAATTCTAAATCCTCGATAGGTGGTGCTATCATTGGTTTCGACAACAATGATAACTTGAACAAAGGTAAAGTCTTTTCCATGATAAAAACGAAACATCAACTCCAAGTGGCGAAATAGCCTTATGTGAATCCTACCGTGCATCTTACGGACCTGAGATACATGCTAAAATGGGTCAACAATAATGTTGGTGAATTCATAGGAGAAAATAAGTACTTTGCATGGAACCACAAGATTCAAGTGTGACCATTGCTAACCCGCAATGTCGTGTAGCCATTGTTCAAAAACAATGCTATGAAAAATATAATGTATATATTGTACTAAGCTCATGAATTGAAACTCGACGGTAATAAGTAACATTGTGCCTCGGCAAGTATTTGATCCATAATACTTGGGAATCCAAATATGCATGCATTCGTTCGACCATCATCGGTCAAGTTGGTGCGACCAACCCGAATGGGGGTGTCAACCCAAATAGTACTATTCATCATATCTCGTTTAAATCCATAACTAACAATTCATGATGGGAGGAACTTTAATGGGATCAAGCGACTTAGACAATCATCATATACATAATTTTGGTACTTGTGTTCCACGTGTAAAATATAGAGCATGCATCTCACCCAAAATAGTAAGAAAGAATGGGCTATGAACTCACCTTAGTTTCGAGTAGCAACAATTAGCAAATAGAGGATCTTCTTGAATGTGTCAACCTATAGATATAAAATATAAACTTGTCTTAATAATCTATGCTATTATATTCCTAATGAATTTCCCTCATTCTTCCAAATAATATTGTTATAATAAAATCATATATCACAAAATGCATATTATGGAGGCCCTCCTTGGCCGGTTCATCAACCCGATGAATGTGTGTCGGCATCGTTATTTTCTAACGACGTTTGTTCATGGTTGACACATAAGAATTTAAATATTGCATATTTAAATTTAACTTTCTATAAATAGCACATGAATAGTAAACTTTCTAAGTTTAGCTAACCTCAAATTTGGCGGTTGTCACATTCTCCCCGTGTTAATGGAAGTTTCGCCCCGAAACTTTAGGTATTACGTGGCATTTTGGACGTTACGGAATAAATGTGGGTATTTTTGTTTCATTTGGTCTTCACGTTCCCATGTGAACTCGGGTCCTCGTCTTGAGTTCCAACGAACCTTAACGATAGGAATGCGACTTTGTTTTAATCTCTTAACTTCGCGGTCCATGATTTCAACGGGTTCTTCTACGAAGTGCATGCGATCATCTAGCTGAATCTCTTCAAGCGGAATGGTTTGCGTTTCATCCGATAAACACTTCTTTAAGTTTGAGACATGAAAAACATTGTGTACTCTGCTCATCTCTTGCGGTAATTCTAATCGATATGCGACGGGACCTATCCTTTCTACGATTTTGAAAGGTCCAACGTATCTCGGGTTCAACTTTCCTCGTTTCCCAAAACGAATGGTTCCTTTCCAAGGAGAGACTTTTAACATGACTCTATCTCCTACTTGAAATTCCAACGGTTTTCGCCTAACGTCGGCGTAGCTCTTTTGACGGTCACGTGCGGCTTTCATTCGGTTTTGGATTTGAAAAATCTTTTCGGTGGTTTCATGAAGGATTTCTGGACCCGTAATCTGACTATCACCAACTTCGATCCAACAAACGGGCGACCGACACTTTCTCCCATAAAGTGCCTCAAATGGGGCGGCTTGAATGCTGGTGTGATAGCTATTGTTGTATGAAAATTCACACAATGGCAAGTGACGCTCCCAGTCGCTCCCAAAGTCTATCACACACGCGCGCAACATGTCCTCTAGCGTTTGGATGGTCCTTTCGCTTTGACCATCGGTTTGGGGGTGGTATGCGGTGCTCATGTCGATTCTAGTACCCAAAGCTTTTTGGAAAGATTTCCAAAATCTAGAGGTGAAACGGGCATCTCGATCACATATGATCGAAATAGGTACACCATGACGTGACAAAACTTCCTTCAAATAAATTCTTGCTAATTTATCCATCCCAAACGTTTCCTTAATGGGTAGGAAAAGAGCGGACTTTGTGAGGCGATCCACGATTACCCAAATCGTGTCACATCCACTCACGGATCTAGGCAACTTAGTAATGAAATCCATGGATATTTCTTCCCACTTCCATTGGGGTATCCTTGGTTGTTGAAGCAAACCGGATGGTTTTTGATATTCAATCTTAACCTTTGCACACGTCAAACAACGACCAACATAGGCGGCTATGTCGGCCTTCATCTTAGGCCACCAATACATCTCCTTAAGTCCATGATACATCTTATCACCACCGGGATGTATTGAATACCTAGACTTGTGTGCTTCGTCCATGATTAACTCTCTTAGGTTCCCATGGTTGGGTACCCAAATTCGGCTGGCAAAATAGCGGGTTCCATCGGGTCTAGTTTCAAATTGCGCCTCCATTCCTCTCAAGGCTTCATCCTTGAGGTTTTCTTCTTCTAATGCTTCAACTTGTGCAATTCGAATGTGAGGGGTGAGGTTGGTATGAATGGTCATACCCAATGCTCGGACGCGAAGCGGCTTGACTCGTTCCTTGCGGCTCAAAGCGTCGGCTACAACATTTGCCTTGCCGGGGTGGTACTTAATCTCACAATCGTAGTCACTAAGTAACTCCACCCATCTTCGTTGTCTCATATTCAAGTCCTTTTGGTCAAAAATATGTTGGAGGCTCTTATGGTCGGTGAATATGGTGCACTTTGTGCCATAAAGATAGTGCCTCCAAATCTTAAGAGCGAAAACTACCGCTCCTAACTCCAAGTCGTGGGTAGTGTAATTTTTCTCATGCACCTTGAGTTGACGTGAAGCATAAGCTATCACCTTGTCCTTTTGCATGAGGACGCAACCTAACCCTTGATGGGAAGCGTCGCAATACACCACAAAATTTTCGGTTCCTTCGGGCAGGGCTAGAATTGGCGCACTACAAAGCTTCTCTTTTAGTAGTTGAAATGCTTTTTCTTGCTTGTCTTCCCAAGCAAACTTCTTTTCCTTTTGCGTCAAAGTGGTCAGAGGTTGGGCTATTTTTGAGAAGTTCTCGATGAATCTTCTATAATAGCCGGCAAGACCTAAGAACTGACGTACTTCCGTTGGGGTCCTCGGTGCATCCCAACTCTTGATGGCTTCGATCTTTGCGGGGTCTACGTGAATCCCTTGACTATCAATCACGTGGCCTAAAAATTGTACCGTTCGAATCCAAAATTCACATTTTGAAAACTTCGCATACAATTCTTCCTTCTTGAGTAGCTCCAAAATCATTCTCAAATGTCCCTCATGCTCTTCCTTGGTTTTCGAATAGATTAGTATGTCGTCAATAAAGACAATCACAAACTTATCTAGATATGGCTTGCACACGCGGTTCATGAGGTCCATGAAAACGGCGGGTGCATTCGTCAAACCAAAAGGCATAACTTGAAACTCGTAGTGACCATAACGAGTTCGAAATGCCGTCTTAGGGATATCTTCTTCCCTAACCCTCAATTGGTGGTATCCGGATCTAAGATCGATTTTCGAGTAGTAACTCGATCCTTGTAATTGATCAAACAAGTCATCGATCCTAGGTAGGGGATATCGGTTCTTTATAGTAAGCTTGTTTAACTCACGATAGTCTATACACATCCGAAAGGATCCGTCCTTTTTCTTGACAAAAAGAACCGGGGCTCCCCATGGCGAAGAGCTTGGTCGGATGAATCCTTTATCTAAGAGTTCTTGCAATTGAGTCGAGAGCTCTTTCATTTCGGATGGAGCTAAACGGTATGGAGCACGTGCCACCGGTGTAGCACCGGGCACCAAGTCTACTTGAAATTCCACCTGACGAACCGGAGGAAGTCCGGGTAAGTCCTCGGGAAATACTTCGGGAAATTCTCGTGCAATAGGCACGTCTTCAAGTCGTTTCTCCTCAGGTTCTTTTGTCGTCACGTGGGCTAAAACCGCGTGATACCCCTTTCGTAGGTATTTTTGAGTCTTCATACACGAAATGAGATTAATTGTTACCCCACACTTTTCTCCTTGAATGATCAACATATCTCCATTCTCTAACGGGATGCGAACAACCTTTTCGTGACATACAATCTCGGCCTTGTGTTTGGATAGCCAATCCATGCCGATGATGATGTCAAAGCTTCCTATTTCGACGGGGATTAGGTCTATGTGAAAGGGTTTGTCGGCTAAGGTCAAAGTACACTCACGTACTATGCTATCGGCTTTGATTTCTTTCCCGTTAGCAAGTTCTATAGAATATGCATCGTCTAACGGCACGGGGGTTATAGATAACAATTGAATAATTCTTTTTGATATAAAGCTTAAATCGGCACCGCTATCAAATAAAACAGAAACTAGCAGGTTTTCGAGAAGAAACATACCCGTCACAATGTTCGGGTCTTGGCGAGCTTCTCTTGCTTGAATCACGAAAGCTCTTCCACGGGCTTGATTGTTGTTATTGTTTTGGTTTCTGAGTCTTGGGCAATCCCTCTTGATGTGCCCCTCATTTCCACATTCATAGCACCCCTTCTGCACCCCATTGTTGTTATTGGCCACGGGGTTTGGAGCTCTACAATTTTGAGTCGTATGACCGGTCCTCTTGCACCGGCCACATGGCGGCATACAAGGTCCGCGATGATGAGAGCGACATTTGTTGCAATAAGGGCTACCTCCATTATACCCTTTCTTCGCAGTTGGCCCCGCGGTATAAGCCTTAACCGCCTCGGCCCGTCTTGGTTGTTGTTGAACTAGATTTCTCGATGACCCTTCATCCCACTTCCTCTTGTGATCGAATGCTCTTGGAGCAACAACTTCCTTGGCTCCTTGTCTTTTCATTTGATCAGCCAAACTATGTGCCATCTCAACGGCACTCTCGATGTCAGTGGGTTTGGAAGAGGTTACCATTCCTTGAATTTGAGGTGGGAGTCCCCAAATGTACCTCTCAATGAGCTTGAATGCGGGTTCCACCATGGTTGGGCACACTAGGGCCAACTCGTGAAACCGAATCGTGTACGCGGGTACATCAAGGCCCTTAGTAGTCAAGTTCCAAAATTCGGCTTCCAACTTCTGGATCTCAGTCCTTGGGCAATACTTTCCTCGCATCCTTTCCTTTAGTGCCTCCCAAGTGAGTGCATAAGCCGCATCAACTCCTACGGAGTGAGCATACAAATTCCACCAAGTCAGGGCTCCACCTTGGAGAGTGCATGTCGCGTACTTCACCTTACACTCCTCCGGACAATTGCTGATGCGAAAAACTGACTCCATCTTTTCACACCATCGAAGTAATCCAATGGTCCCTTCGGTACCCTCAAAGTTCAGTGGTTTGCACAAGGTAAAGTCCCTATAGGTGCAACCCTTTGGGGCATTTGTTGGTTCTTCACCATTACCACTTCCCTCGGCTTCACCGGTGGTTCGGTTTGCCTCATAAGTAGCGATGGCGGCAGCAACTCGCTGTGCTACGAGCCTCTCGATTTGGGCCGAACTCAAGGTTTGTGACTTAGTTGCTTTCTTTGGCGCCATTTCTTTAAGAAAGGAAACAAAAGTGTAATGAGTTTTTCTTCATTAACTTATGGATAGCTAACAAGTTTTAACCACGTCATAATGCACATCAATAGATCCTTAATCATGCAAACACATCATCAACATAACACTACCATGCCATAACTATACCAAAATGCCATCATAATCATAAACAAAATTATTGTAACTAAAAGAAACATAAAAATTTGGATAAAGTAATAGATTTCATTGCTTCAAAATAAAGACAACCATGCGAGAAGTAACTTCGCAAAATCCATAGATTCATCATAATTCAAAGTTTCCGGGCACATCCCGCCCTAAATAGGAACAATAAAAATGTAAAGATAACATCTAGCTAGATCCGCTAGGGGGTGGCATAGTGATAGCAGCAGCAATAGTCTGAAGTGCCTCCTCGATCCTCTGAATCCTTACCTCCTGCATCGTAAGTCTATCCTCCATGTGCTGAACATGAGTCTCCAAGTCTTCAACCCTTACACGTGTAATAAAGCTCTCGTCTCGTACTCCAATGGTCAGCTCAGCAGTGCCTCTCAATCCCAGTCCAAGTCCCACAACATAGTCCTCAATCTCATCCACACGATCATGAGCAAACTCGGTCTGAATAGTGGTCTCGGTAAGCTCCACGTTCATAGTGGAGACTTGGCGGTGAAGATCCGCCACAGAAGCTGGAATAGGGCGAGTGGGTCCCTCAAGTGCCTGAAGGCGAGACTCGGCGCGGAAAAGTCGCGCCACGAGGGTGGATACGGTGAGGTGGACAGGCTCTCCGGTATATGCAGAGACGATATCCGGCCCGGAGTGAGCATAGACGCGGTCGTTATCACGAAGGCCCTCTAGCTCTCTCCATCGAGCAAGGACACAAGCCACAGAGTGATAAATCGGCTCTGTGCGGCGGCGCTGAGCCGGTGGCTCAACCATAGAGGGTGGAGGATGCACCATCTCGGGAACACGAGGCTCAATAGTGAATCTCGGGTCCCGTGACGTGCCCTCGCCGGTACGGAACTGATGGTGGTATGTGGGTGGGGGTAGGTTGAAATGTGGAAGTGGAATATCTGGTGCGGTATGGACGATAGTGGATGTGCCGATCGGGGGAGCTATCGGCTCGGGTATGGTGAAAGCAGTGGGCTCGGCCAAAGTTGTAACACCCGTTTCGTAAAAATATGGATTTCCAAAAACTTTTGCCTAACGGCATCAATTATGCGGAAACGATTTATTAAAAACTCTCAACAAGGAAAACAGTTGAGAAGCAATAGTGGTGTTACTAACGTATCGTAGAAATAATAAAAGAAAATCCATAAGATTGCCCAACATAAAGCAATCAAAACAGCAGTCATTACATAGGGTTCCAAGAGGAAACAATATCATAAAGTCTATGAGAAACTATTGGGTAGACTAAGGCCATCTTGATCATCTACCCATCTCTCGTCAAAGCTTCACACGTCATCTCACTGCTTAACCTGAGGGGAACAACACATTTAAAAGAACAAGTGTTAGCTATAAATAGCTAAGTAAGATAACACCAGGTTTAAGCAAAACATTTCATCCATTTAAATCGTCCTTTTAAAACTTTAAGTCATTTTAATTAGGCATACATATCATCATATAAACATATCCACGTCACATATAAGCATAGAGTTCATGACCCTAAATGTGCCTAATCAATTTCGTCACTTTGATTCATCTCGATAAATTGTGACTAGGTCACCGTTAAGTTGTAACCGAAGTTACCGTTATCATATAGGGTATGAGTTTGTGTGCAGGCGGTCATACGACCTCAAGGAAGCCTCACACCCGACTTGATGGAGAAGTCTTTCGACGGTCCATCTTCGTCGTTAAGGAAAGACAATGTCGATCCCTGAGTAGCACGTTATGTTCATGACATTAGGTGGGTCATCAGACCACCCGAAACTACTCGCCACGTATGACTGTTGCAAGGAGCAACCCAAGCAACCACCTCAGCGTACCTATATCCACCGTCAGGCACGGGTTATGCATAACACTCATCATCTAGTTAGCTCGAGTATTTACCACATTTAGTTTAGGTTTCTTATGTTATCCTAAACTAGTCATCATCTATCATCATTTCACGTTAGGGCCCTTAAAACGTGCACGTGTCATGGCAACCTAAAAAGGTCTAGTGTTCTAGATGAACAAGCCACATATACATGCACATATCATCATTACATCATATCATTAACCACCGTTCATCATAACATATCATATCGTTAAACATATCATCACATATCATATCATAACGAATTTACGGGGAAGCATTTTAGGCATAGGCATCGTCATCTTTAATCCCCGTATACCTCCCATATCAACCCAACCACAATATAGGTTATACATTACCGTTTTGGAGGTTATAGTTTATGAAACCATTTTTGTTGCACCCTCAGCGTGACAAAAGTAGTGTATCTTACCTGGTAGTAGTGTACGCGCGTAATGAAAGGCTAAAAGTGCTTAACAATAATCCCCGACACCTAAGATACATTAATATATGAAGTATAAGTCATTTGGGACCTTAAATGGACTTTAATACGAATTTAGTTTTGTTCTTACGAACTTAATTCCAGAAAACGAACTTAACTATCCTCAAACGAACTTAGGCCATCAAAAACGGACTTAGCTCACCCTTTTAAACGAATTTACAACCCAACGAAGTTTAACTTCGTTTGCCAAACGAAGATAACTTTGATCAAACGAATTTAGATCATTAGAAAACGAATTTAGCTTACTTTGGTGCAAAACGAATTTAAGCTTTCATAAAACGAATTTAGGCTTTACACTTCAAACGAAATTGGCTGCTTAAACCATCAAACGAACTTAAAATTCGTTTGCCAAACGAATTTAGCCATCCTTAAACGAATTTAGTCTTCAAAACCACTTCAAACGAATTTAAGTTCCAATTTCGACCAGAATTCATAAAACGGCTTTGTTCTTCGATTTTTCCAGAAACGAACGACTTGGGCTGTTCCCAAAACATGTTTTTTTGACATATATAAACCTCTTTTGATCATCAAGATCGACCTTAGACTTGTTTAACATCGTTTTGATCATTAATTAACCAAAACATAATATAAACCCTAATTCTTTAAGAATCTCTTTTTAAAATCAGATTTGAATCAATATATAACATCTTTAGATCTGAAAATATAGACAACGAATCATGGATTACCTGTAGCAAATGATGGCCGATCCAATTCAATACAAAACACTCGATTCGATTGACCAAAACTTGAAGATTTTGCTTAAGAAATCAATTAGGGATTGAAGAAACTTTGTGTTTGCTTTTTAATTATGTTTAGGCTGGAAAATAACCCTAGATTAGGCTAATCCTAACCTAAACCCGTTTTTAACTTTACACCTTTGGCAAAACTAGTCCATGGACTTCATATTGACTTTATTTCGCTTGAAAACACCTATTGGGGATACATATAACACACTAAAGCACTTTCGCACACTACATAAGCCTTTTACACATCATTAAGTCTACTTTATTGTCACTCATTAAAGATAATTAAATCTCACATATAGGGCACATAAACATATAAACACATATTTTCCACATAAACATATCACGGACTTAGAATTTGACCTAACGACGTTAGTCAACATATACGATTAAGTTTTGGGATGTTACAATTACCTCCCCCTTAAGAGGATTCCGTCCCCGGAATCACTTCAGCATCAAAAAGGTGGGGATAGGTCTCCCGCATTACGGACTCGGTCTCCCAAGTCATACTTTCGCCGTGATTGTGTTTCCACTTTATGAGAACTAGATCGATAGTCTTTCGTCGCAACTTCTTTTGTTTCCTTCCCATTATAGCAACAGGTTCATCAACAATCTGTTTGTTGGGATTAATACTTACGTCCTCGAGTGGAATAACATCTACTTCGTTTGCATAGCATTTACGTAGATAACACACATGAAATGTGTTGTGAATTCCGTGAAGTTCTGGAGGTAATTCCAGTTGAAATGCCTGTTCATTAACCTTCTTAATGATCTTAAAAGGTCCAATGAATCTAGGGCTTAGCTTTCCTCGTTTGCCAAATCGTAATACACCTTTCCAAGGCGACACCTTGAGTAAAACCATTTCACCTTCTTTAAAATCAAACGGCCTCCTTTTCTTATCGGCATATGACTTTTGCCTTTCGCGAGCAACACGCAGGGCTTTCTTTGCAACATTAACTTTATCGGCCGTAATTTGTACTACTTCGGGTCCAGTAAATTGCTTTTCCCCGGGCTCCAACCAACAACTAGGAGTCCGACACTTTCTACCATATAACATCTCAAAAGGTGGCATTCCAATGCTCGCGTGATAACTATTGTTGTACGCAAACTCGATAAAAGGTAGGTGTTTATCCCACGAACCACCATAATCCATTACACATGCTCTGAGCATATCTTCGAGCGTTTGAATAGTCCTTTCACTTTGCCCATCAGTCTGCGGGTGATAGGCTGTGCTCAGACGAACTTGAGTACCAAATTCCCGTTGAAAACTCTTCCAAAACTTGGATACAAAGTGAGCATCACGATCAGACACAATCGATATCGGAACACCATGTTTAGTAACCACTTCTTTAATATACAATGTAGCGAAATTCTCCATAGGAGCATTCTCACGAACTGGGAGGAAATGGGCACTCTTCGTTAATTGATCGACAATAACCCATATCATATCGTGACCACGAGGCGTCCTCGGAAGTTTGGTTACAAAATCCATTGTAATGCGATCCCATTTCCATTCAGGATCTCGAGTTGCTGAAACTTCCCGTAAGGCTTTTGGTGTTCAGCTTTTACTTTAGCACATGTCAAACACTTCTGTACGTACATCATCACATCGTTTTTAATACTGGGCCACCAATAAATCGGCTTCAAGTCCGCATGCATCTTTGTGGCACCAGGGTGTACAGAATACTTAGTTTTGTGAGCTTCGTCCATCACTAACTCACGATTGCCTCCATATAGAGGAACCCATATTCTACCTTTGTAAGTTCGAAGACCACGACTATTTTCTTCCATTTCAAGTCTATTTTTCTTCTTTTTCCCAATAGACTCCTCTTTCACATTCTCCTCCTTCAACGCTTCAATTTGAGCTAATCGAATAGGTTCCATTAAGTTCGACTCAACCTTCATAATCATTGCACATAACCTACTCTTCGCATATCCTTTGCGGCTCAAGGCATCAGCAACCACATTAGCTTTGCCTGGGTGATATTTAATCTCACAATCATAATCCTTTAATAACTCCATCCACCGTCGTTGTCTAACATTCATGTCCTTCTGAGTAAACACATACTGTAAGCTTTTATGATCCGTATAAAGGGTACACTTCGTACCATACAGATAATGTCGCCACAATTTCAGAGCAAAAACAACAGCAGCCAGCTCAAGGTCATGAGTAGGATAGTTCCGCTCATGAGGCTTCAGCTGTCGAGAGGCGTAAGTGATAACTTTGTCTCGTTGCATTAATACACACCCTAACCCCGTGATGGATGCGTCACTATAGACAACTAAATCATCGGTTCCTTCGGGTAAAGCTAAGACTGGAGCTTCACACAACTTCTTTTTCAACGTCGTGAAGGCTTTTTCTTGAGCATCGGTCCATACAAACTTCACACCTTTCTTCGTTAATTCAGTCATTGGCTTGGCAATGCGCGAGAAATCCTGAATAAAACGTCGATAATAGCCAGCCAAACCAAGAAAACTCTTAATTTCAGTAGGAGACTTAGGCTGCTCCCACTTCGACACCGCTTCTATCTTCGAAGGATCTACTTTTATACCATCAGAGGAGATGACATGGCCGAGGAAATGAACTTCCTTTAGCCAGAACTCGCACTTGGAGAACTTAGCATATAGCTTGTTCTCTCTGAGGACTTGAAGGACAGCCCTCAATTGTTCTCTATGTTCCTCTTCCGATTTGGAGTACACAAGGATGTCGTCGATGAAAACGATAACGAAATGATCCAAGAATGGTCGACAGACACGGTTCATCAAATCCATAAACTTCGCTGGAGCATTTGTCAATCCGCATGGCATGACAAGGAACTCGTAATGACCATAACGAGTTCGAAACGCTGTTTTGGCTACACTCTCTTCTTCGACCTTCAGTTGATGATAGCCAGAACGTAAATCAATCTTTGAAAAATAGGAAGCACCTTGAAGTTGATCGAACAAATCATCAATACGAGGGAGTGGATACTTATTCTTCACCGTCCTTTTATTCAGCTCGCGATAATCGATACACATGCGCATGGATCCGTCTTTCTTTTTCACGAAAAGGATAGGAGCACCCCATGGAGAGGAACTCGGGCGAATGAAACCTTTATCTAAAAGTTCTTGAATTTGAGTCATCAATTCTTTCATCTCTGTCGGAGCTAATCGATAGGGAGCTTTGGCTACAGGAGTAGCACCAGGAATGAGGTCAATAGAAAATTCAACCTCACGATCAGGAGGAAGACCTAGAAGATCTTCAGGGAAAACATCAGGAAACTCGGAAACAACTTCGACATCAGAGACTGTAGGCTTCACGATACGAGAATCGATGACATAAGCTAGGAAATGTGACTTAGTTTGCCGTATACAACGAAGGGCTTTCATCATAGTGATCACCTTAACATTTCCCGGCTTCTTGTCACCATACACCCAAACACCGTTACCGTCAGGAGTAGCGATACAGACTATCTTTTTCGAACATAAAACGACAGCATCATTTTTAGACATCCAGTCCATTCCGAGAACAACATCAAAACTAGGAATGGTAGCCGGTAACAAATTAGCAGTAAACGACCGACCCTCTATCTCTAAAGGACAATAAGAATAACCCTCGCGTATAATAGTCGTTGCACCATTAGCCACTTCTACTTCTATAGGACATCGTAAGGAACTAGTAATCATGTCTAATTTAGGAGCAAACAGAGTAGACACAAAAGATTTGTTCGCACCAGTATCAAACAGCACATTAGCAGGTTTGGAGTTAACAATAAGGGTGGCAGTAACTACCTGGTCGTCTTCTTTGGCCTCTTCAGCCGTCATCTGATAAGCACGGGCTTTGG
>CM067168.1:140405674-140526820 GCA_034093135.1 Erigeron breviscapus | reverse complement strand
AATGTTACACTTAATGCTTGGATAATACAAAAACACAGTGTGTTTGGCTGAAAACACAAAGAGATTCAACGAAAACATAGAAACTTGGAACAAACTTGATACAGATTATACAAACACATACAGTTAACAACACACATATACAGACTATAATTCCAGTCAACAAATACAAAATGACGTCAGAATTATAACTAAAAATGCAGAAAAATAACCTAAAAAAATTAGATCTAAATTAAGAAAATAAAAAGTAAAATAGTAAGAAATTATACCAGATTCAGCAGAAGATTTGATAGAGATAACCTCCGGTTTAACCGTCATCGATCTTTTTTTATTAGGCATGGAAGTTTGTGACACTATCACCATTTTTAGACGTGAAAAAACGCGGCGGAATCGATTAAAATCGATAAATGGCGAATTCGGATGGATAATTAACGGCGGCCGGAAAAAGAAGGGCGGCCGGAGAAGAAAGTGAGGGCGGAGAAAGAGGGAGAGCGAGAGAGAATTAGGGTTGGATGATTTTTTGGATCTGAAGAATGAGAAAGCGTAATGTGTTTGGGGGTTTTGTTCACGTGGTAAAAAGACGGATATACCCCTCCGTGTTTAAAATTGTATGTAGGGAGCAACTTTTGATCTGGACCGTAGATTTTGGTAGATGGATGGCCAGGATGAGTTTCTTGGTTTTCACAAAAAATAAAGTTTGCAAATGATCTTTTCACAATGTATTATAAGTATTTTAAGTGGGGATGTTTAAAGTAATAAATAAAAGAGAAAGAATTAATTAATTCATTAAGGGTAAAATGATCATTTCGTATGAGGACATTTTTATGAGAGAGAGTGTTAAAAAATGTTAAAAGAAAGAGTGTGATAATTTTTATAAAGTAGTAGAGACGAATAAAATTACTTTTTATTAACCGAGGCCAATCATGAGGATCCAATAGTAACTTACCCAATATAGGTAAACAAGTAAATGTGACTATAAAATGGATCCAACAGACCAACACTAACAAAATTACTCGTAAAATTTGGTCTTCAGGATTTTGTCCTATAAAAATTGCAAGCATTTTATTTTGGATCCAATAAAATCTACCAAAAGTAAATTTGTTAAATTGCTGAAATATTACAGACTTACAGAGTACTATGGTTGATGCTAAATAATGCCAAAAATAAATTAAAATGTTACACAGCATAAGATTTTCTTTAAAGTTCAATTAGATTGGTTAGATTGGTGCCCGCGCAATGCAACGGCGGTAACGGCGACGGTGATTGTGTGGTTATTAACGTAAAAGTAATTTCATTGCGGTTGGAAATATGATGAATTGTTGTGTGGGATATGAAAGGGGGGAGGAAGGGGACGAATTTTGAGTTAGGGTTTTTGTCATGTGTTTCTGCGTTTGGGAAAGATAGATGTTAAATTTTTTTTAAGGGCATTTTAGTCACAATCTATAAAATAAAAATAAGAATGTATTAAGATGGGGTAAATGTGTCATTTCAGGTTCTTAAAATTAAGGAGGGGGAGGAGTTTGTTTTATAAAGGAGTATAGATATAATAATCTATCATATAAATAAAACAAATAAAACAGCAGGTTGAGGGAATAAACGAGATAAAAATAAAAACACTTGAGATGGTTTTTGTTGATGAGTTAGTATTTATTTTTTTAAAACAATTTTTTTGTTAAATTTAATGATTATATTATATCGTATGATCATTGATTAATTATTAATTATAACTTTATTAATTTTAAATTTTGAGACTACCCGTCGACTAGTTATAAAGTAAAAAGAAAGATTTTCATAGCTGATTCCTTAAACCAGATTGACAGGTTTTGCTATACATAAGAACTAATCAAAATTATTTTAATGTTTTTGTTGTTAGTTTAGCCTATTGATTCATGTGTACTATTAGAAGTTTAGAACAAACTAATTCATTGATCAGACGACTCATAATTTACCCTTTTTCTTTCAGATATACATTCGATCATGGAGCAACTGAAGAGGAGAAGTAGGAGACCGATCCGACCGCACACACAACAACGACGAGATGTCACACGAGATGTTCCCGAGGAGCTGATCCAATATATTCAATCGTTGTTGCCCCTAAGACAAGCTGCTCGCACCAGCGTCTTGTCAAAATCTTGGCTACACGCTTGGTCTACCATCCCTACCCTCCGGTTTCAGCATCAGTGGAAACCAACAGAACCAAAGTATGAAAACTTGATAAATGACACCCTACAAAGGTATCGTCGAGACAACATACCTATTGTGAGTTTCGATCTTCACTTTGACGTTTACGACCAAAAAGATGTTTCTCTCACCGATAAATGGATCCAGAAAGTAGTTTCCAAAAGCTGTCTCAAGGAGCTTTACCTCACACTAGCTATTTCTTATGATAAATATTCGTATACGTTGCCAGATGAGATGTTTTCCAATGAACATCTACATACCATAAGTGCAAAACATGACATCAGCTACGAGACCCGAGAACGAGGAGGTTTCAGAATCGGTTCTCTGTGGACCAGCAACAGCATCAATATCATAAGCTGCGTGAACCTACGGGTTTTAGAGTTGATTAGAGTTCACATAAGTGCAGAGTTACTTGATAAGTTATTTGCTACTTGTACCTTACTTGAAAAGATAAACCTTGGGTTATACAACAGATACAAGACACTAAAGGTTGAAAACCTCCCTCATCTTCACGAATTGAAAATAACCCCATATGAAGGATTTGGTTTTTTGGAAATTTCTCATGTCCCAAGTCTTCGCTTGTTTGATTTTGACTCATCAAATATCATGTTGTCGAAGCGTCTATGGCTCAACAAAGACTCATTAGGAAGCCTGAGGAAACTAGTTTTAGCTGGTGTGGTCATTGACAATGAATTTCTGGACATATTCAAATCCAATTTCCCCTTTCTCGAGATTTTGAGCCTTGATATTAAATGTTGTAAGCTTAAATTCTTGGATATCACGTGTGTTCATTCCTTGAAGAGATTGGTCACACGATTTCAAGAAAAAATGCAAATTGACATACAAGTTTGTGCTCCAAGATTAGTCTTTTTCAGTTACACGGGTGAAGCAATGCCCAACCTCTCGTTTCCAATCATTGTTCCTGACCAAATTGTGCTAGAACTGAAGCTCTGGGATCCCGTCGATCTTTCATTCTTTATTAAAATCAGGGAAACACTTGACTTATCAAGCAATTTCGAAATCATGATAGAAAAATCTAAATCTTTTTTTACAGTGCCATTTAATCTAGGTGATGTCAGAATAAGGGTCATGTCTCCGGCTACAAATGTTCAAAAACTCACATTTGATACAGAGTTCTTTTTGGATCCCTCGCCGATACTTGATGCCCTCTTTTGTATATGCCATCCCAAGTACATAAAGGCATTTAGTCGTGAAACGGATCCTATACTCATTGATTACTTAAGCAAGCTAGTCGCAAGGAGGGTGGTGGAAAAGAAAACCCAAAAGGACTATCGGCCTTACCTCGAATATGTTGAAGATTGCGGACCCCTAACAAGTTCCTGGACAAGTGTAATAGACTGGCCAATTCCTAGTAATTGCTATTCCAACTTGTTCAGACTCACTTGGCATTCCCCGTTGTAGCTGCTCATCCCCGACTATTCTATAATCTGATTTGCTATTTATATATATATATTATATATATATATATATATATATATATGTTGAGTTGCTTGTATACTTTTAAGTGAACTATTATAAGTTGATGAAAAACATTTCATGTCACATGGTTATAGTTGTGCTCAAATAGAAAGAAAAATAATAAAATCAATGTTTCTTGTTTGCTATGTAAATAATGCTAACTGGAAAAAAATAAAAAAGGAGGATATGATGAAATAAATGATTTAACTTCTAGTTTAATTAAATTTTGTAATTAATCAGTTATGGGTTGGTTAGCATATATGCAGGATGTAAAACTTTAATTATAATTGTTAGGACTTGTATTCCAACTTTCAAGGATCACGATGTCACCGTGTTCCTTTAAAAAGATCATATTTGTGAACTAATTTTATGATATTATCATCAAATAGCTAGTTTGTTGTGAAGCTGATTGTCATAGATTGATAATGAAGTTAATCCTCTCAGCCCATAAAACAACCGAACACAACCTTATTTCTCATCATCAATATCATTTTCATGACATTTCGGCTTTGGGTTTTCGAATTTTTCAAGCATCATGCTCACAAGGAGGTCTAAACTCACGGAGGTACCAAGCTAATTCTCTTAAACATAGTACATCGACAAGCGTTCGTGGTATGCAATCCTCAAACAGGTGGGCAACCCAATTCAACTGTTAATTTGTTGTCTGCAAATGAAGTTGACTAATTCAAACGCCTCATGTATCATTTGTGTTTTTGTTAGGATTGTTTGCAGGTTGATGAATGTTAACGAGCATGCTAATCATATGAAGGTGGTGGAAATTGAGATAATTTCAAGGGAAACCATTAAGCCAACTTATCCAACTCCATATCATCTACAAACTTACAAATTATCACTTTTAGACCAAACTATGTATGATGTCTACACGCCTTGGGCCTTGTTTGTTCCTAATAGCAATAAGGCTAGTATTGAAGATGTCGTGTCTAAGAGAGTGAAACATCTCAAGGAGACTTTATCTCAGATTCTAACTCAGTTCTATCCCCTTGCCGGAGAACTTATTAAGAACAGCTTGTGCATTGATTGTAATGACAAGGGAGTCTATTACATGGAGGCTCGAGTCAACAAGACACTAGAAAACTTTCTCTGTGATCCAGATGATGAAAAAGTAAGAGAGTTGATCCCGAAAATAGTTCACACTATGAAATCTACAATCAGAAATTATGTGTTAGGTATTCAGGTAAGTTTCGGCCTATCTTTTTTAAAGCATTTTTTGTTAAGAAACTACAAACACACAATTGTTATTACTTTCCCTCAAGATCATCGTATTTTATACTGCTCAATTTAGTCACTGAAAAATCATTTACTGTATGATTGGGCTAAGGGGCAACCTAAAAGTCGAGTAAATTTGCTGGTAAGGTACATAGGTTGCTGACGTGGCTATCTTATTTCGCGGGTAAGGTACATACTAGACTGATATATAAAAATAGTGTCAGAAGTACAGAGTACGTTTTGTAGATAGTGTGGGTGGGTCAAGACCAACCTTAGCCTCCATGTGGATGCCCCTTTGAGCTTGAAAGCAAAATATTAATCAAATGTTTTTTTGATTAATCTAGCAACTCACTCCGTATCAGCAAACCAGTTCCTTGATAGGCACATTTGCTAGGCTTTGGTTAATGCATCATGCCGAATTGTTGATAGGCAAGTGATGTAAACAAATATCTTAGATTGGAGGTATGTTTGTTTCAGGTAAATATTTTCAATTGTGGTGGGATTGTCCTAACCACAAGTTCATCACACAAAATAGTTGACTTCCATACATTTATGATGTTTATGAAAGCATGGGCTGCAGCTGTCAGGGGTTCACCAGAAACAATTTCGCCAAGTCTTATGGCATCCGAGGTCTTTCCAAATGATCCTAGCTTAGAAGATCCAGTTCCTGCCAATTTAATGAACATCAAACTTCTTAGTACCAAAAGATTCGTGTTTGATTCTACATCTTTGGCTCTCCTCAAGGCCCAACCCGTTGCCTACACCCCAACTCGGATGGAAGCCACAACAGCTGTGATTTGGAAGGCCGCTGCAAAAGCAGCATCCACTGGCAGATCACCATACAGTCTACAGTCACCTCATCTAATGTTTTCAGTGGTTAATATTCGGAAAAGAGCATCACCTCCGTTGCCTGACAACTCAATTGGCAATGTTGTTAGTGGAGGATGTGCGATTTGCTTTCCTGGGAACAAACCAAACTTGCTAACGCTGATGAGTAAATTAAGAGAATCAATAGAAAACGTAAACTCGGGTCATATTGACTCCTTTAAAGGTGTTAAGGGACACAAGACAATGAAAGATAGATTGAATATGATCAAACTTGTTAATGCAGGAGACTGCATGCTGACTTCCAGTATGCTGAACAGCGGTATATATGACTTGGATTTTGGATGGGGAAAACCGATATGGTTTTATGTTATGAATCCGGGCATAGTTAGGTTTGTAGCATTAACTGATACGAATGGTGGTGGTGTTGAAGCCATAGTAACATTGAGTTTAGATGAAATGGAGAAATTTGAGTGTGATCCTGAGCTTCTTTCACATGCTACTGTCAACCCTAGTCCTCTTTTATATCTTAACCATTGAATTACTACAGAATTAATTGGTTGTTACTATTATTTTATTATTATTATTATTATTATTATTATTATTATTATTATTATTATTATATTATTCTAATTAATAGCTATGTGAATTCCAAACATGGTTTGAAGAAGTTATTCTTATAATCTTCACAAACATGAAATTAACACCACTAATTTTAACAAGTCCCCTTTGGCCATTGACATTAAAAATTAACCCCCATTTATTTGTATTAGTTAAATTAATTAAATATATATTGATCTCAAGTATGTTAAATTAGGCTTCATTATTTAACATCTAATCAGTTTATGGTTTTTTTTTTTGAAAGCGATTCGAGTGGGTTTTTGGTGTGATTTCTTTACTTGCAGGTATATCTCGTCTTCCCTTTCAAATGTGTTCCTTTTCAATCCATTATATTGATTTATTTCTGGTCTTGAAAGGTTATAGGCTCATTGATGATTAATGAATTGAATTCGTATCGTTATTGAAGGTTTAATGTAATTTATTTTTGTATGCAAACGATTTATGGACTAAGAGTTGATATGAAACCATCAATTGTGTCTTATATCGAGTGTATTTGAGTTCTAGAAGTCGGGCTTGGATGTTGGGATCGATTAGTGTGGTTTGGAGACGAAACAAAGAGGGTTTAGTAGAGCTGAAATTTTAGTTGAATTGCAAAAGACATAACTACTTCATCATAACTCTCCATGAATCGAGCTTTTCATTTTTGAAAAGACCTATGTCTCTACAAAATTCGTCCAGAACAAAGTTTTCCTTAATTTTGCTTCATAATGGTCGAAAACGCTGATTTATAAAAGTGGCCAGATTCTAGACGATTTCAACAAGTCAATATTCAAAAATTCTTAGAAAATTAATGAAAAATCGTATTGAAATGATTTCAAATGTTGTTAGAAAAAATAGTTAGCTTTAACCTGTTAAAAAGATTTTGTTAAATGGTTTAGCAATTTTTTGTGAAAAATATTGATTTTGACATACGTGTAGTGATGAATTCGTTTAGACCTTGTTTGGAATTGTTTGTGCGGAGTCCGTAATGTTTTGGCGCCATGCTAGTCACAATAGTTGAACTATAAGAGTTGTTTAAAGTTTAGCATAATAGTTGAACAATAAGAGTTGTTTAAAGTTTACTAGACATCTATTTATAGGTGGTCGGGAACGAAGCACGATAACTCTTATTAAGTTGTTTGTAAAGCTTCAAGAGGTAAGATAACTTATTACTAACACACAAGGAAACACAATAAAACTTAGATATGATAAATAATTGATATTATTTAATTTGGTATTAGCAAATCCCGATTATATATTAAAAGCTTGGTTACCGGTATTTTGGTCTTTTTTCTTTGAGAATTCCTCGTTCCATCTCGATAGTAGCGAATTCAATTGGTTTCTGTCCTTTTTCTGTAAAGAGTTAGATAGAAATTTCGTTCTCATGGTTATTCGAAAAGTACACCTTTCATTCTTGTCGTTAAAAATGGGTTTTATTCGTTCCCTGTATTCCTTAACTTCCATACTTGATTTCTCATTCTCCCTAAGGATTTTACTCTCTATATACTCATTGATCAATGGCTTTCTACACTCGGATTTTTAAAACAAATTCAGCTCGACATCAATTTCTTCAATTAAGTCCCCTATCTTTTTTGTTTAGTATCCTCATTCACTATTGTACCCAAATACACAACGATTAACATAATCTATCTAATATCACTATCACTTTGTTTAGTATCCTCATTCAGGTAGTGTTTGTTTAGTATTTTAATAAAAAAGTTGTGATTTAATCGAAAATACTTAATTCCTTAAGTAATCAAAATTGTTTGTTTATTTACTTAATAAACAAAAAATAACTGATTGATTTGATCCATAATTCAGTTACTTTATTAATTCAGTCTATTAATAATAAAAAAAAAAACGCAAACTCAAAGTCCATTATGTAAGTCACTTTCACATGAAAAGAAAATAGAAAAAAATGCCGCTCACATTACCTTCACGGTGGGGACTTAATGACAAGGACAAATCTTTTTAATGAAAGTAAAACCACATAGTTGAAAAGTACTCATTCTAACTATAGGGATTAAAAGTGTATTTTTGAGTAATTATAGATTTACAAATTTTTATTAAAATTTTTACAAACATTAACTTCTATCAACTAAATCATTTGATTCATTTCTATGTTTTATCTTTCTTGTTTCTCTCCCATGCTTATTGGACAACCTCAACCTACAATCGAAAACTTTAGTTTATAACATGTTTGGGCATAGCTCTTTTTTAAATAACCAGAAATTTGCATTTAATCCTAGAACATATGTAGGTATAAAATTCACAATTTTTTTTTTTTAATTTCTTTCTGGGCAATAAGAAGATTGCGTCGATCATTCCATTGCTGGGATCGTTTGTGGATTTCAACACCCAAAATTACGGGGGTAAGCACCGAGCAATTTATAATTTATTCGTTAAATTATATTATGTATGTTTGCTACTCGTTTGATGAAAGTCCTCAATGAAGGTGGATAATCCCATTAACCAGCATATCGACTGGTCTTGCTCTGCGAATCTCCGTTAGCCCACTTGGTATAGGTTCATGCCTTTTGGGGAAAATTACAGGGTTCAATTCCTGATATCGGAATTAATGCCTTTTGGAATATAAGGGCTAGTTTAGGAGTAGGATTAGTGTAACGCCTTGGCCTAAAAAAAAAAAAGAAAAAAACAGTCCTACTCTATATGATTATAGATAATTGTCGGTATGTCTTTTGCGTAAGTGATTACATTCAACCCATTCGTGAAACTGGTAAAAGGTCCCATGGCCATTTGTAGACACTTCCTTGGACATCCCAAGATGTTAAGTAGGGGAGGTTCGAACATAAGTCTCTTTTGAGACCTTTGGGCCGAAACCGCTATTTATAAACTTTCGTTGCGTAACATCTAGAGTTGAAATACACACAAATCGGCAGTATAGATTAAACATATTGCTGATGCGCATAGTTTTTAAAAAAGCAGTAACTCATTTTTTTTAGAATCTGCAGCAGAGTATAAGGAGTTGAGAGGTAAGATGAATAATGCTTCACCAGGACCCTCATCCAAATCGGAGACTTCGTTAAAACGCAAACGTGGAGTTTTTCAGAGAGATTGTGAGTGAGCATAACATCCTCTCTGTCTGTCAATCTTGTGTTCTATATGTCAACTTAAACCTTTTCTTTTTCGTCTATTGTTGGATGGAACAGTGCAACATATGATGTATGGCTTTGGAGACGATTCGAATGTAAGCATCAACTTTTGTTTCAAATTTTGTTTTTATGCATTCCTCTATGTGCTTATCTTGTTAATTGTGGTGATGGGTAATTCTTATATCATTGATTTCTCTTATAACCATAAATTGGTATAATCTGTATGGAAAGAACACATATATTTTGCTGGATTCTTAATTCACATGAACCTGCCGTTTGATTACTGGTTTTTCTGCATAATCATGACATAACCACTAAATATGTATTCAAGAATTGAGACTCCCTGTGTGTAATTTGAAGTTTTGTGTACTTTTATAACCTGCATCAAAATTATATGAGTGAGACAGCTTTTGTAAAATCTTTTGTATGTTCTCGTAGCTGATAATCGTCTTCTGCTGCTACCTTGATTTACAATGTTTAGTATCCTTCCTGACTTCCTGTAATGATTCTTGCATACGACTTCAGAAGGTGATAAATTACATAAAAAGTAATATTCTTTGCATTACATAAGTATAGCATCTATATATAGTTCATTAGAACTAGGAAGATGATGCATGAAATGACTGTAAGCAGTCTATTGAAATGTTTTATTCATTTGCCCATCATGTTCGATACTGAACAGGTCTGATGGTGCCTTCCACAAATAGTCTGAAGTTGTTAGGTAGAAAGTTGAGTTTTATTTTTGAACCTTTTCTACATGAACAAAAATGTTTTACATGTTTGAACTTAGAGTTAATATAGGGTTTTTTTTTTTTTTTTTTTTTTTTGTGAGAAATTAGGCCTGACATGATATTGTTTTCTAAAGTTCTAGCCATTGCCAGAGACTGTTTCTCTCATGGAGGACATTTTTGTAGAATATGTGACAGATATGGTAAGAACTTATTTATTTTTGGTTCTGTTCACAAGTTAAGTATTTCCTCTAAGGATGCTCTTCTAAAGCTCCCAACGACTGGATGAAGGCATGCAATCTGTCCTTATAGAAAAGGTTTACAATGGCTGTGGCTAGGGATATGGCTGCTTTAAAGAATCGGTCAGAATGGGTTATGGGTCGAAGAGGTAGGTCACCATTGGCTAAAAACAAGCATATTGTCAAATCACTGCCAGTTTCACTCAGAATACTAGGCCTGTCTGGTTTATTAGGCAAGTTTGCTCAAACCCCACAAAATAAATACGTTATGGTTGTGTGTAATTGTAGGTTCATAAAGCTCAAGATATTGCATCAAAGAGAGGAAAACTTTTGACTGAGGATTTCTTGTTTTTGATACGGAAGGTACTTTTTATCCTTCAGGAACTGCTTTTGGTTCATCTTGCTGAAGGTTTGTAAATGTCTAACTACTATTTGGCATTATAATGTATTAATGTATTTATAGGACTCGCCAAAGCTAAACCGGTGTACAGAATTGCTGTCGATGAATGAAGAATTAAAACAAGCCAGAAAAGCTTTTGATGTGGACTTGGAGAAGCTGGCACAAGGTGATTGATCGAACAGCCTAGAAAGTAAACCTTGTGCCGTTGTAATATCTGCAAGGGAGAGGTTGGTAAACATAACATTTCATTTTCTCTTTATATCTAGTCATCCTGGCAAATGAAACATTTTAGTAACAAATGATGTAGATTATGATGGTTATGTTTTCTTCTTTCTTCCTTGTATTTTATGTGTTGCGTAAAATACAAACATTATTTTGATGTCACTTATCTGTCCCATGTTACTGTCAGTGCGAGACTGCGAGGCCTTTTCGATTTTTTAACCAGTGACTTACAAACTTTCCTAGAAATGGTTTGTTATCTCTCTCTTTTTTATTACTAGTAGCAATGCCCGTACGATATACGGGTAGACAATATATATATATGATTTGATTATTTATACGATATAAGCAATTAGTTCGCGATTAAGTTTTGACTATAAACAAATCTGGAGAAAAGCAAAAGTTAACTAATACAAATTTTTACTATAATGTGCAGTTTATTCTAAATATCTTCAATATAAGCTCTAGTTTTTGAGTTACTTTAAAAAACAGAAAGTAATAAATAAATGTTTGATTAATCAATAGTAAGAAATAGCATGGCCAGAAATATATATTTTGATTGATATGTGAAAACTTGTTAATAATTTAATAAATAATAACTATACGGAAACCTTGTGTTAAAAAGTATTCTTCATATCTATGCAAGGCAACTAAAAGTTAGGATTAACTAATTAAATATTAAAGGTGCACATTATTAATAATATTATTAGCAAATAAAAGATATGTTAATATGGATATGTTTAAAGGAAACTAAATAAGAATTTTAATTTAATTTATATATAAAATAAAACAAAAAGACCATGTCATTCAAAGAAAGTGCCAAATGTCATTTAAACAAGCAAAGGTTGGATAAGTGGTTAACACCCTTGCCTCTGGAGACAAAGGTCAAGGGTTCCATCCTCATGCCTTGCAAGGCTAGAGGTTCTTTTCTATCTTAGATAGAACCTGGAAGCATCCTCTTTACACCGTCGTGGTAGGGGTAAGGCTGCCTAAATCTTAACCTCCCCCCATACATCGTCGAGGTATTGAGACCCAAAATCCGTGGAAGAAGACATTGTGTGCTTACTTTACTCTAATTGCTAGTGTATATGTCAAGGTAAACTTAGATATTATGAATACATGCTCATGTATATGATAAATTCTGCAGATCATAAACCAACTATAATAATTCACAAGTTGACTGCTTGCATGGCAGTAGTGAACACAAGAGCAAGACAAGATATTTTCATTACAGCCTGGTTTTCACAACGCAGCAACCCCAGTATTTTCATATGATCTCACCCATCATCACTTCTAAAAGAAAACAATAACAAAATCATATAGCTTATAAAGATCACCCCTCATTTTTGATCTATGACTGTTTTGTTTAATCAAAAAATAGCTATGAGGGATGGAGATCTAGACGGATCAACCGACTCTATTCACAACTTCAATAATAATTTTGAGCATTCGGAATGGACACTGGTTAACACACTTTCATACTGTCATATCAACTTGAAAATCTCACATTAGCATCACACCTTCACACATGCCCCTACTTTTCCACAATATGGTTACACACACTTATACACTGATTTTGGGACCCACTTATCACACCCATATCTTCCAGAACATATTAAAAATGCATTAGGTTGCACCTCTTTCCCTCTCGTGATTGAGATCCCTCCTCTCCCTCACTTGGTGAGATAAAGCCACTGCCGGGGTGTGCCCCACCTTTCCCTTGTGCATACCCTCTCACGAGCCCTATGCAGATTACCCTTAAGTACGTATCCGCTTAAACTTAAAGATCATCTAATTAAATTATTTTATATTAATTCCGTTAATTACTATAAGACCCTATTGATTAGGTCGTCTAAACAAAAGAGGAAAACCAAAAATAAAAGGTTTTAAAGCTTTCAAGTTCAATAATCAAATCAGACCTCTTTTTATAAGGTTTTTTTTTTTTAATATAAATAATAAACACCAAACCTTGTTCAAATCTAAGTAAAACAATTTACCTTTTACATGTGTTAGAATGTTATATGATCATTTTGTTTTGTTCCTGTCAGTACGTGTTTTCATTTTATAGCATAATTAATGAAATTATTATTAAGCATTTTTACTCACAGTTCCACTCTGACTCTGTCCACTATAACGGGAATTTCCTCTTCTGCAGCCATCAATATGTTTTCGATTAATAGTTGCCAACAAATTTATAAAAATAAGTAGGATGCCGTTAGGAACTGAACAGAAAGCATATAATCATAGTTTGATTTCCTGAATTAATTTCTTGAGTTTCAGTTTAGTACTATTTCCATATTCTCTTCATGCTCGTGGTTTGACCTTAGATATGAATATCTGACAAGTTAACTAACTAAACTTTTCACAAAAGCATGAGGGAGAGAGAGAGAAATGTATGTCCAAAATGTTATGATAGCAGGCTCTCCAAGTTGAGCTCCACATAGGATCATGGGTCAGGTATGCCAAAGTTATCATGAACCTGAAAATTTTGAAACATATATACAAAAAGGGAGAATATCATATATCCCCCTATTAACCTTTAAAATAACATATAGCAGCTGAGATGGAAACGGGTAAAAACTGTGAAGCAGGTCTAAGTATCACCCAAAGCATAGTCATAACGGGTAAAATAATCTGAATTATCATTGTCATTATATAAAAATGTGGACTGCGTGTGGGTGAACAATACTAAAAGTTCCTTTGCACTTCTCTTTGTAAATGATGCTAGCTTACATATTCGTTAAAGAAACAATATAGAAGTGGAAGCAAACAAGAGTTGGAGTTTTAATTTATTTATTAGTGATGTCTAGTCCAATATAACTGTTTGGATACATACGGACTTCTCGATATAGCGTAATGATATAAAACACATATATAGCATGAGGCCAAACTTAGAGGTAGCAATTTGATCAATTTGGGTTATACTCGTATTACATATCTGACAAGTCAAATGCATGGAATAAAGTATTTAGCTTCAAGAAACAAATAAAATGGGTCGATTGTCAGCCCAAGTGTACTTTTAATGCATAGAACCTCCTTTAACCATTTTAATTAAACCTGAGATACTAATTGTTAGCAAAGTATTCCATAATCTTGGACAAAAGTATTTGATTCAATCCAACTCTACCTAATTTTACCTTACTTTTTAACACAACACCCAACTCCCATGACTCACCCATTTTGCCATCTCTATCAATCTTTAATGATCATGGCATGTTACAGATATATTATGAAATCCCGACATCACGGTACAGGGCCCAGTATTAAACATGTTTAAATCAGTTTGGTTTTCGTGACTAATATTTCCCATTTGTATTTGATACAGACCCCCAGCAAGAAGCATACAAAACTTGGTGAATGCTGATAACTACATTAGTATATATGTTCTTTGTAAGCAGACTTCACATGTATTTGGAAAAATCATCTCAATGTATATAAATGAAATCACAAACCTCATATGTGAATGGGCCTTTTACTGTGTCCAAGTCCGATTGTAACAAGTGTCTTCTCCTGAAAAATGGCCAAATGAAAACTAAGAACATCTGAACATGCTTAAGCATCTGCAGTATACAGATTAATTATCGGTATTCTTGTTTGAGTCGCAGTTTAAATGGAGTTGGCAAAACGGGTGGGCTAGATAATGCTTTTTGTCCTACATTCTAAATTTCTATATACAGTCTTCTGTTTAATCTGCCTAGAAAGTCTGCATTCTGTCATAATCTAGTTTTCCAAGTTTAGAAGATAACTGAATGAAATCTATTGTACATAACTAGTACTCGTAGAAAGTACTGCAAATTTACACTAATAACACTGCAAATTGCATACATGTGTGTACACTGTACACCAAATTATTATGCTTGATATTACCTGCATATTTTCTGATGAAGGTTATCTTGGAGATCAATGAAGTTGTTATATCTAGCCTCATCGAAAGTTGTACCTCACAAAACAGCACATACAATGTATGGACGTATATCAGATGTCTGCAAAAAAAGATCATTATGTTATAGATAAATGAACATATAGAGCAATATATTGTACTTAAACATACGCGGACACCATGGTCGATTAATGAGATAATTAGTGATGGTTTTACATGCATTTTTAGCATAGATTCCTTAATATCAGTAAGTTTGTAATTAGGTACGGTGTAGCGCCACAAAGTCGCAGTGACTGAACAAGTCCTTCAAGGAAAAGCAAATTATTCACTGGTGAGCCGGGTTCAGACGGCTTTTATCAAAGGTAGACAGATTCTAGATGGTCCTTTTCTTTTAAACGAGGTCATTGTTTATTATAAAAGAAGAAGTAAACAACTGATGCTTTTTAAGATCGACTTTGCTAAAGCGTTGATTCGTTGTCCTGGGATTTTCTCATTTCCATTCTTAAGGCTATGGGGTTTGCACTAAATGGATTAAGTGGATTACTTCTTGCCTTTATTCTGCAAAATCTTCGGTGTTGGTTAATGGTAGTCCGACTGAAGAGTTTAACATGCGTCGTGGGTTGAGACAAGGAGACCCAATAGCTCCGTTTCTTTTCATCATCGCTATGGAGGGGCTTCATGTGGCTGTCAACAATCTGGTAAGAAGAGGCATATTTAAATGTGCTAACATAAATAATGTTTTAGTTTCCCACCTTTTCTATGCAGATGACGTCATATTGGTAGGCGAATGGTGTAAGGAAAATCTTGACGTATTGAATATTGCGCTCAGATGTTTCTATTGTGTTTCAGGGCTTAAAATTAATATATATAAGTCTTCCCTCATTGGTATTGGTGTAGATGAGTCGGAAGTGAAGTCCTTAGCAAATGGTATGGGTTGTAAAGTGGAATCTTTGCCTTTTAAATATCTTGGTATCCCCATTGGAGGAAGCTCATGTAGAATCGCCACATGGAATCCGGTTATGACTAAATTTCAGAAAAGGCTGTCTACTTGGAAAGCAAATCTCTTGTCCATAGGTGGTAGAACTACTCTTATTTCTTCGGTTCTCGGTTCTTTGGGTATTTTTATCTCTACGTTGTTTAGAATGCCTAAAAAAGTCAATAACCAGATGGAGGCTTTGAGAGCGTCATTTTTTTGGGGTGGGACTAAGAATAAAAGAAAAATACATTGGGTCAAGTGGGATTCTGTTCTTGCTAAAAAAGATGACGGGGGTGTCGGTTTTGGCAGTTTTGATGCTATGAACCAAGCATTGATTTATAGATGGAGGTGGCGTGCCCTTTCTTCACCTGATAACTTATGGACCAAAGTTGTTTCGGCAATTCATGGTGAAGATTGTTTTGTTTCTCTTCGGTCAAAAAATAAAGGCTTATGGTCGCGGATGATTGGTACTATGCGTGAAATGCATGAAAATCTATGTTTTGGTCCTAGATGTATTATTCGCAATATTGGGAATGGTCATGACACGAAGTTCTGGTCGGATACTTGGTGTGGGGATGTTTCGTTGGAATCTAGATTTCCAAGATTTGCGGCTTTAGACATGGACAAGAGTTGTTTTGTTAGTGATCGTTATGAGACCACAGGATGGGTTTGGAAATGGCGGAGAAATCATAGAACTGAACGCGAGATGGAACAACTCCAGCAACTCATTAGCTTGATCCCTCCTCGGCTGGAAATTGACAAAAAAGATAAGTGGACCTGGAATCTTACTGGTAAGTCTATATTCTCTATTGCTCAGGTTCGATCTTGCGTTGAACATCACCAGCTTCGTCCTAACAACACCATCAAAACCAAATGGAATACTTTGGTTCCAAAGAAAGTCAATCTTTTCGTTTGGAGATTGAGACGGGATGCGATTCCTACTAGCATTAATCTTTTTACTCGAGGAATTGACGTGAGCAGCTTTCGTTGCTTGCAATGTGAAAATGGTGTGGAGTATTTAGATCATATTTTTAATCAGTGCAAAGTTGCTAAGGATACCAGGAAGCTCTTATGCGAATGGACTCGGCTTAACATCCCAAATACAAATCCTGAAGGTACACTCATTTGGTGTGAAAAGCTTCAGATTCTAACTAAATATCGGCGAAGACTTGAGGCTATCCTTTTTTCTTGGTGGTGGTATACTTGGAAGGCTAGGAATAACAAGGACATATTTAAAGCAGTTGTAACTATTACTTATATATGGATAAACCATCGTGACAGGAAAGATAAGATGAAGTGGGAAGAGTGGATAACGAGGCCTTTTATCAAATGATGTTGATTTTAGGCTGCTCGTGGGACTTGCTTTTTCGTATACATTTGACTATGTCTTGTAACTTTGTTTGTGTCTCCCCGGAACTTGTTTGGAATGCATCAAAAACATTGTGAGGTGAAAACCGGTGGCTCGGCCCTCGTTGGTGGGGTTTTTTCTTGTGCTTCATGTAATTGGCACAAGTTTTTTCAACCTTTTTGCATTCTTATAAGTTAAAGTTTCGGGACTAATCTAGTCTTTGGGTATTGTATGTAGTCTAGATTGTAATTGTTGCACCTTGACTGCTAGCATCTTGCTAGTTAGTCGTTTTTACTAATATAATTCTGCCGTTGTAAAAAAAATAAAAATATTTGCATATCGAATGACCATTTAACATTGAAAAAGGTTTCAGAAAATAAGAAACAAGTGACGATTATTAGAAAAGAGTACCGATTGGCAGGCACTTCCGATTTTATAGATTACTTCTTCATTGTCAAAACTATCTTAAATCTTTTGATCTCTTTTCTAATAATGTCTTTCCGAGTGGTCTAGCATATCATATAAGAAACTAGGTATAAATCATGCACATCTTACACACAAACAAATGGGTCAGAGTACCATATGATCGAGTTCTAATACCGCTTATTTTATATATATTTATTTTATGCGATATAATCTTTTTTATGTTTGAATTATTATTATTTTGTAGACTTTTATATTTAATATATGTGATTTATTTGGAATAGGTTTATAATACGAAATATATGATTAGAGTGGGTTAAATGATGATTATTTATAAAAAGAATGAAGATTTGAGCAGAAAATACGAAGAATACACCAAATGCTAATTTATGCACAACACAAATATCGACATTGGACCAAGCAAACATTTGATGGTCTCGGCTAAAGAAAGACACAATGGAGAGAGCTCATGTGGGCTTCGCATCAAACAAAAAGAGATGAACTTATCACTTTGCCATTTAATTAAACTTACTTTTAGTTCACGTGGGTTTCATTCAGGAAAGATATAAAGTATAAACATAAACATAAACATATTAAATAAACATAAATAAACATAAATAAAGGATTGAGATTCTCTACATTTACTCCAACTTCATAGGTGAAGTTGGAGTAAATTCAACCATTGGATTAAATCCAATGGTCAAGATTAAAAGTTGATGTTTTAATCTTGACCATTGGATTTAATCCAATGGTTGAATTTACTCCAACTTCACCTATGAAGTTGGAGTAAATGTAGAGAATCCTCATCCAAATAAATGGATTGAGATTCTCTACATTTACTCCAACTTCATAGGTGAAGTTGGAGTAAATTCAACCATTGGATTAAATCCAATGGTCAAGATTAAAAGTTGATGTTTTCGTGGCCCCAAGTCATAAAACAAGAATATATAATGTACTTCGTAAACTATTATACCTATCTATTAAGGGGGAGATTTTTTACGAGACATAGGAGGGGAGTTGGAGTCGGCATTTTGAATTCGTACGCAGAAGCAGCCGCAAAAGCCTTTAGGCTTTGTTTTGTTCGACTTCATCATAGAAGCATCCAACAATTTCTCGTTTGATTCTTTTAACTCTTTTATTATTATTATTAGTTGTTTATTGTGATACTATATTACTATACAATATTATGGAATGGATTTTATTTATTTGATGATTATTAGTTTTATTTATCTTGTCATGAGTAGCTAAATTTTTTATCATCTACTTAGATAAAGTGAAATAGTATGTGACGGTTGCACATTTTTTAATTCAACGTTGAATTCATTTAACAGTTTTTTAATTCAACGTTGAATTCAAAGGCGGTTCTCTTTGGAGACCAGTGGGGGCCCGGGCCACCGTCGTTTTTTAGCTTAGTAGTACTAATATATTCGAATTTCGTCTAAAAAAATTATATCTATTAAGTCAGCCCCCAGGGATTATTTTTTAAAAAACTTTTGATATATTTAATAAATTTAATACGATGGGAGGGAATGAGAAAGGCAGGACAAAAAAGGAACGTAGACAGGCGTGGTTAGGGGAAGGGGTGGGGAGGACAAGGAGAATGCGGGAGAGAAGGCGTTGATGAGAAACCTGGGAGGGGGGGAATGTGCAATAAAATTTACCTTTTTAGTTTTTATAACCCACGATTCACTTAATCCATTCATAATTCTATGTTTTAGCCCACAATCCACGTAACACAGTCTTCCTCCATTTTTGAGTTTTAGGCTCCAGCAAAGAATACAATTTACCTTTTTAGTTTTTATAACCCACGATTCACATAGTCCATTCATAATTCTATGTTTTAGCCCACAATCCACAATCCATGTAACAAGGTCTTCCTCCACAATCCACAATCCACGCCTTTTCTCTTGGTATTTTCATAAGTCTTTGTAGTTTTTTGTTGGTTAGAAACTATGTATTGGTAATTTGAATGGAAAACTTAGATTATTAGTGTTATTTTTGTTTGACCCGACCGATTTAGTGTATTACATGACCATAATATAATACCCGAAACATAACGATGAAAAAAGATTTTCCTGGCCCCCACCGCTAAAACTTTCAAGATCCGCCACTAGTTGAATTCATTTAAAGTTGTGTCATGATTTTAATATATTTAATTTTGTTATTTATTATTGAATTGTTGGTTATGTATGCATGCTTTTAATGGTATTATTTGTGTGTCTACATGATTTTAATTGTCTAAGGTTTAGATAATTGGCTTTATGTCATGGACCGGTAAAGAATGATTCAATAATAATAGGATTAAGTGTGTTAACGGATTGGTAATTCGGTAGGCAAAATTGTTATTTAAATAATCAAACAAACTAGTTGATTAGGAAAATTGTAAAGTGGATAGGGTGGTACTCACACTTGCAACGGAACTAGTTAATTAGGGGATTTAAGTAAAGGATACAAATTTGTTAGCGGATAGGGTGGTACTCACGTAACCAAGTCAAATGATTTATTTGAGTCCCAATTATTTTTTTCAACATATTAAAATTTGAGCTTAGTTTATGTGCAACCGAACTAGTTATGGAACGAAGTCTAAGTAGATGACTTTTTAAGTTACTGTTTACAACAAAATCTTTTCAAATCGATTCTCAGTTTAGTTTAGTTTTTAGTTTAATTTTCAAATCAAACTGACGTAATAAAATAAAAAATTTAGAAATGCATTAAACTCGCGTCTTTTCTAATAATTAGTCATTGTGTTCGACCTGATCTTACCCTTTAGCTATACTATACACGAACGGGTCCACTACCTGAGAGTGTGCATTAGGTAGTAAAATCGGTATTTCTTGTTTAAAAATTTAAAACTCGATTGCACATTAAGTTTTTGGCGCCGCTTCTCGATTGCACAACGATAAACTTAAATAAAAATAAAAGTTCTAAGTACTAAAAACAAATAACAAGGAAATAAAATTTAAAAACGAAAATTAAACAAAAAAAACAAAATCTTTTTGTATTTTCTAGGTATTTCAAATGTGTTTGGATATTTTGTTTTTAAAAAAAATAAATGAAATATCTTCAATCTATGACCATTCACAGTACACGAACCACCATCTTTCTTAAACAACTCTACATAACCCGCTGGATACACAGGCTTAATCACATATGGTTTGGTCTATCTAGAGGTCAACTTATGGTGTTTGATCTTCAACTTAGAAAGGTACATCTAGCCTTAAAATCCTTCTTACGAAGCCTGCGGTCATGTTACAATTCTTAAGTGCCCAATAAGCATTGTGCTCTATTTTCACCGGTAAATGATAAGTCTTACCATAAAGCAACTTATACGGTGTAGTTCTAATCGGTGTCTTATAAGCATTTTGAACGCTTACAAGGCATCATCCAACCTTTTAGACCAATTCTTAAGGTTATCACCTATGGTTTTCTCAAAAATACGCTTTAAAGCCCTATTGGTGTTCTTTACTTGTCCACTTGTTTGCGCGTGGTATGATATTGAAAATCTATAGTTAACACCATACTTTTTAAGCACCTTAGCAAGTTGGTGATTTGCAAAATGAGTTCCACTGTAAGACATGTCGATTAAAAAAATTATGGGTTTCCAAAAATTCTTTCCTAACGGCGTCGAAAGATAACGGAAACAAACTTTAAAGACCAAACCAAAAAGAAATGTTTGGTTCATTTATTAAACGGTGTTACTAGCCATATCATCACAATAAATTCAAATAGAAACCTAAAAATGTCGTCATTGTTCTCGAGTAAGGATAAAATAGGAGCTTTACATAACTTCTTTCAACGTCTGAAAAACTCTTTCTTGTGAATAAGTCCACAAGAACGTCACTCCTTTCTTCGTCAACTCGGTCATAACCTTAGCAATCCTAGTGATATCTGGAATAAATCGTCGGTAGTAATCTGTTATGTAACATCCCAAACTTTTTATTTAACAGTTGACTAGTGTCGTTAAGTCAACATAATGTGTCGTTAAGTCTATTTTTGATTTAATGCTTATATGTAGTTATTGTGTGATGTGTGTGAGGCTTGAAAGCCTAAATGTATAATGAAGTGTATATGTGTGTAAAATGTAGTTAAATGCCTATGTAGTGGTATTTAAAGAAGTAATCATGTTATATATGGTCCATATGGTAGTTTTTGACTAGTAATGAAGGATTAGGAAGCCTAGGGACTAGTTTTGACTAGAGGTGGCAAAATGTAAGGGTCGGATCGGGTTGGGTGACGGGTCAAAACGGGTTCGGGTCAATACGGGTCGTTTTGAAAATGGTATCATTTGGATCCGGGTCAAAACGGGTCCGGGTCAATTGGACCCGGGTCAAAACGGGTCATCCTAAATTAATCAAATAAATGTATATATAAAAATATTTTATATATATAATTGTATCAACTGAATATGTATATATATAGTACTATCCAAGGAAAAAAATTATAATTATTTAATAATAATAATAATAATATAAGCATGAACTCATGTCTTCATCTCATAAAAAAATCAAAACAAATTAAATGTGGTTCATATGTTAGTACAGATAAATATAAATATTATATTATATTCATACAATTAAAATAGAGCCAGATAAGCTACACGTGGTTGTTTTATACAGTAAATTTTATCAGTATTAATAACTTGAGTAGATTCTTCGAATTATCTTTTCGCCAATCAAAAAGTTTTGTTACTCTTTCTTATTTGTTTGAACGGCTTCAATTTATTTCGATTTGATTTCGACATCTAACGCAGTAACTGGAACGGTGGTCGGAATTTGGTTGTAACGCTAGTTGTGACGGAGAAGGTGGTGGTAGGTTGTGCTCGTGGTGATCGGAAGTTGGTTGTAACACTGGTGGTTCGAGGGAGGTTGTAACAGCGAAGATGGCGGTAGGTGGTGATCGGAAGTTGGTTGTATTTCGAGGGTGGTTCCGACGGCGAAGGTGGCGGTAGGTGGTCGTCGGAAGTGTGTTGTAATTCAAGGGTGGTTGTGACGGAAGTTGGCTGTAACATCGGTTTGTTTCAATACTGAGTTTGGGCGAACAACAAACCGCACTCTTTTGATCTTTCCGCCCAATTTGACCCGTTTTAAAATTGAAGATAAAATCTTATTGCCCATTCTCACCCGTTACAATCTAAAACATCACCAAAAAACACCCAAACAATTAAAAATATCACCCAATATAACCCATATTTAAGAGTTTGGGCGGAAGTTGCCGGCTCTAGTTTTGACATAGGGGCAAAGTCAAAAACAGGTTAAGGGGTTTAGGGAGTGTCATTAGAGGGTTAATTGCAGAAAACACATCCTCCTAAGAAGCCCTAACCGCCCCCTTGCCATCCTCCATCTAATTGCAAGCCGAAAAGCTTCCTTACGTGTGATTTGAGAGTGTTTTGTCAAGTGATTTGCATCCCTAGTGTGATCTACGTGTATAGAAGGTAATATCTCATTGATTTCAGATTCTTTTAATTGTATAAGTCATTAGGGATTTTAATGGGGTTATGGGAGAAGCGTTTAATGATGATTTAATGATGTTTTGAAGGATATAAGTCATGTATGGTTTAATTAAAGGTTGAAATACTTTGTAATGGCCTAAATATGAAGGATTATAGGGTATTGAATCTGTATTTTAGACCTGGAGTTGTTTGGGGTCGATTTGGGGGTGAAAACGATTTTTGTAAAAGTGCAGGTCGAAGGGGAGTTGCGGCGCAACCAGAAAACAGAATGATAAGTTGCGGCGCAACGAAGTGTGTTGCGGCGCAACGAAAGGGTCGAGTTGCGGCGCAACCCAAATACAGAGAAGATAAGCTGCGGCGCAATGAGGGGCATTGCGGCGCAACTCAGACTGTTTTCAAAACGTTTATACTTTTGAATCGTAACTTCGTTTTGACACATAGATTAGACCTGAATCTTAAGTGAGTCTTTAAAGTGTGTGGGTCTAGCTTGTGACCTTAATAACGTGAGTTTGTAGCTTGTCTAATAACCGTTTACTAACTATAGGTAGACGAGCATAGTTGCTTTACACAGTAACTAGTTGTTGATTGTTGTGGACTACTTGGAGGTAAGATACACTACTTTGACACGCTGGGGGATTCAACAAAAGCTGGTTTCGAATAATAACTTCCCATTTGGTATCTTTATATTGCATGTGGGCATATGGGGTTACACGGGAGGTATTGTGGGTTATGTAGTTGACCATGAGACCTGAAATGCAGTCCCAAATGTTATGAAATGAAGGATGGTGTAATGTAGTATTTTGTTATGCATGAGATGTAGAGATGATGTTGATTCTTGATATGTGCATGCGTATGTGGCTTGTTCACCTAGCTCACTAGACTTTCTAGGTTGCCATGTCACTTGCACGTTTAAGGGCCCAAACGTAATGAAGATTATGTGTGAAATGTTTAGGTTGTGTGATGCCTAAACTAATGATGTGTGAAATGTTTAGGTTGTGTGATGCCTAAACTAATAATGTGTGAAACCGAGCTCGTAAATTGATATGCAGGAAAGTGTTAAGCTTAACCCGTACTTGCCCTAACCCGGCGGGTGCGTGAACGTGAGGTTGCTTGGGTGGCTCCTTGCAACATGGTCATTGAAACGCAGTTTGAGTAATACGAGGGGTCTGACCCGCCTCCACATATGGATTACTCCGGGATTGGCTTGCCATTCCTTAACGATGTATGATGACTAGCTTTTGGTTGCTCATCTAGTCGGGTGTGACTTATGTTACACTTAAATGCAGTTAACGAAGATACGTGTGTAAATGTGTGAACTAAATGAAGAATAGGCACATTTAGGGTGATTCATCCTAAGTTGATATGCAGTTTATTCGTGTGTGTATTAAGTGTGTTGTGCCTTAACGTTTTGTCAATAAAGTAGAAGCGTTTTAATTGGACAAAGCTTTATAACCTTGGTGTTATCTTACTTAGCTAATTCGTTAGCTAACACTTGTTTCTTGAAATGTGTGATTCCCTCAGGTTTAGCTTGAAGGTAGATGAGGACTGCAGAGCGAGGAGTGGGTAGATAGCTTGCTGATGACTTTAGCTACCCATAGATGCTACACCTCATTAGACATATTTATATTTTTCGTGTTGCTGAATTTGTGAAGTACTTTGTAGACGGTTGTTTTGTGTTGGGCAACCGTTGGGTTTTCATTTAGACTTATATTATGATATGGCAAGTAACACCAATAAATGCAGAAACCGAATTGTTTATCGGTTTGACTTTTAAAGATTTCTTCCGCAATTCTTAACACCGTTAGGTGAAAGTTTGAAAAGTTTTTGAAAACCCATAATTTTAAAAGTCGGGTGTTACATGTTATACAAAGAAAACTCTTGATCTCAGAAGGATTTTTAGTCTGCTCCCAATTTGATACGACTTCAATCTTAGAAGGATCAACTTTGTTCCTTATGAAGAAATGACATGCCTAAGGAAATGAACTTCCTTAAGCTGGAATTCACATTTGGAGAATTTGGAATAAAGCTTCTTCTCCCAAAGGACTTCGAGAACAACCCTTAAATGCTCACGATGTTCGGCTTCAGTCCTTGAGTACACCAAGACATCATCAATAAAGACAATCACAAAAATGATCCAAGAACGGATGACAAACAGGATACATGAAATCCATAAAAGCAGCCAGCGCATTTGTCAAATCAAAAGGCATGACTAGAAAATCATAATGAACATAACGAGTACGGAATGATGTCTTTGCAACACTCATTTCCTCGACTTTCAGTTGGTAATAACTAGAACGCAAATCGATCTTTGAAAAATAAGAAACACCTTGAAGTTGATAAAAAAGATCATCGATACGAGGAAGAGGATATTTATTCTTAAATGTTCCCTTATTAAGCTTCCGGTAATCGATACACATGGCCATAGAACCGTCTTTCTTTTTTACAAACAAAATAGAAGCTCCCCAAGGCGAAGAACGCGGACGAATGAAGCCTTTATCAACCAATTCTTGAATCTGAATCATTAAATCCTCCATTTATGTAAGAGCAAGACGATAAGGTGTTTTAGCAACAGGAGTAGCACCAGACATAAGCTCAACAGAGAACTCTACCTCATTATCAACACATCGTTAAATTCAGAAACCACATTAACATCAGAAACAGAAGGCTTTGCCACACGCGAATCGATCACATAGGCAAGAAAATGATATTTGGTTTGCCGGATATATCTAAGAGCTTTCATCATGGTAATATCTTTAAGATGTCCTGGCTTTTTGTCACCATAGACAAAAACAACACTACCCTGGTGGTAGTAATACACACGATCTTTTTAGAACATAGGAGAACCACATTATTCTTAGACATCCAATCCATGCCAATAACCACATCAAAACTAGCTATAGTAACAGGCAATAGATTTGCAGTAAACGATTGACCGCAATTTCAATCAAACAACCCATGAATCCCTCACGAGTAACCAAAATAGATCCGTTTGCAACCTCAACCTCTATAGCACAATCAAGGAGGCTAGTAGTCATATCATGTTTTAGAGCAAACAAAGTAGAAACAAAGAAATTGTTAGCACCAAAATCAAATAGAACAGTAGCAAGCTTAGAATTAATAAGAAAAGTTCCGCTTACTATCTCATCATTCTCCTTAGCAATGTCGGTAGTCATCTGAAAGGCACTTGCTTTTGCTTTTAGAGGATCATTCTTCTTTTCATCTTCTTTCTTCTTCAAAAGACAATCAGCAAACAAGTGACCCGTCTCCAGGAACCTGTAACAACAAGTCTTATCTATACAAACAACAGTAGCATGACCCGTCTTGCCACACTTATCACATCTCTTAGTATTCTCAAAACATGGTCTGTTATGCGAGGCCTTGCAAGATGAACATAAATGGAGTAGTCTTCTTATCATATCTTCCTTTATGCGAGAAAGAACCACCTTTAAACTTCTTTCCAGAACCTGGCGACCCATCAAACCTTCTCTTGAATCCAGAGTTTTTATCGTCAGCTTTATCAGTTACTTTTTTGGTTTTGAAATCATCATCAAGTCGCTTGGATTCCTTGATAGCAACAGAAAAAGTAGTATGTTGTCTACATAGACCACGATAGCTAGGATGAAGACCATCACAGTAAGCTTAAACTTGATCAACTTCTTTAGAAACCATATGACCAACGAACTTGAGCTTTTCCATGAATGAGCTAGCATACTCATCCATGGCAGCGGGCTTGACAGTCAAAGCTCTAAACTCCTTCTTAATCAACCTTACCTCGCGAGTGCCAACATATTCTTCTAGAAATTTCTCCTGAAAGTACCCTAAGGCATAGCAGCTAATACCTTAGGAGTCAAAGAGACAGTAGTATCTTTCCAACAGTTGCAAGCACTCATCTTCAACATCTTAGTAGCACAAAAAAACCTTCGTATCATCGGGACAATAGCATGAAGCAAACACCACCTCAATATCATCCAACCATGCCATAGCATCTACTGCATCTTGGTACCATCAAAAACTCTTTAGCGCACACTTAAGCTATCATACTTAAAGTTAGTAGTACAAGGAGCAACCACAACACGAGGCTCCACCACATTCACCCCATATTCCACCTTCATTGTTAACAACAGCAACAACATTCACAGGAGCAGGCTGTGATCTCAAATGGATGGCTCAGCACGGTTAGGATTGGAATAATTTTCATCAGTACGCTCTTCCCAGTGTGAGTCAACTTCCCTTTCAGCTCTTACATGAACAAGATCTTCTTCAGTTCTTCTGAGTTGGGTTTGAATGGCCCTCAATTCTTCAAACATCTCAGATTGAGTAGCAATCTATTCAATCACTGGATTCGCTCGTTCAATCCCTTCTTTATTTGGCATTTCACTCGGATATGGCCTTCAAGGTGGCCTTTGATTTTCCACATTGCCAGCCCCATTTCAATTAGCCGGAGTGTCACTAGCTGTAGCTCTATCACGTTGACTGTTAGCACGGGTGTTAACCATTTTGTCTACAATATAATGTAGAAAACGGGCGAATATGCTTGAGCCTCGTGTTGTAGTTGCTCCTCGTACTACTAATTTTAAGTATGATAGATTCAGAAGTTTGGCACGAAAGAGTTTGATGGTAGTCAAGATGCAGTATGTGCTATGGAATGGTTGGATGATATTGAGGTGGTGTTTGCGTCATGCTATTGTCCCGAGGATATGAAGGTTTTATGTGCTACTAGGATATTGAAGATGAGTGCTCGCAACTGGTGGAAAACTACTACTGTCTCTTTGACTCCTGAAATATTAGCTGTTATGCCTTAGGGTACTTTTAGAGAGAAATTTTTAGAAGAATATGTTGGCACTCGCGAGTTGAGGTTGATTGAGAAGGAGTTTAGAGCTTTGACAGCCAAGCCCGGTGTCATGGGTGAGTATGTTCGCTCATTCATGGAAAAGCTGAAGTTCGTTGGTCATATGGTTTCTAAAGAAGTTAATCAAATTGAAGCTTACTGTGATGGTCTTCCGCGTAGATATCGTGGTCTATGTAGACAACATACTACTTTGTCTGTTGCTATCAGGGAATCCAAGCGACTTGATGATAATTTCAAAACCAAAAAAGCAGCTGATAAAGCTGATGCTAAGAACTCTGGATTCAAGCAAAAGGTTCGATGGGACATCGGGTTCTGGAAAGAAGTTTAGTGGTGGTTCTTCCTCGCATAAAGAAAGATATGATAAGTGAACTACTCCATGATGTTCAGCTTGCAAGGCCTCATATAACGGGCCAGGTTCTGAGAAGATTAAGAGATGTGATAAGTGTGGCAAGACGGGCCATGTTACTGTTGTTTGTAAACATAAGACTCGTAGTTGCAGGTTCTTAAAGATAGGACACTTGGTTGCTGATTGTCCTTTGAAGAAGAAACTAGATGAAAAGAAGAAGGATCTTTCAAAATCAAAGGCACGTTCCTTCAGATGACTACTGACATAAGGAGAATGATGAGGTAGTAAGCAGAACTTTTAGGTTTTCTAAAATCATGTCAACTGAGTATGAAATGAGTTTAATGGGTGAATTAACATTTTTCTTGGGTCTTCAGATTAAGCAAACTGAAAATGGAATTTTTGTAAACCAAGAAAAATATGTCAGAGATTTGTTAAGAAAATACAAATATGATTCAATCCCATCAAAAAACACACCTATTGCAGCACCTTTAAATTTGGACTCTGACCCAACTGGCAAACCAGTGAACACCACTGACTATCGTGGTATGGTAGGTTCACTGATGTATTTAACTGCCAGTCGACCAGATATAATGTTTGCAACATGTCTATGTGCCAGATTTCAGGCTAACCCAAAAGAATCACATTTGCATGCTGTTAAGCGCATCTTCAGATACCTGAAAGGGTGTCCTAGCCTTGGTCTTTGGTACCCAAAGGCTCAGGGTTAGATCTAATGGGTTATTCAGATTCAGATCATGCAGGTTGTAAGATAGATAGAAAATCAACAACTGTGGTTGTCATTTCCTTGGAGGAAAACTGGTAAGTTGGACCAGCAAGAAGCAGACTCAGTCTCTATGTCCACTGCTGAGGCAGAGTACATTTCTGCGGCCAGTTGTTGTGCCCAGATTCTCTGGATCAAGAACCAGTTACTAGATTATGGTCAGAAGTATACAAGGACCCCAATCTTCTGTGACAACACCAGTGCAATTGCTATATCTCACAACCCAGTGATGCACTCTAAGACAAAGCATATTGACATCAGGTATCATTTATTCGTGATCATGTTATGAAAGGAGATATTGAAATTCATTTCATCCCCACTGACAAACAAGTTAGCTGATTTTTCACAAAACCCTTAGATGAGAAAACCTTTAAACATCTTATCAGCGAATTGGGAATGTTAAATCCTTAAAACTGGAGATTTTGTTATGAACGCGTCAGTGACACTGATGAAGTTCTCCAGTTGAGGAGGTCCAGATAATCTTTGCTCGTCAGGCTATCGCCTTTGTGATACTATCCTGGCACCAATCGATTTCTGGATCATCATTTTAGGGGGAAAGACTCAAAATATTTTTCTTACCAAAAATCTTTTGTTTAAAAAAAAAAAATTGCAACTGGAGAACTCTCCAGTTGGAAACTGGCACTGGACTAATCCTCCAGTGTACATGTTCAGTCTTGTCTTAAAACTGGTGGTCAACCAGATTTCATAACGTTGTAAAATACTTGGTCAATATTTGTGACACGTGATGGTACTCAAGTGTTTTTCCTACTTGCAACCGTCATATGACGTGTCAAGGTCATTTTTGTAAAAGGTAACACTTTTTATTGGGATTATGGAAAGTTAGTGGGCGCGTGGGGAAGTTAAGCCGTCGTAGCATTTAATGCTGACACGGAGAATTAAATTTTTACTTCAAAATTCAAATTTTCATTTACAAAATATCTTGTAAAATTGATTTTTGGTATTAAAATATTCTTGGTATTTCATTGGGATCACAATTTTCCTTATAAATACCCCTTATTTACTCCGAACACATTTACTTCCTTCACATTCTCTCATTCAATTCCAATCATCAAAATTGCTTCATTCGTCTCTCTTTTTCATAAATCAAGAACCCTAATTTCAAAATTCTCAATTTCATTTGCAATGGCACCTAAATCTTCTCGATCTAGAGATATTAATCTCTTAACTGTCCCATATGTTCCCCTACCAGGTGTCAAACAGGCACCTGGTGCTCCTGGTAATACTACGCTCATCAAATTAAATCCAAATAATCCGATGGCTAGTTTACAAGGGGTTCAGACTGCCGATACTCTCATTGGACGAATCCAACGCTTTCTTCGTGATTCTCCAATCGGCGAGTCTTTCTCTCTTAACCCACGCAAGTTATATCATGATTACTTGTGTGAGTTTTGGTACACTCCACAACTCTCCGACGACTGTTCTTCCATCTTTTTCACTCTTAAAAATGGAACAGCCGCGCGTACCATAACGGCAGACACGTTGAGGAATGGGGTGTTGAAGACAAAGGGACCCATGACCTCAACTACTAAAGACAAGGAGAGTCTCCAGTTGTCATCTCCCCCAACCAAAATTTCAGACAACTTCTCCTTGATATGGGAAACAAGGATTGCTTGGAAAATGGGGTGTTGAAGACAAAGGGACCCAAGACCATGAAAGGTCTCTCTCCATCCTGGAAGTATTTCTTCATCCATCGGGTGGAGAGCATGGGTGGGAGTTCTGGTGGATTGGACCAGATAAACTCCACACAAGCAGAAATTGCCTACTGCTTGTGGTACAGACTCAGAGTGGATTTTGCCGAGATCCTGTTCAGAGGCTTTGTTCAAAAGCTGAAAGGCACCAGGGGACTGTGCATCCCCTTCTCCAGGTATTTATCCCTTTGTTTCCTTGAAATTCTGGGAGTGTTGAATATCACAACACTCAATCTTTGTACACTGTCCCAGAAATGTTGAGGAATCTTGACTCCCTGGCATCAATAACTGGGGAGGTTGATATTTTAATTCCCAAATATAGATGGTTTATTAAACCCGACTGGCAAGTACAACTGATCTTGATGGACAAGTTCAGTTTACGATCCAGATATGGATAACAAGAACAATTGACTAATAATAACAAGAACTAAATGGCAGAAACTATATAAAGATATATATAAGTATAATCAAGTATGTAGCATTGAGACACGTTGTTTCCTTTCTAATGTATTTGATTTATTGATATATAAACAAATACAAGGATTGTTGCGGAACAAAGATAAACACCCAAGTGTAAGTATCTAAACAATCCCGAAAAACAAGTGATCTAAATAACTTGGAAATACTCGTAAGTTTTACTTAGAGTATATCTCACAAGTTGCAATGCTAAAGTTTCAAGCATTTTGCAAGTTGTGAGAAGACTTTGTATTTATAGACCAAGTCCAAGATGACGTGGACAAGATCGTACAAATGCGGTTGTAAGCATTTAAGGAATTAAACCTAATTCCTTACATGCTCATACTAGGAAGAGTATATAAGTCAGTTGATGTGACTTATAGTACTATGTTCCATACCTATACTTTTACCTTGTACCTTTTATTAATAGATAAATCTATTAACTGGGTAAAGGTATGTAAGGTAAAAAGTCTTCCTCGTAATCAGTGTAAAGTGTTGTAAATACTTTACACTGAGATGCTTCAGTCTTCGATCTGGTAGAATCACTCTTGCTCGCTTCTGAGATGATTCTCTTCTTCATACTTCAGTCTTTGACTTCAGAATGAATGCTTCAGATTTGTCTTGATCTGAACTGAAGTGAAGCTTCAGTGAAGGAATTCTGAGACATCTCAGAATTCTGTACAAACGTCTTCACTAAACTTCAAGCTATTTCTGAACAAATTATACTTGGTCGATTTCCGACCTAACAAATTCCCCCTATTTGTTCTGAAATAGTGCATGTATCTCAGACTTCTATCTATACATGTTTGTAAGTCTGAAATGCAAGTTTTTGTTTAAGTTGTAAAAATTTTTCTAAGTACATCTTATAGATCATTGATGTCTCAGAATTTTACTTGTGGTTTTCTAACTTAAACTTACCATCTACTTATTGGTTACAATTTGCAACATATATATACAAACTGAAATGTTTGTTACAAATGTAAATATATTACAAGTACATGATAAACTGAAAGAAACTACTTCTTGGCAGGCCTTGAACCAGAAGTTGCCTCAGTAGGTTTTCTCTTCAGTGGAGAATGATCCTTCTTTCCAAACAACCTGCCTTCAATTTCTACCTTGGCCTGCATCTTTTGTTGTATTCTGGATAACCATGCACCAATCAAGGCAGATTTCGGCTTCCCCTTCAGAATCTGGATCATCTCCCTATGCTCAGAAATCCCAAACTCGTACACTGAAACCTGATGGTATTCTTCAGCTGCCCTTCCTTCTCTTTTAACAACCAAGTCAAAAAGCTTCAATCCATCAGCTTTTGTTACTTCCATATCAACTATTTTGGCTGAATGAGATCGATGCTTCATATAATGCTCATATTGATCCCTTTCATGTTTTCTTTCAATTTCAATAGCATCATCAGACATTGGTTTGAAGGTAGAAAGATCAGCATCACGAACATTCTTTCTTGATGATCTTGGTCCAGTCACTTTGGGCTTAATGGTTGGTCTGAGCAACTCTTTCTCAACCTTCAGAACTTCGGCCAGAATTTCCTTCCTTTTGATCGCCATTTCTTTTTCTCTATTTTTCTTTAAGTCTTCAATGGACAACTTAAAGGTCAGACTTTCTAACTTTTGTTCCAGATGAGAGTAGTTCATCCCACACTCATACTCAAGCATATCAACAATAGCCTTTTGCATTCTTGGATCATTTTTGATTTTCAAGTATCTTTCCAATGATAAACCAAGAGCTGCAGCATCTATATGATCAAGGGTCCCCATCTTCAGATGTTGTTCCCTTTCTCTTTCTTTGTTTTCCCTCCACATAATAAATTGATTGGAAACCTGCTTTTGCAATGCTTCCAACTTCTTACTATCAGCCTCAAGATCGTGCAAGGGATAACCATGCTCATCCACATTTTCACCAACAATGATTCCAGAACCCTTAGAACTTTTCTTTGGTTCTTCTACTTCTTGAGCCTTGCCTTTGCCCTTGTCTTTCTTCTGAACTTGTTCCCCCTGAACTGAGGCACTACCAGATGGTACCTCAGTTTGCTTCTTGGTTGCTTCAATCATTTCTTGAGTACTAGCCAGCAAACCAATAGGCACACTTCCCCCTTTGGGAATCTCTGAAGGCATTTTAGCATAAAGGTCAATTGAAGTTTTAATTGCCTTCAGTGGTTCCCAACTTTGTTGTTCTAGGCAATCACATATACCCTTTGCCATTGTAGCAAACTGAGCCCTTAATCTGAATGAAAAATTAAGGTTCAGTGCTTCTTGATCTTTTACATCCTTCAACATCTTTCTATCTTCTTCAGTGAAAGAAGCAGGGGGAGGAGGAGCAATAACAGTTTCTTTCTTCAGAAGAGTTAGAATTTCATCTAACTGTTTGGACTGATTCTGAACTGAACCTTCAAGCTTGGACACTGAATCTTTTACTTCATTTACAGCCTTGTCCACTTTGTCATTTGTGTCTTTGGTCAGTTCAGCAATCACCATTCTAACCTCCGCACCAACCTTCTCAGAAATGGATTCTGAAATCTGAGTAACTAGATTCTGAGTTAGCTCAGACTTCAGATTATCAAAAATACCAACACTTATAGAAGCCCCAAGTTCTTTTTCATTTATACTTGGCTTCTGAACCAACTCATGCACTTCTCTTCCAACAGCCAAAAAATCTTGCTTCAACAACTGAACACAAGATGTCAAGTTTGCAACTATCGAAGCTTGCACATCTCTTTTTGTTAGCTTGAAGGCTTCTCTGATTGCAGAGCTCACCTTGTTGCAAGTCATCACCAGCTCATTCAGCTTCCCAACTACTAGTCCTTCGTTTCCAGCAACCTTGGTTAACTCAGTTCCAAGAAACATCTGAGCACCTTTCATTTCAGCCACTGAACTAGTATTGGCAGTTAGAGACTTGGTTAAATCCTCCACCCTAAGAATAAGGCTTTGGACTTCGATTTGAGTCTTCTCTAACTGTGCTTCTACATTTAAAGGAGGTGGGGGCTGTGCAGAAGCAGGAGCAACAAATGGTAAATTACCAAGCCCTTTCAGAACATTGTTCAGTTGTAAATCAGTAGGACTCTCAGATTCTGTTTCAGAATCCAAGTCCGTTTCTATTTGGGCATCATACTTAATAGGCGGTGGGAGTTGGTGAATTTGGGGGTGAAGAAATTGAAGTGAAGGATTAAAGGTACCGGCTGTAACATAGGCAGGATTAGTGCCCGGTGGAAAAATTGGATGTTGATGAGATGGAGGTGGTGGAACGTAAGGATTAATATCTTGTTCTTGTTGGATTTCTGGGGGAGGAGGAGAGGCGTTTGCGAGGATGGTGGCTGGCTCAGAATCGGATTGATTCGCCTCCAATAATCCCTCGTCAAACTCAAAATCAGCAAGGGAATCAAGATTCCCCTGAGGTAGCTCATCGTCATCCCAGAAAGTATTCACTTTTACAATCTGGTCAGATATGCTCTGGTTTGGGTCACTAGTACCCGCACCAGTTTCTGGTTCAACATCTGCAGAAGCAGGTGCATCGTTACCAGATTTAATGATTTGCTCAACCTTATCTTTAGGTCGACTAACGGGTCCCACATTCTTTTGTGGCCCATTTAGTGACCTTTCTGAACCAGCTAGTGTGGCTGAAACAGTTTTATTAAATACCTGAAGCATAGCAGAGGAGAGTTCAGGCTCATCTTCAGCAGTGGATGCCTTTGAGAAATCTCTGCTGTATTCTGGTACTGAAGCTTCAGGTCCAGCTTGATTATAATCTTCACCAAGAATATCCATGAAACATAAGCTCAGAAATCTTGGAAAGGCAATATGCAGACTTCTCTTTCCTTTTAGTTTTGTAATTAGCTGAGAAAAGAGAATCTCAGCAAAGTCTGCTTGTATCCCATTCCAAATATAATACCCCATCTCAACTTGGGGTAAAGAAAGTTGGTCCAACCCTCCATGGTTGCCACCAAGACTTTCCACAATCTGGGTCCAGAAGAACCTCCAGCAATTGCCAAATCCAGACATAAATATGTGTCCGGAGGTCTTCAGATTACCATCAGCATCCTCCATATCGCCATGACCGGTGGCGACTAGAACCTCCCTGAAATTGACTCCTTTGAGTCGTTTAGCATATACCTGGGAAGGTTTGAGGTAGTTCAGATGAAGGGAATTTCTGAACCCCTCAAGAGTGATAACACACTGCTTGGTGCCCTCATTGAGAGTGAAGGAGATGGATTGTTCATCTTTGCTCACCACAGCAGTATACCAGAATTCAAGCAAGTATCGATGATACAATGCCTGAGGATTAGCGGTCAGAGCATAATGAAAAGGGGATTTCTCCCAAAAATTATTGATTCTTCCCATTAGCGTTTTGGATTTCACATTTAATTGAGCCAAGAAATTGCTCATGTTAAATCGAATTTGTGAAGGAGTGAAATTCTTTGGCCATGTGGCAGATGTTTTCACATCATCCGATGGAGTATATTTGAAATTGATGAGCGATTTAGGTTGTGAAGAAGATGATGATTTAGACATTTTTAAGAGTCGAGAGTGAAAGTGAAAAGAATATGAAGAGTTAAGGAATTTTGAGAGTAAATATGAGAGAGATTGATGATTGGGAAGTAAATGAAAAACGAAGTAAATGAAAGAATGAAAAGGAATTTGAATTTAAGATGGAATACAAAGTAATTTTCCAATTTAAAAACAATTTCTGGGGTCAAGTCCGCATTAAATGCAGAGACGTTTGAGTGACCCCACCCTGTAACACTTTTTCAGAAAAAGTACTCATTTCTTTCTCTTTTACGGCGCAACTTGTGTGACACATAAGCATGACCAACGTAAGTTAAAAACATAGTATGCAGTAGGCCACGTGTACACACAATTGACCAAGTATCAAAAATATCTTGAAAGGATAGTTGTCTTTCAGTGATGACTAAACAAATTCTGAGCATGGTCAGTTCCAAAGAGATCTGAACCATCTCAGTTAATAAAATTCAACTGAAATAATTTTGATTTTCTGAAGTGCTTCAGTTAAATACATTTTTCTGAGTAAAAAGTTCCCCTTCAAAAATGAAGGTTTATTTTAAAGTTAGAAAAATATTTAACATTCCCCCTGAAGTGATGATCCATGAATTAATAAGTGCCAAGATAGTATCACAAAGGCGTTCGATAGCTAGGCGAGCAAAAATTACATGGATCGCTCAGACTGGTGAACCAGATCAGTGTCACTGAGGCGTTCATAACAAGATTACCAGTCTAAGGATTTAACATACCCAACTCACTGACTAGATGTTTAAAGGTTTTGACATCTAAAGGTTTTGTAAAAACGTCAGTGAGTTGCTTATCAGTGGGAATAAAGTGCAATTCAATATCTCCTTTCAGAATATGATCACGAATGAAATGATACCTGAGATCAATGTGCTTGGTTTTCGAGTGCATCACAGGATTGTGAGATATGGCAATGGCACTAGTGTTATCACAAAAGATTGGAGTCTTTGTGTAAGTAACACCATAATCAGTCAGCTGGTTTTTCATCCATAGAATCTGAGCACAACAACTTGCTGCAGAAATATACTCAGCTTCTGCAGTGGATAGTGATACTGCAGTCTGCTTCTTACTGGTCCAGCTTACTAATTTGCCACCAAGGAAATGACACCCACCTGTGGTACTTTTCCTGTCTATCTTACAACCTGCATGATCAGAATCTGAATAACCCATTAGATCTAGACTAGAGCCTTTGGGATACCAAAGACCCAGTCTGGGGACACCTTTAAGGTATCTGAAGATCCTTTTAACAGCATTTGCATGTGCTTCTCTGGGATCAGACTGAAATCTAGCACAAAGGCATGTTGCAAACATTATGTCTGGTCTACTTGCAGTTAAATACATTTTTCTGAGTAAAAAGTTCCCCTTCAAAAATGAAGGTTTATTTTAAAGTTAGAAAAATATTTAACATTCCCCCTGAAGTGATGATCCATGAATTAATAAGTGCCAAGATAGTATCACAAAGGCGTTCGATAGCTAGGCGAGCAAAAATTACATGGATCGCTCAGACTGGTGAACCAGATCAGTGTCACTGAGGCGTTCATAACAAGATTACCAGTCTAAGGATTTAACATACCCAACTCACTGACTAGATGTTTAAAGGTTTTGACATCTAAAGGTTTTGTAAAAACGTCAGTGAGTTGCTTATCAGTGGGAATAAAGTGCAATTCAATATCTCCTTTCAGAATATGATCACGAATGAAATGATACCTGAGATCAATGTGCTTGGTTTTCGAGTGCATCACAGGATTGTGAGATATGGCAATGGCACTAGTGTTATCACAAAAGATTGGAGTCTTTGTGTAAGTAACACCATAATCAGTCAGCTGGTTTTTCATCCATAGAATCTGAGCACAACAACTTGCTGCAGAAATATACTCAGCTTCTGCAGTGGATAGTGATACTGCAGTCTGCTTCTTACTGGTCCAGCTTACTAATTTGCCACCAAGGAAATGACACCCACCTGTGGTACTTTTCCTGTCTATCTTACAACCTGCATGATCAGAATCTGAATAACCCATTAGATCTAGACTAGAGCCTTTGGGATACCAAAGACCCAGTCTGGGGACACCTTTAAGGTATCTGAAGATCCTTTTAACAGCATTTGCATGTGCTTCTCTGGGATCAGACTGAAATCTAGCACAAAGGCATGTTGCAAACATTATGTCTGGTCTACTTGCAGTTAAATACATCAGTGAACCAACCATACCACGATATTTTGTATGGTCCACTGGTTTTCCATGTGGATCAGAATCCAAAGTTAATGGAGCAGAAATAGGAGTATCTTTTGATGAGACTGAATCAAATTGATATTTCTTTAATAAATCTCTGACATATTTTTCCTGGTTTATGAAAATACCATCTTCAGTTTGTTTTACTTGAAGTCCCAGAAAATATGTCAGTTCACCCATCATACTCATTTCATACTCAGAAGACATGATTTTAGAAAAATTTCACACATCTTCTCATTTGTAGAACCAAACACAATATCATCAACATAAATTTGTACTAAAAGGATATCACTTTTATCATGCAATATGAACAAAGTGTTATCAATCGCACCACGTTTAAAACCATTTTTAAGAAGATGTTTAGTAAGAGTATCATACCAGGCTCTGGGTGCTTGTCTCAGACCATATAAGGCTTTGTTCAGTCTGTACACCCAATGTGGTTTTTCTTCATTGATGAACCCTGGTGGTTGATACACATAAACGACTTCTTCTAGTTCTCCATTCAGGAATGCACTTTTGACATCCATTTGATAGACTTTAAACTGATGATGAGCTGCAAAAGCTAAGAATATTCTGATAGCTTCAAGTCTAGCAACTGGTGCAAAAGTTTCATCAAAATCTATTCCCTCTTCTTGTGCATATCCTTTTGCAACAAGTCTTGCTTTGTTTCTGATGATATGACCATCTTCATCCATCTTGTTTCTGAAGACCCATCTTGTCCCAATTGGTTCCTTCTTCAGGTTACTGGGACAAGGAACGAGTTCCCATACATCGTTTCTTTTAAACTGGTTGAGCTCATCTTGCATGGCTTCAACCCAGCTTGGGTCTTGCATAGCCTCGTCAATCTTCTTGGGTTCAATTAGAGATAAGAAGCTGACGTTTAAGCATTGATCGCTTGTGGCTCTTCTGGTCTGAACCCCTTTACTGGACTCTCCAATAATTTGCTCGATTGGATGTGCTTTTGTCCATTTAGAGTATTGACCAGGATGAACAATGATATCAGTGCAAGAACTTCTCTGAGTAACTTCAGGAGGAGCTTCAGAAAATACATCTTCAGCTTCTTCTTCTTCCTGCAGATCATGACTTGCATCATGAAATTCTTCAGATTGAGGTTGCTCAGTGGAGCCTGATATCAGAGGAGAAGCAGCATGTACATCTGATCCAATAGTCAGTTCAGAAGGTAGTTTGAAACTGACTGGAGGATAAAATGGAATGTTGCTAGGCTTGTTTATTACTGGTTCTGAACGGAGATGTTCAGAAGCATGTTCAGGTGACTGATCAGTTTCAGCAATAGGATCAGAATCACCAAAACTTATTGGACTTTCTGAGGGTGGTACAGGAATGGAATTTTTAAAGATTGCAGAATTGGATTCATCAAAGGTAACATGAATTGACTCATCAACCTTTTCAAGTCTCTTGTTAAAGACTCTAAAGGCCTTGCGATTTGATGAATATCCTAGGAAGTACCCTTCATCAGCTTTTGCATCAAATTTTCCAAGCTGATTAGAATTATTCAGAATGTATACTGGACATCCAAATACATGGAAGTATCCAATATTAGGCTTTCTATTTCTGAGTACTTCATAGGAGGTCTTCTTGTGTCTTTTGACATAAACAGATCTGTTCTGAGTGTAGCAGGCAGTTGCAACAGCTTCAGCCCAGAAATTCTTGGGAAGACCAGATTCATTCAACATACTTCTAGCAGCTTCAATCAGCGTGCGATTCTTTCTTTCTACAACACCATTCTGCTCTGGTGTGTGGGCTGAGGAGAAGTTCTGAGATATGCCAGTTTCAGTGCAGAAGGACTCCAGAGTGGCATTTCTGAATTCAGTGCCATTGTCACTTCTGAGCTGACAAACTTTTCGCTTGTGGATCAGAATCACAAAAACTTATTGGACTTTCTGAGGGTGGTACAGGAATGGAATTTTTAAAGATTGCAGAATTGGATTCATCAAAGGTAACATGAATTGACTCATCAACCTTTTCAAGTCTCTTGTTAAAGACTCTAAAGGCCTTGCGATTTGATGAATATCCTAGGAAGTACCCTTCATCAGCTTTTGCATCAAATTTTCCAAGCTGATTAGAATTATTCAGAATGTATACTGGACATCCAAATACATGGAAGTATCCAATATTAGGCTTTCTATTTCTGAGTACTTCATAGGAGGTCTTCTTGTGTCTTTTGACATAAACAGATCTGTTCTGAGTGTAGCAGGCAGTTGCAACAGCTTCAGCCCAGAAATTCTTGGGAAGACCAGATTCATTCAACATACTTCTAGCAGCTTCAATCAGCGTGCGATTCTTTCTTTCTACAACACCATTCTGCTCTGGTGTGTGGGCTGAGGAGAAGTTCTGAGATATGCCAGTTTCAGTGCAGAAGGACTCCAGAGTGGCATTTCTGAATTCAGTGCCATTGTCACTTCTGAGCTGACAAACTTTTCGCTTGTGCTTGAGCTCAATTTGTTTGATGAGAGCAATGATTTCAGCAGCAGCTTCACTTTTGGACCTGAGGAAAATCACCCAGCAGTATCTTGAATATTCATCAACGATAACAAGGGTGTACTTCTTTCCTGCTCTGGTCTGAACATTCACTGGTCCAAAAAGGTCCATGTGAAGCATGTGAAGAGGTTCAGTTATACTAAAGCTTTGCTTTGTCTTGAATGAAGCTCTTTTCTGCTTACCCATTTCACAACCTGGACATGGCTTGTCTTTATTGAAAGACATAGAGGGTATCCCATCAACAAGTTGTTTTCTAGACAACTTATTGATGTTCTTGAAGTTCAGATGGGATAATCTCTTGTGCCACAGCCAGTTTGTGTCTTCATCTGCCTTTGAATAGAAACATTGTTCAGAGGTAGAAGGATTCATATCAATGACATAAATGTTTCCCTTCCTTGGTGCAATCAGTACCACCTTTCCATCTCTGTTGAATATGGTGCCTTGTGAAATATCAAATAAAACCTTGAAGCCATCATCACACAGTTGACTGACACTGATCAGGTTATATTTCAAACCGTTCACATATGCAACACGTGTGAATTTGACTTGACCATTATTCACCACACCATATCCCTCAGTTTTTCCATTACCATCATTTCCAAAAACTATTGAGGGCCCCTCTTGCACCCTATATTCCTCTAGCAGGGTCTGATAACCAGTCATGGTTCGGCCAGCAGCACTGTCCAGAAACCATATATTCTTCTTTCGGTCTCCCTGCACACAAACAAAGATTAGTTCTTTTTGGGAACCCATCTTTGGATGGGTTCTCTAGACTCTCCCTTAGCAGTCTCAGATTTCTTTGGTTCATAAGGAACAGAAGGATCAAAGGGGATTTCAGTCATTATTTCAGATGACAAAAAATAGTTGGTTTGATGGGGTTTTCAACCTTTTTCTTTTCAGATTTCTGCCTGATTTGCTTGGAAAAGGGTTTTGTATTTTGTTTTGGTTGAAGAGGAGGAGTTTCAACATTTTTTAAACGTGCATTACAACTCTGCACTTGTCTAGCCAATAGTTGAAATTGACTTTCTAACCTTAACAAAATTGATTCTTCATTAGACACCTGAGCCTTACCTGAATCTGAGGTAGATGGCTCAGTGGGGGAGAAATTTTTCTTCTTCTTTAGGTCTTTAGGAACCTTAGATGAAGTCTGAGGGGATGGCTTTTTGGATTTAGCCTTCCTTTCTGAAACAGTTGTCTGAGCTGTTTCAGATTTACCCTCAGATTGTTCCTGGGCTTTATTAGTTACAGTTTTCTGCTTGCCAACTTTAGGAAAAATGATTTCAGGCTTTATTTCCTTTGGAAGTGCATCTAAATCAGTGATTATGGATGCCAAATGAAGATCACCAGACTCATATGCTGCTCTTTGTGATGCAAAAGTATTTTTAATTGCAGCATCTGGCCTTGGTGCTTTCATCCAAGATTTAATAATTGCTTGTTCTTTTTCAAGGATGGATTTTAATTCTTCCTTTTCCAATTCTAAAGTTGCAACCATAGACTGATAACTTTTTAGAGCCAAATGAACATCTTTCAGTTCTTTCAATCTGGCATGACTGGCGTTCAGTTCAGAAGCATTATTTTCAAACATTTTTAGGCTTTCTGAACGCACTGTCTCAACAAATGAGATGTCAGCCTCTAAAAGAACCAAAAGGTCCAGTTTGTGTTCCTCATTCTTTTCAAAGCCAAAATTACTGACCTTTTTCATTACAATATCCACCCAGCGGCCAGATTCAACATCGGATTTGACCAAATGACCTTGATCTTCTTGTGCCATGAAACACATGTCCCTAACTTCTTCTTCATCATCAGATGATTCATCAGAATCTTCCCATTTTTCAGTTTTGGCAATCATACAACTGTTGCTTGAGTTGTCTTGTGCCAGAAGAGCCATATGTGCCTTTAACTTCTTGTATTTGGCCTTATAGCTGTCATCAGATTTCTGAAAAATAGAATGGTTAGGAGCAGATTGTGATGATGATGGTTGACTAGATCTGCATTCCTTCATGAAATGTCCTTTCTTGCCACATTTAAAGCATTCAAGATTAGACTTGTCAATAGAAGCGCTGGAAGCAAAAGGTTTGCCAGATCGATTTGATTTGGCCTTAAAACGATTGAACGTTTTAGCCAGCATGGCAACCAGATCATCATTGTCATTCTCATCACAATCATGAGTAACATTACCAGAGATACCAGTCTTTAACATTTCAGAAACCATCTTCTTCATTGAGTCAGAAATGTCACTCTCAGAAGATAGTAGAGCAGTACTATGTGGTTCAGAATACTGAACCATACCAGAACTGGTAGAAACATGATTTTTGGCATCTTGCTCAGCCAAAGCTCTCTCAGCTTTGTTTTCTTCAGTATATCTGAAGGCTCCATAAAGGGAAGCAAGAGTGTGACTGTGCAAGGTTTTTCCTTGTCTTAAAACCAAGATCAAATTTTCCCATTTAGAGGGTAAAATATCACAAAATTTTTCTAACAAAATTTCTTTATCTTTGGTTACACCCAGGGCTTTCAGTTGATTTACCAGATTTGTAAATCTGATGTAAGTTTGAGTTAAAGATTCTCCAGGGACAGCAAAGAAAGACTCATATCTTTTGTTTAAAGCAACTTTTCTTGTGACAATTGTCTCATTTGTGCCTTCAAACTGTGTCATTAGTTCCTCCCACATTAATTTGGAATTTTCAAGTAAAACAAGAGTGGGCATTAGGGTTTCAGGAACTGCATATAAAATCATATTTTGTAACTTAGTGTCAAGGTCTACAAGTCTATGATCTTCCTCAGACCAATGATCCTTCTCCTTAGGTGACTGCCTAGGAGTCCCATCGGTATTTCTGACAACAGTAGAAGCATTCATGGGGACAAAGGGTCCTTCTTTTAAGATATCAGGCAAATGTCTTTCAACACCAGCAATATACTTTAGCATGCATGCTTTCCATGTTTGAAAGTTTTCACTGTTCCCATCAAACTTGGGAACAGGATTATTTGGAAAGTGTACGTGTATATTATGTGATGGTATATTGTTGTTGATGATAGGGGGTGGAGTAGTGTTATTAGGGTCAGGTCGTTCTTGTTCAAAGTCAGCCATCTATGCAGATCAAAGGTTAAAGAATTGATATAATTCAACCTTGTTGCTCTGATACCAATTGTGAGTCCCAAATATAGATGGTTAATTAAACCCGACTGGCAAGTACAACTGATCTTGATGGACAAGTTCAGTTTACGATCCAGATATGGATAACAAGAAACAATTGACTTAACGTAAATAACAAGAACTAAATTGGCAGAAACTATATAAAGATATATATAAGTATAATCAAGTATGTAGCATTGAGACAAGTTGTTTCCTTTCTAATGTATTTGATTTATTGATATATAAACAAATACAAGGATTGTTGCGGAACAAAGATAAACACCCAAGTGTAAGTATCTAAACAATCCCGAAAAAACAAGTGATCTAAATAACTTGGAAATACTCGTAAGTTTTACTTAGAGTATATCTCACAAGTTGCAATGCTAAAGTTTCAAGCATTTTGCAAGTTGTGAGAAGACTTTGTATTTATAGACCAAGTCCAAGATGATGTGGACAAGATAGTACAAATGCGGTTGTGAGCATTTAAGGAATTAAACCTAATTCCTTACATGCTCATACTAGGAAGAGTATATAAGTCAGTTGATGTGACTTATAGTACTATGTTCCATACCTATACTTTTACCTTGTACCTTTTATTAATAGATAAATCTATTAACTGGGTAAAGGTATGTAAAGTAAAAAGTCTTCCTCGTAATCAGTGTAAAGTGTTGTAAATACTTTACACTGAGATGCTTCAGTCTTCGATCTGGTAGAATCACTCTTTGCTCGCTTCTGAGATGATTCTCTTCTTCATACTTCAGTCTTTGACTTCAGAATGAATGCTTCAGATTTGTCTTGATCTGAACTGAAGTGAAGCTTCAGTGAAGGAATTCTGAGACATCTCAGAATTCTGTACAAACGTCTTCACTAAACTTCAAGCTATTTCTGAACAAATTATACTTGGTCGATTTCCGACCTAATAAATTCCCCCTATTTGTTCTGAAATAGTGCATGTATCTCAGACTTCTATCTATACATGTTTGTAAGTCTGAAATGCAAGTTTTTGTTTAAGTTGTAAAAATTTTTCTAAGTACATCTTATAGATCATTGATGTCTCAGAATTTTACTTGTGGTTTTCTAACTTAAACTTACCATCTACTTATTGGTTACAATTTGCAACATATATATACAAACTGAAATGTTTGTTACAAATGTAAATATATTACAAGTACATGATAAACTGAAAGAAACTACTTCTTGGCAGGCCTTGAACCAGAAGTTGCCTCAGTAGGTTTTCTCTTCAGTGGAGAATGATCCTTCTTTCCAAACAACCTGCCTTCAATTTCTACCTTGGCCTGCATCTTTTGTTGTATTCTGGATAACCATGCACCAATCAAGGCAGATTTCGGCTTCCCCTTCAGAATCTGGATCATCTCCCTATGCTCAGAAATCCCAAACTCGTACACTGAAACCTGATGGTATTCTTCAGCTGCCCTTCCTTCTCTTTTAACAACCAAGTCAAAAAGCTTCAATCCATCAGCTTTTGTTACTTCCATATCAACTATTTTGGCTGAATGAGATCGATGCTTCATATAATGCTCATATTGATCCCTTTCATGTTTTCTTTCAATTTCAATAGCATCATCAGACATTGGTTTGAAGGTAGAAAGATCAGCATCACGAACATTCTTTCTTGATGATCTTGGTCCAGTCACTTTGGGCTTAATGGTTGGTCTGAGCAACTCTTTCTCAACCTTCAGAACTTCGGCCAGAATTTCCTTCCTTTTGATCGCCATTTCTTTTTCTCTATTTTTCTTTAAGTCTTCAATGGACAACTTAAAGGTCAGACTTTCTAACTTTTGTTCCAGATGAGAGTAGTTCATCCCACACTCATACTCAAGCATATCAACAATAGCCTTTTGCATTCTTGGATCATTTTTGATTTTCAAGTATCTTTCCAATGATAAACCAAGAGCTGCAGCATCTATATGATCAAGGGTCCCCATCTTCAGATGTTGTTCCCTTTCTCTTTCTTTGTTTTCCCTCCACATAATAAATTGATTGGAAACCTGCTTTTGCAATGCTTCCAACTTCTTACTATCAGCCTCAAGATCGTGCAAGGGATAACCATGCTCATCCACATTTTCACCAACAATGATTCCAGAACCCTTAGAACTTTTCTTTGGTTCTTCTACTTCTTGAGCCTTGCCTTTGCCCTTGTCTTTCTTCTGAACTTGTTCCCCCTGAACTGAGGCACTAACAGATGGTACCTCAGTTTGCTTCTTGGTTGCTTCAATCATTTCTAGAGTACTAGCCAGCAAACCAATAGGCACACTTCCCCCTTTGGGAATCTCTGAAGGCATTTTAGAATAATGGTCAATTGAAGTTTTAATTGCCTTCAGTGGTTCCCAACTTTGTTGTTCTAGGAAATCACATATACCCTTTGCCATTGTAGCAAACTGAGCCCTTAATCTGAATGAAGAATTAAGGTTCAGTGCTTCTTGATCTTTTACATCCTTCAACATCTTTCTATCTTCTTCAGTGAAAGAAGCAGGGGAAGGAGGAGCAATAACAGTTTCTTTCTTCAGAAGAGTTAGAATTTCATCTAACTGTTTGGACTGATTCTGAACTGAACCTTCAAGCTTGGACACTGAATCTTTTACTTCATTTACAGCCTTGTCCACTTTGTCATTTGTATCTTTGGTCAGTTCAGCAATCATCATTCTAACCTCCGCACCAACCTTCTCAGAAATGGATTCTGAAATCTGAGTAACTAGATTCTGAGTTAGCTCAGACTTCAGATTATCAAAAATACCAACACTTATAGAAGCCCCAAGTTCTTTTTCATTTATACTTGGCTTCTGAACCAACTCATGCACTTCTCTTCCAACAGCCAAAAAATCTTGCTTCAACAACTGAACACAAGATGTCAAGTTTGCAACTACCGAAGCTTGCACGTCTCTTTTTGTTAGCTTGAAGGCTTCTCTGATTGCAGAGCTCACCTTGTTGCAAGTCATCACCAGCTCATTCAGCTTCCCAACTACTAGTCCTTCGTTTCCAGCAACCTTGGTTAACTCAGTTCCAAGAAACATCTGAGCACCTTTCATTTCATCGCCACTGACAAACAACTTGCTGATGTTTTTACAAAACCTCTCGATGAGAAAACATTTAAACATCTTATCAGCGAGTTGGGAATGTTAAATCCTTAAAACTGGAGATTTTGTTATGAACACGTCAGTGACACTGATGAAGTTCTCCAATTGAGGACGTCCAGATAATCCTTGCTCGCCAGGCTATCGAACGCCTTTGTGATACTATCCTGGCACCAATCGATTTCTAGATCGTCATTTTAGGGGGAAAGACTCAAAATAATTTTCTTACCAAAAATCTTTTGTTTAAAAAAAAAAAAATTTGCAACTGGAGAACTCTCCAGTTGGAAACTTGCACTGGACTAATACTCCAGTGTACATGTTCAGTCTTGTCTAAAAACTGGTGGTCAACCAGATTTCATAACGTTGTAAAATACTTGGTCAATACTTGTGACACGTGATGGTACTTGAGTGTCTTAACCTACTCAATACCGTCATATGACGTGTTAAGGTCATTTTTGTAAAAGGAAACACTTTTTATTGGGATTATGGAAAGTTAGTGGGCGCGTGGGGAAGTTAAGCTGTCGTAGCATTTAATGCTGACACGGAGAATTAAATTTTTACTTCAAAATTCAAATTTTCATTTACAAAATATGTTGTAAAATTGATTTTTGGTATTAAAATATTCTTGGTATTTCATTGGGATCACAATTTCCCTTATAAATACCCCTTATTTACTCCGAAACACATTTACTTTCCTTTCACATTCTCTCATTCAATTCCAATCATCAAAATTGCTTCATTCCTCTCTCTTTTTCATAAATCAAGAACCCTAATTTCAAAATTCTCAATTTCATTTGCAATGGCACCTAAATCTTCTCGATCTAGAGATATTAATCTCTTAACTGTCCCATATGTTCCCCTACCAGGTGTCAGACAGGCACCTGGTGCTCCTAGTAATACTACGCTCATCAAATTAAATACAAATAATCCGATGGCTAGTTTACAAGGGGTTCAGACTGCCGATACTCTCATTGGACGAATCCAACGCTTTTTTCGTGATTCTCCAATCGGCGAGTCTTTCTCTCTTAACCCACGCAAGTTATATCATGATTACTTGTGTGAGTTTTGGTACACTCCACAACTCTCCGACGACTGTTCTTCCATCTTCTTCACTCTTAAAAATGGAACAGTCGCGCGTACCATAACGGCAGACACGTTGAGGAATGGGGTGTTGAAGACAAAAGGACCCATGACCTCAACTACTGAAGACAAGGAGAGTCTCCAGTTGTCATCTCCCCCAACCAAAATTTCAGACTTCTCCTTGATATGGGAAACAGGGATTGCTTGGAAAATGGGGTGTTGAAGACAAAAGGACCCATGACCTCAACTACTGAAGACAAGGAGAGTCTCCAGTTGTCATCTCCCCCAACCAAAATTTCAGACTTCTCCTTGATATGGGAAACAGGGATTGCTTGGAAAATGGGGTGTTGAAGACAAAAGGACCCATGACCTCAACTACTGAAGACAAGGAGAGTCTCCAGTTGTCATCTCCCCCAACCAAAATTTCAGACTTCTCCTTGATATGGGAAACAGGGATTGCTTGGAAAATGGGGTGTTGAAGACAAAAGGACCCATGACCTCAACTACTGAAGACAAGGAGAGTCTCCAGTTGTCATCTCCCCCAACCAAAATTTCAGACTTCTCCTTGATATGGGAAACAGGGATTGCTTGGAAAATGGGGTGTTGAAGACAAAAGGACCCATGACCTCAACTACTGAAGACAAGGAGAGTCTCCAGTTGTCATCTCCCCCAACCAAAATTTCAGACTTCTCCTTGATATGGGAAACAGGGATTGCTTGGAAAATGGGGTGTTGAAGACAAAAGGACCCATGACCTCAACTACTGAAGACAAGGAGAGTCTCCAGTTGTCATCTCCCCCAACCAAAATTTCAGACTTCTCCTTGATATGGGAAACAGGGATTGCTTGGAAAATGGGGTGTTGAAGACAAAGGGACCCATGACCATGAAAGGTCTCTCTCCATCCTGGAAGTATTTCTTCATCCATCGGGTGGAGAGCATGGGTGGGAGTTCTGGTAGATTGGACCAGATAAACTCCACACAGGCAGAAATTGCCTACTGCTTGTGGTACGGACTCAGAGTGGATTTTGCCGAGATCCTGTTCAGAGGCGTTGTTCAAAAGCTGAAAGGCACCAGGGGACTGTGCATCCCCTTCTCCAGGTATTTATCCCTCTGTTTCCTTGAAATTCTGGGGAGTGTTGAATATCACAACACTCAATCTTTGTACACTGTCCCAGAAATGTTGAGGAATCTTGACTCCCTGGCATCAATAACTGGGGAGGTTGATATTCCTCAAAGAATGTTGCTGGCATTCAGTAAAACTGATGCACCAATCCAAGGTGAGTCAGAAAGACAACTGGGCGGGCCTCAAAACAATGACGGACCCACCAGTTCGTCTGCTGGAATTGTGACAGTTGCCGAACCTGGGCAACAGTCTAACCCCTCTAGCTCCAGCGTGTCAGTCCCTACAACTGTCACTGGAGACCTCCCAACAGGTCTCCAGGGTGCTCCAAAGGCAAAAAGAAGACGTCGCCCTAGGAATCAATCAGCCACTACCACTGACAGTCGAAACCTATCCAGCCCTCCAGATTCCTCCCAACAGGAAGCTGGAGATAGTCAAAGGGATGAACCGCAAGCAACCACCCTCGAAACTTCTGTAGAAGAGGGTGGTGAAGATAATACTAGGCTAACCCAACCCAGAGTAGAGTCCGTGTCTGCACAATTTGAGTCAAGCCAAATTTCTGACACTACTATTGCATGAACTGACGACGTCTCTGGCCAGTAACAGCTGGAGACCGAGGTTACAAACTCTACGGCCGATGATGTTATGATTGTGGATAGAGCAATTATAACTGAGGCAACCCCTGTGACCTCTGTCCCTGGTAACTGAACCTTCAACAGATGAAACCTTCCAGGAAACTAAAGAAGGTCATCTGGAGATTGATCAACCTGATCAGCCATCTCTATCATTCATGAATCTGGGCATGATTGTTAATGAGTTCCAGCTAGAATCTTTGGATTCTGAAGGAACCACTTCTGATCAAGAGATAGTTGATGCTTCTGTACAAGATCAACTCCCTTCATCTCTTGATCCACCCCCAGAACAAACAACAGTTTCATCTCCAGATATGCTTACTAGAATTCCACAACCACAACGACGATCGCTTATATCTTCACTCTTTGTGCCTAGAAATAGGCACATGCCACCACCACCGCCGTTGGTCACACCTGAGCATTCTCAGCATGACCAACACATTGATCTTTCTCATCGTCCTTCTTTTCCCACCCCTGGTTCTATTTCTCTTGCCCCTGGTCAGTCAACTGGTGAGGTCTCACTTAATATACCTCCTCCAGTTGCTCCAGTGGTGCCTGCTGCTGGTCCAGTGACAACTTCTCCTCCGTCACTGGACACTCAATTTGTCTCCTTCTCAGCCGACATCCAAAACCTGATCAAACGGGTGGAGGATGTTCAAAAGACAATTGAGCAAAACTCCAAGTCCCTCTCCAGATACAACAAGGATACTCTTACAAACTCTAAGGTTGTTGATCTGGGGATAAATAAATTCGCTGCAAATGAGGACTTGGTGTTTCAGAAGTTAAATGAGTTAGTCACTGGCTGTAACAATCTGGCCAACAGAAATGTACTCTGCCTCAGCAGTGGACATAGAGACTGAAGGAGAGAAAGAAAGAGATAAGGGTTAATCAAGCTAATGATAGAAAAACTTTAGCCCCAACTCTACTTGATATAAGTGATGCGCGTCTCCTGGGCATGACACTTGCAGAATATGCCAAAGTTAAAGCTGACCCCAGAATTATCAATGCCTTAAAAGAACAGCTGGAGGTTGAGCTTGACAAACATTATAAGGAGGATGAGGCTGAATATGATGCCAGATGTCTAAACATCATAGTGGATAAGGCCAAGGAAGTGAGAACTGAAGGAATTCTCAAAAGAGCTGAGCAAGTAAAGAAAGTGGTCAAACAAGTGTTGAATCCACCCAAGTCTAGAGGTAAACCTAAGTTGCTACCAAGAGATGCAGACCTTAGAACCTGGGTAGAAACAACTGAACCTTCAAGTGAAGATATCAAAGCTGCAGTGCACAGTATGAGCACTGGCCAGATCAAACTGGCCAATGAATCTGAAGCTAGAGAATACTTATCTGAAGTGCAACAGCGGAGATATCACCCTGGTAAGATTATTGATATGAAAGTTTTCATCAAACCAGGTACCAAACACTTCACTGTTGGGGTTCAACATCTTAATGGACCCTTAAGGCAAACTGAGAATCCTGATGTTACTGGATATGGTTATTCGGAGCTGGTGGAGATGGCAAACTTGTTGGGGGCCAAGCAACAAAAGAACAAAGTTGAAAGAGGATGGATGTTTGTTCTTCAAAGTCTGCTCAAGTTTAAAGAAAATATTGAAGAGAGACTAAATGGTGATCCAGAAGACAAACAGCCCATTTCTACAGTTGCCAAGAGAAGGAGAACTGGCGAAGGGCCATCAGTTTAAGTTCTTCTTCATTTTATCTTCTTGTAATTTGTTTTACATTCTGTAACTTGTGTAAAGTTCATTCCTTGTATAAATGAAGTTACCAGTCTGTAACCACAAGGTAGATAAAAGATTAAAATCTGACAAACATAAAAGAAAAACCTAAGGCATTTATTGATCTATAAAAATGCCTTAGATATCTTAGATAGATTTAAATCAAACAAGTCTCTATAGTTCACACTTGTACAGATACAAGAACTAGAAAAGACTTAGACTATATTTCTAGACAAATAGGGGGAATTTGTTAGGACCAGTTCGCCTGGAACTGGCCAGTCACCAGTTCACACTGACCAGTTCACCAGTTGCACCTGGTGACCAGTAAACTGGTGACCAAGAAGATTTGTCGAGAAATATATTGAAGTCCAGTTGCACCGTACAGTTAACGCAACTGAAGACTTCCTCCAGTTGAGAACTGACCAAGTTGAAGAAGCATTCCAGTTGAAGTCGAAGACAACAAATGGAAGAAAGAGAATGACAATGGCAGCGAAGCCCAGTTGGCATTCTAGTCAGTTACAAACTGGAGACCATCAGTGGAAAGCCCTTACAAAGCTTTACACTGATTACGAGGAATTGACTTGTATACTTTATGTACCTTTACCCGGATAATAAGCCTTATCTTATTATTTAAGTATTAAAAGGTACATAAAGGTGGTTATGTAAAGTCACTTTAACACGCGACTTTACAATGCTTTTTAAGGAATTAAATGTTATTCCTTAAATGCTCCCAACCACATTTGTACGGCTAAAGTTAACATCCCAATGTTAACTTTGCCTATAAATACAAGTCATTGCACAACCAAGAATTCAAGTTACTTCACAAAAACGGATAACTTCATACTTTGCAAACCTGCAATATTCTTGGTGAACTTGTGCAATATTCTCTCAATCGCTAAAAGGAACATTTCACTACTTTAAGTGTTTCGATTGTTTAGAGAATTTCCAAGTATTAGATCGATTGTATTTCATAGGTTGTTAGGATATTTACTCTTTTGTATTATCTTAGTTCCGCAACAACCTTGTCATTTATTTAAAGTTAATAAATAAATTACACTTGAAAAATACATATCATCTCACCAATTTACTTTACAAGTATTTACTTATTGCATTGTCATTTACTTATTGTCTTTTATATAAGTAATCTATCTAGAACTTGGTATATACCTCTGCAACTGGTCGTCTCCAGTTCAGTAAGTATATTGCAAAGTAACTCCACCATCGACATAGAGGTGTCTTCAGTAGTACCATCTAACAAGTTGGGACTTACAAATATCTGAAAGTCAAGCATGATGCAAGGATTGTTGGCATGCTAAAAGAACTGCTTGACATTGAGCTGGATAAATTCTATCCTGACGATGAAGCTGAGTATGATGCCAGAAATCTTAACATATCAGTGGAGAAGGCTAGAGAGGTTAGGACCAGTGGAATTCAAAGGAGATTGGAGAATGTCCAGAAGGTGGTCAGGAGAGTGCTGAATCCACCCAAGTCCAAAGGAAAGTTGAAGCAACTGCCAAGAGATGCAGATCTAAGGACTTGGGTACAATCAAATGAACCCTCACAACTTTAAGTGTTTCGATTGTTTAGAGAATTTCCAAGTATTAGATCGATTGTATTTCATAGGTTGTTAGGATATTTACATTCGTGTATTATCTTGGTTCCGCATCAACCTTGTAATTTGTTTAATATCAATAAATAAATTACACTTGAAAAATACATATCATCTCACCATTTACTTTACAAGTATTTACTTATTGTCTTCATAAGTAATCTATCTAGAACTTGGTATATACCTCTGCAACTGGTCGTCTCCAGTTCAGTAAGTATATTGCAAAGTAACTCCACCATCGACATAGAGGTGTCTTCAGTAGTACCATCTAACAAGTTGGGACTTACAAATATCTGAAAGTCAAGCATGATGCAAGGATTGTTGGCATGCTAAAAGAACTGCTTGACATTGAGCTGGATAAATTCTATCCTGACGATGAAGCTGAGTATGATGCCAGAAATCTTAACATATCAGTGGAGAAGGCTAGAGAGGTTAGGACCAGTGGAATTCAAAGGAGATTGGAGAATGTCCAGAAGGTGGTCAGGAGAGTGCTGAATCCACCCAAGTCCAAAGGAAAGTTGAAGCAACTGCCAAGAGATGCAGATCTAAGGACTTGGGTACAATCAAATGAACCCTCACAACTTTAAGTGTTTCGATTGTTTAGAGAATTTCCAAGTATTAGATCGATTGTATTTCATAGGTTGTTAGGATATTTACTCTTTTGTATTATCTTAGTTCCGCAACAACCTTGTCATTTATTTAAAGTTAATAAATAAATTACACTTGAAAAATACATATCATCTCACCAATTTACTTTACAAGTATTTACTTATTGCATTGTCATTTACTTATTGTCACCTTAATAAGTAATCTATCCAAGAACTTGGTATACACTCACTGTAACTGGTCGTCTCCAGTTCAGTGTTTATATTGCAAAGTCACCCCACCATTGACATTGAGGTGTCTTCAGTTAGTACCATCTAGTGAATTGGGACTTATAGATTTGTCATTACCAAATTTATAATGTAACACCCGTCATTTTAAAAACCTGAATTTCTAAAAACTTTGCCAAACGGCGTTTAAACGTAGCGGAAAGGATCACATAAAAACTGCCCCATTCGTAACGGATGGTGGCTTTCATAAAATGGTGTTACTAAGTGCATCATCAAAACAATGTAAATGAAAAATGCAAGTCTTGGCACCAACATAAATGCCATCAACATTACATAAAACATAAATCATAAATAAGTAGCCAAACACACGGCTAAAGGTGAAGTCTAAGCATTTGGGAAAATAATGCTAATCTTCCTTTATTCTTCTACCCATCTCACGAGCTAAACCTTTCACTAGCTCAAACCTGCTTATCCTAAAGGACACAACATTTTCATAAAAGCAAGTGTTAGCTAATAAAATTAGCTAAGTAAGATACACACATTTTAACAAAACGTTCTTCATTTTACTTTCATAAGACTTCTTCATAATATACTTAACAAAACATGACCACATTACATATCGTCCACAAATATCGTAAGATAATCCCATCTTTACTTATTCCCACATCCCAACACATTGCATATTATATCAATATATACATAAAACTTAATCAACATGTCAAATACTACATATCTCACATAAACGTATCACACATATATGTATAGCACATGTAGAGTATTTACTCCTAATTGTGCCTATCAACGATTATATCCCACATATCAACATATCTTACTTGAATCTCACGTCACATATTCTTATAATCAACTTTATTACACGTCTTACATCTTTAATCAACTTGTTCTTAATCAACTTACATATTACGCACTAGCTTTACAACTAGCACAATTTCCCACGTATCAACTTTCAGGAAAGGCAATGCCCTTTCCATAGTATCCCGTCATGCTTTTAACATTGGTGGTTAGTCACTCCACCCGGAACTACTTGATCAACGTAACTATGCCGCAAGGAGCCACTCAAGCGACCACATACGCACAAGCTTTTCAACTAGCACGGGTTAAGGTTAACACCACTTTATACTTATGCTCGAGACTTCTTATCTTTATTAGCTTAGGGTACACTTTCACCTAAACTAATCACTTATTCATCTTTACTTTACTTTTTACGCACTAACACTAAGGCTAGAACGGTTTCTCACGTTTCACATTTACTTTAACATTAGGTATATCCATTACCTAATTGATCCCACATCTACTTTAGTGTTTAATCTCACTAACGTGCACAACTCATAACAATTCTTACGTGTATCTAGTGTACTAGTCTTACGTGTATCTAGTGTACTAGACATATCATACTTAAGTTCCACATATAAGCCATCATATATCAACATTACGACATATCAACGACATTATCAACAACACATATCATAATCTTTTTATAGAAACATCGTTAAAGTCATCACACTACTTATGCACATAACTACTTTTACTTTAAACGTCAACATAACAACATAGGTCATCTCAACATACATACATTCCCATATAACCTCCCGCATAACCCGAAAAACCTAACACACATAAGATAATCCGATTAAGAGGTTAATTATAGAAAACTACATTTTGTTGTGCCTCCAGCGTGAGAAAAGTCATGTATCTTACCTCAATGGAGTACTCAACAATCACAATCGAGTTTATATCAAAGGTATCGTGTTCCCAAACAAAAGACCATACAGTGGTCACGAAGGTACCGTGGTGTGTATCGGCGGTATCGCATACCAGATTAGATTTCAACCCTTTTGGACTCCCAATCGAATCCTATACGACTTTTACACCTTAAATCGACCTGGAGACATAAATATAACATCTTTTATGGTACAATTGATGACTTTAATCCATCAATTGATTCCTTAACCATTCACCAACATTACCCATTCCATTGATCACCCGAATAACTCAAAATCGGTAACAATTTGTAATTATCCCATCCCAAACCCCAAGACCATGAACAAGATCAATATAATTGACTCATATGATCACAAATCAAAGGGAAATCACGTATATGACCTGTATATAATCACAAGGACGAAAGATCTTGATCAAACTTTAACCAAACACCAAGAAACTTAAGGTTTTGGAGGGAATTTGCTTTGGAAGAGAGGGAGGAGCGGCTTGGGGCAAACACACACATAAGATACATATTTTTTAGAATTAGGGAAACCTAATTAACCCTTAAACCCCTGGCCATCACTTTCCTTTTGTTACCTTAAGTCCCTCAACTTCTCAAACATCGCATTCTAAGCTTAACTTACTAACCGGGACACTTATCAACCTAACAAGCACTTGACTTTCATAACTTTACTTTTAATTACTTTCATTCGACTTACTTTAATCATCACATATTAAACACATAAGCATTTAATCACATAATCCAATTAAGGCACATAAACTTGACGGAACCTATCGTTAACTAACGGACAAGTCAACAAGTCAAACATGAAAAGTTCGGGATGTTACATATAATGAACATTAGGACTCAACAATCTCCCCCTATTTGATGATGACAAAACCTAACACACTTTTTACAATCAGCTTACAAAGAATCAAATTAAAGGTTCTACTAACAGCTTGTGACCCTTTGAATCTTTTGGGTTCTTTTAAACTGATATGAATATGAAACAGAATCTGAATTACAATAACTGATAGTATATATTAAGAAAACGAAATATATTACAAACAAGGACAGTTATTCCCCAATCATTTCTACAGCTTCCTGTTTCACTTCATAAGATAGGGCAATTGTGATATCTAACTTCCTATCTAGACCCTTATTGATGAGGAATTGCTCATACCCATTACCTTGTTCACTAAAATTGACACAAAATCTGTACAAGGTAAATAGGTGCATATGTGGTACCTCTTTGAGCTCAACAGTCCTTTGAAACACCAATTGGCCTCTTGCATCTGTGAAGTACATTCCATGCTCGGGTTCAGTAATGAACAATCCACTCCTTACATTTTCAACACCAATGGGCAGAGCAAGGTTGAGATGATTAAGAATCTTGTCAACAGCTTCAGGAGATAGCAACTGAAGTAGCTCTGAAGGGTTTAAGTTCTTAATGAAATCTGAGTGATCACCTTCAGGAGCAGCTATCCTTTCAAACTTTCTTCTTTTCTTCATTAAAGGCTCCACTGACTCATCTTCATCATCCATATCAAAGGCCACAGGCTTTGGCATGCCAGAGATGTCAATCTTGTATTTCTTCATACTTATGAATCTTTTCTCAATGGCATCCAAAACTGTATCTTGATGGATACTTCTAATACCAGTGATGACATTATGAAGTTCAACCCACTCTGTGTATCCCAATTCACCAAGTTTGTCCAGATCACAAGTTTCATTACTCTTTTGATAGCCAAGTCTTGTGATTTCGATGCAGGGGATGAACTCTCCTCTCTTTCTTTTCATTGAGCAGTCTATGATCTACTCTGGATATTTCCTGAAGTTGATTCTTTCAGTTAATTTTCTTTTCTACAAAGCATCCCACTGACTATGGAAATCAGCACTTGCAGCCACATCTCTCTTCTTCTGCAATGGAATTGAGTGAACAACAATCTTCTTGCCCTTACTCTTCTTCTTTGACAATTCTTCTTGTTCAAGCTCTTTGTCAATTTGAGCTTTAAGGACTTTTGCAATCTCAGGGTCAGAAGGATTTTCCTTCTCCAAAGCTTTCCTTCTATCTTCATTCATCATTCTTAGTGCAGTCTTCACTGGTACATTCAGAAATACAGCTTGAATCTTGGCAGCTTCCCATTCTTTTTCCTTTTCAGTGAGTTCTTTCACAACACTGGGACCAACTTCAGTTGGCCTTTTCTTTATCATAAACTGGTTCAGAGTTGTGTTGTCTTCACTGGAAGAAGATTTAGTTTGTTTCTCTTTGGGAGCTGGGTCAGTTTGACTTTGCACAACTTGTACAGGATCAGCTTGGGAAGACTCAACATTTCACCAACTCTTTCAACCTCAACATTTTCCTCCCTTATCTCTCCAGCATCTACCATCACCACATCAGTCTCCCCCTAAATTTTATCACTCTTCTCACCTACCTCTTAATTCACAACTTCTTTATTTCTAACACCACCAGACTCAGACTCTGGTATTTTTATCTCAGCCTCGTCTTCAGTTTCCACCACTTTTTCACCAGTTTCATTTGAACCAAACAAAACAAGCCTTCTTTCACTGGGCTCCCCCTCAGTTCTAGCTTTCTGCTCTCTTTCCTTCTTCTTTTTCAAAAACTCAGCTATGCCTTCTTCAACATATTTATTCTCTTTCTCTTTTTGCTCAGCAGCAGCTTTACTCTTCTCCCCCTTTTTGTCATCATCAGGAGAGACAAAGTGTTAGGACCAGTTCACCTGGAACTGGCCAGTCACCAGTTCACACTGACCAGTCACCAGTGCATCTGGTGACCCAGTAAACTGGTGACCAAGATGATTTGTCGAGAAATATATTGAAGTCCAGTTGCACCGTACAGTTAACGCAACTGAAGACTTCCTCTAGTTGAGAACTGACCAAGTTGAAGAAGCATTCCAGTTGAAGTCGAAGACAACAAATGGAAGATAGAGAATGGCAATGGCAGCGAAGCCCAGTTGGCATTCTAGTCAGTTACAAACTGGAGACCATCAGTGGAAAGCCCTTACAAAGCTTTACACTGATCACGAGGAATTGACTTGTATGCTTTATGTACCTTTACCCGGATAATAAGCCTTATCTTATTATTTAAGTATTAAAAGGTACATAAAGGTGGTTATGTAAAGTCACTTTAACATGCGACTTTACAATGCTTTTTAAGGAATTAAATGCTATTCCTTAAATGCTCCCAACCACATTTGTACGGCTAAAGTTAACATCCCAATGTTAACTTTGCCTATAAATACAAGTCATTGCACAACCAAGAATTCAAGTATTCGAACTCACAAGATAAATACTTCACACTTTGCAAACCTGCAATATTCTTGGTGAACTTGTGCAATATTCTCTCAATCGCTAAAAGGAACATTTCACTACTTTAAGTGTTTCGATTGTTGAAGAGAAATTCCGAGTATAGATCAATTGTATTTCATAGGTTGTTAGGATATTTACATTCGTGTATTATCTTGGTTCCGCATCAACCTTGTAATTTGTTTAATATCAATAAATAAATTACACATTGAAAACTACATATTGTCTCATCAAGATTGTTTACAAGTTATTTGTATTATTGCATTATATAAGTAATCTATCTAGAACTTGGTATATACCTCTGCAACTGGTCGTATTTAGTTCAGCTAGTATATTGCAAAGTAACTCCACCGTCGACATAGAGGTGTCTTCAGTAGTACCATCTAACAAGTTGGGACTTACACAAAGCTAACTGGAGTTGCAAGAACTCTGTTCAGATTGTGAGTAAGCAATTCAATCTTGACATTTTTGAGAAGATTAACTCTAAGCATCTCAAGGTGATCAATGTGGAGGTTTCCAATATGCTTCATCACTCCTTTAGAAACTTCAACCAGCTCATTTTTGAATTGAGCTTGAGACTTGTTGGCTGTTTGAAGTTCTATGGTCACTTCTCTTTTAAATTTATTGGCTATTTTCTCAAGCTGACCCAGAGTACTCTTGTGTCTTTCCTTCTCTTCATTGATGGCTTTAGTGAGACCATCAAGAGACTCTGTCAGCTTGAGTTTGTACTGCTGCATCAAATCAACTGCCTTCTTCACATTTTCTTCCTATGCATTCTGATCTTGACTCAGCTTGGTCACCTTCTTATCCATCAAATCATGATCCTTTTGGATCTTTTTCAAGCACTCAGTCAGCTTTGAGCTCTCAACCTTATAGGTTGAATTGAACTCAGTGAGCTAACCCACCACATCTGAAAATGAGATAGTGGCAGCTTAGGAAGAACTTGTAGTTGGCCTTGCATTCGACTCTGGAAAGAGCAGCCTGCAATCCTTAAAATCAGGGTCATTGGGCACATATAGAAGGGGGTGGAGGCTAGGGAGTTTTGGTGCATTTTCTCATGAGAGTGAGTCTCATGAGCAGATCTGTCAAAAATGATGATGTGCTGATCAACCTGAGAAGGATTGACTTGTAATTCAGGTTGAGTTTCAGTGGGAATATGTTGATCATGAGATTGATCAACCCCTCCACTGACATCTTCCATCAGAACATCCCTTGGGGATGGATGGGCAGGCACATCATCGAATGAAGAGTCATTTCCGGAGATAGTGACTGTATTGTCACCAGCTTCGTGAGGAGCACTGGTGGTTCCCATTGCTGCACATGGGGCTAGCATGACATCCGTTAAGAATGTCATCTAACCTACATTATCCATTTGTTCAAGAACAGATGCAGACACAGACAATGTAGGTGTAATGTAAAGGGTAGAGGATGGCCCTTCAGCAATGGTGTTTTGTTTCACCAAGGCATCCCTAGGGAGAATATTAGAGGCATGTACCCCTCCTTGTGACATAGAAGGGGCATTGACAGCCTGTGCAGACTCAGAGTGTAAGAGTTGAAGAGTCTGATCAGCTTGGGGAGGAGAAGCAGTGTCACCAAGGCGTTCAATACTTCTCTCCTTTGGCTGATCATCCTCAGGAATGATGTTCATAGACTCTAACTCAGTTTGGATCTTGGCTGGATCCATTGTTGTCCTTTTTATGATATCATCACCCTTTTTAGAGGATGATGATGGCGATTTAGGTACAGACTCAGTATGACCTTGGGAGGAGGTCTTTGTTTCAATACCTTCACCCTGTTTGGAGGGTTGGGTAGTATCTGGTGATCCCTTTTTCTCGTCTACACTCTTTTGGGAGAGTGCAAATGGGCGTGGTGAGTTTGGCTTATCAGCTTGGGTGGCAGAGTTAGCTTTGGAACGTTCCTCAGCTTCCAATGCACCTTGGGGAACATTTAATCTGATAGTGGTTTTGTCAACCCCAGAAGCTGATGCAATCTTTCTTTGTGATCTTTTCTTTTTAACAACATTGTGAGGTTCTAAGGCCTCAACAATGGGTCTTTTGGATTTGGATCTTCAAGATTGGATTGAGGGTGTGGCTAGGGTGGCTGATGATTTAGCCAACCCTTCACCCTCTTTTGAAGGAGAAGAATGAATAGATTTGGAAGAGTTTGAGGGTTCAGAAGCATGTGTACCCGAGTCCCCCTGATTGGCAGACTGAGTGTCAGACTCAGCTTGCGTCGAAGAAAGGACAACTTCCTCATTTGCAGCTTGCTCATCAAGTAGAGCTTCTACCCTCTCTCTAGTCCTGCAATTTAAGAAGGACTGCATTGCTGGGGTCAGACCCTGCGCAGTTGTAACACCCTGCTTTTTAAAAATGGATTTCCCAAAAAAAAAATCAACTTTAAATATAACAACGTTAACAAAATGAGGAAGCGACGTTAAAAATCCCAATTGATTCCTAACGGAATCATTAAACAACTTTAAATGGTGTTACTAGCATCGTATCATCACAATAATGAAAGGAAATCCACAATCAACTATATAAAATGCCAACCGGCATAATAAATAAGTCTATTTAAGGCTACTAGCAAATGGGTAACTAAAAGTCATCTTTATTCCCATCAATAGCTACCCCATCTCTCGTAAAATCTACTAGCTCCATCACCGCCTAACCTGAGGGCACAACACATTTTCACAAAACAAGTGTCAGCTTTAAAAGCCGAGTAAGATAACCACGAGTTATAAAACAGTTGCTAGTTAAAACATATTTTCAAACAATCATACGTATGTCAAGCAACAAACAACAACAACGACAATAAGCATTAGGAATATCATATCCCTAAATGTGCCTAGCAACCTCATCAATCGACAATAAGCATCTCAACAAATCAACATCAGGTTATGCCACAACAAAGCCAAGTAACTTAAGTCACTTGTTATCGACAATATAAATTTTGTGAAGGCGGTCAATTGACCTTTAGGAAGCCTCACACCCGACATGATGGGTAGAGCATTCGGTGGTCCATCGGCGTCGTTACGGATGGCATAACCAGTCCACGAGTAAGCCGGCATCGACAAAAATGGCCAGCCCATGCTATCCGGCATACCCCAACAACAGACTGAGTCGAATGGGGGTTATCATGATTACCCCAAACGACAGCGACAATAGCATACTAGCCAAGGCTAGCATGGGTTAAGCTTAACACTTTCGACAATAATTATACTCGAGTATCATCATCAACAACAACAACAACAACAATACAGCTTTTAGGGCCCTTAACGTGCGCGTGATATGACAATCCTACCAAGTCTAGTGTACTAGATGTACAAGCCAACATGTATCCAACTAAACATCAATCTCAATCATTTCCAACATCTAAGCATGCATATCAAGTATAACGACAATAAAAAGATCATTAGCATGCATAAACAACACCCAAGTGACCTCCCATGAATTCTCATACCCAACATACATACGAAAGGGCTTTAACAAACATTTATTATGAAGGTTAAGTTTTCGTCGTGTCCCTCGTGTCAAAAGATAGTTATCTTACCTTTAAGAGATTCACAAACAACTAATGATCTACCAAGCTTGTCATGTAATTCTGACGATCTGCGTGACTCTCTTGTTTGCGTGAAACCAAAACCAAGAACAATATTACTGTTTATTCATCGCTCGACCTACAACACGTACCAAGGCCATGTTTCTATTATTATTATATATATTTTATTGTTGTTGATGTTGATTAAAATCAATATTCTTGTGATGCTCTTGTTTTGGCGGCTCCAACACCACGAGACAACAACTATTAATTCTTGATTTCCATTTTCTTATTTGTGGCTAGACAACACCGCTTGTTGGATCTTTTCTTTCAATTTATATGAAGCTCACGAACCACAAGAAGGACTTCTTAATTTCTTTGGTTTTTAATCGGCGGCCAGCTAGAAGTAACAATCTCAAAGAGACACTATGGGTTTTCAATTTTCTTTTGTAAACGACGACAACTAGTAAAATTGTATTATATATACCTTTTAGTTTTAGGGTTTATAATATATAAAAAGATTGAAAGTTTTGCCAACTTCACAACTAGACCCCTCGATATAGCTAATAATAATTTCACTTTAATACCGACTATACACTCTAAATGGAATACTCACGGCATTAACGACATAAATGTCACCACTTATTTCAGTTCATTGACACACTTATTATTCTATTTAATTTACTACTCATATAATCGCACCTTAAACGAGCGACATTAATTAGCTACTTAAAGTACATTTAACGACTTAACGACGAAAGTCAAAAGTTGACTAACGACAAGGTCAACATTGACAAATGGTCAAAATTAACGGAAATAGAACAAAATATTTGGGATGTTACAGCAGTCTTCTTAGAACTATTGAAAATATTATTTTTTATAGCCTTAATTTCAATAGTCTGACCAGTTGCCAAACTAAAATCACCATCCAAGATGGCTTCTATAATAAGTGCAAGAATCCTACCATAAGGTATGGTAAGACCTTTGTTATTGACTCGGCTAAATAAGTCTCCAAAAATAACAGCAGCAAAATCTATTCTAGTCATAGTGACTAAAGCATGGAAAATCTGCATCTCTAAGGCATTGGGTTGGTCAAAACTGCCAGCTTTTACTTGTAAAGATTTTGAGAGTGTGCTCAAAAGGTAATTCCAAATTTCATTTTATGTTTCATTTTTACAACTGAATCCAGTGGTCCATTGTAACCAATATCTTGCAAAATAGTTTTGGCTTCAGCATGAGAAACCACACTCTCATATATATCATTAGGCATATAAGACAGTTCAAACGCAGACCTAAGCCTTTTGGTAGTAATATATACCTTTCTCTTACCATTCAGGATGGTGCCATAGATGGCAGTGTCTCCTTGCTTGTTCTCTCCAACAACACAGCTTGCCCAGAACTCACAAAGGAGATCTTGAAACACCATTGATGGTTGCTCCATCAGCATCTTGGCCAGTGGATGATGCCATAAGAATGACACCACGTCATCATACCCTTCAGCCCAAGAAGAAGGATGAACGTTTGCTGAAACAGGGCTTACAATCTTGATTTTACCTGTTTCAAGATCAGAAGGAACAACTACTACCTTATCTCCTACCACATAAGGTGAAAGCTTATTAACGCTTACCGGAGCTGGGTAAAGAATCTCAGATTCTGATTGAGAATTAAAAGAAGAAGGAGGAGGAACAGATGATGATGCCATTGTTATGAATATGATTTTAGAAGAAGTAATTTGAAAGTTAATAGAACAGTACACAGATTAGCGAGAATGAGAGAAATTGATTGAGATGAATTGAAAGTGATTTGGGGATTTAGGTTAAAATTGAGTATATATAGTTTATTATAATATTTATTAATCAAAAATAACCGTTTGAAAATTGGAGAGAGAAAGATTTTGATTGGTGGATGAACAAGTAGTGGGGGTACCTTTTTGCAGTAAAAAGTCGTTACCTCAACACGTGTCAGTCACCAATAAGTAGAAAATGGATAAAATAAAACTGAATAAAATAAAGTAAATAATAAAACGCACTGAGATATTTAATAACAAAAATCACCACTAGGCTGGGTCAGACTCAGCTTACCTTCTTTCACTTAGAAAAATACCAAGTATAAGGGAGTAGTCTGGGTCAGACTCAACTTACCCTTAAAATTTAGTTTAATTCTAAGGGGTCAGATTTGTTATTACTTATCTCATTGCATTTTACATATTTAACATACCCAGCTTGCTTATGAGATAGGTCAAACTTGATTCATCCAAAGGCTTTGTAAACAAGTCAGCTAACTGATTATCTATTAGAATGAAATAGAGTTCAACATCTTCTTTCATCACATGATCTCTAATGAAATGATATCTGATATCAATATGCTTAGTCCTTGAATGAAGAACATGATTGTTTGTAATTGCTATGGCACTGGTGTTGTCACAAAAGATTGGAGTTTTTGAAGCAGTAACACCATAATCTTGAAGCTGATATTGCATCCAAAGAACTTGGGAGCAACAACTTCCTGCAGCAACATACTCAGCTTCTGCAGTAGATATAGAAACTGAATGCTGCTTTTTGCTGGACCAGCTTACAAGTCTATTGCCAAGCAATTGACAAGCTCCTGAAGTGCTTTTTCTATCAATCTTACAGCCTACAAAGTCAGAATCTGAATAGCCAATTAGATCAAATCCTGAGTCTTTGGGATACCAAAGACCCAGATTGGGACTACCTTTAAGATATCTAAAGATTCTTTTCACAACCTTAAGATGAGATTCTTTAGGACTAGCTTGATATCTTGCACAAAGACATGTAGCAAACATAATATCAGGTCTACTAGCAGTTAAGTAAAGTAATGAGCCTATCATACCCCTATAAGTTGTGGTGTCAACAGATTTGCCATTTTTATCTTCACCCAGCTTGTCACCAGTTCCCATATGAGTTTTCATAGGTGAGCAATCACTAAAACCAAATTTATTTAAGAGATCTTTAACATATTTTCCTTGGTTAATGAAAATTCCATTTTTGGTCTGTTTAACTTGTAAACCCAGAAAATAGTTCAGTTCTCCCATCATGCTCATCTCATACTTTTCAGACATTAATTCAGAAAACTTTTTGCAAAGTCTTTCACTACTAGAGCCAAATATGATGTCATCTACATAAATTTGACCAAGCAAAATATCACCATTATACTTTCTCACAAATAAAGTCTTGTCAACATTACCTCTTTTGAATTTATTTGTTAAAAAAAATTTAGACAAAGTATCATACCATGCCCTTGGAGCTTGCTTCAAACCATAGAGGGCTTTGTCAAGCTTAAATACATGGTCAGGAAACTTTGAGCTTTCAAAACCTGGAGGCTGTTCAACATAGACTTCTTCTTCCAATTTTCCATTAAGAAATGCACTCTTTTCACATCCATTTGATAGACTTTGAACTTTTGTGAGAAAAGAAGGCCAAGAACATTCTGATTGCCTCTAATCTTGCCACAGGAGCAAAAGTCTCATCATAATCAATTCCCTCTTCTTGTCTGTAACCAAGAGCTACCAATCTTGCTTTATTTCTGGTCACAACTCCCCTTTCATTCATTTTTTTTGTAGACCCATTTGGTTCCAATTACAGTTTTGGATTGAGGTCTTGGAACAAGTTTCCAAAGTTTCTTTCAAACTGTGTCAGCTCATCTTGCATTGTATTTACCCAAGATGGATCTGCCAGAGCTTCTTCAATCTTAGTGGGTTACATCTTGCTGACAAAGTTCACAAACATGCAAAAATTGCCTGTTGCTTTTCTTCTTGTTTTGACTCCAGAAGGAGGATCACCAATGATCTGATTGATTGGATGACACTTTGTCCATTTGGTTGCATGAGTAGAAGTACCAGCAATAGGGACAATGGACTGATTCAAATTAAAGGTTAGCATGATAACTTGAGGAGTGGGCTGATCAGCTTGGATTGGAGTTGGAGGATCTGAATTAGTTGAAGTGTCATTTGATGGATTTTGAACGTTTTCTTCAGCAGGAGCTGGATCAGCTTGCACATTTTCAAAGATTGGAACATCTTCTTCTTCTTCTTCAATCAATTGCTCCCCTTAAGTTTGAGCATTATCAGCTCCAACAGGTGGATTTGTTGGAGGCTCATTCTCAGGTGTGGCCAGTTCTTCAAATCAATTGCTCCCCTTAAGTTTGAGCATTATCAGCTCCAACAGGTGGATTTGTTGGAGGCTCATTCTCAGGTGTGGCCAGTTCTTCAAAATCAAGATCTTCATCTTCTGGAGGAGAACTAACTGGCCTTGAACAACCTTCATCAATACTTACATTCACAGAGTTTTCAATTGTTTTAGTCCTTTTATTGTAAACTCTGTAAGCCTTCATCATTGTTGCATATCCAAGGAGGATACCTTCATCCACTTTCTCATCAAACTTTCCAAGATGGTCTTTCTGATTTAGAATGTAACAAGGACTGTCAAACATCCTAAGGAAACCAATTTCTTGTTTTCTCCCCCTAAGAAGTTTATAAGCAGTTTTCTGATGTCTCTTCACAATAAGGGATCTTTTCTGGGTAAAGCATGCAGCGTGGATAGCTTCAGCCCAGAAATGTGACTTGACATTGTTTTGAGCCATCATGGATCTGGCAGCTTCAATCAAAGTTCTGTTTCTTCTTTCTGCAACACCATTTTTTTGAGGAGTTCTAGCAGCTGAGTAGACTTGTGAAATTCCCTTTTCACTGCAGAATGACTTCAAAGTGATATTTTTGAATTCAGTTCCATTATCACTTCTGAGCTGCCTTATAGGCCTTTTGTAGAGAATTTCAGCTTGTTTAATGAAATGAATAATACTGTCAGCAGCTTCACTCTTGTGCTTAAGAAAGAAGACCCATGTATATCTTGAGTATTCATCAACAATGAACAGAGTATACCTCATTCCAGTAAATGAAGGAGTACTAATTGGTCCAAAGAGATCCATATGAAGCAAATCCAAACAATTGTCAATGGTTGATCAAGTCATGGATTTGAAAGTAGCTTTGTGTCATTTGCCATTCTCACAGGCACCACAAAACTTGTCCTTCTCATAATTCATCACTGGAAGACCAGACACCAACTCTTTCTAACACAACTTGTTGATGTCCTTAAAATTCATATGAGACAACCTTTTATGCCACAACCAGTTCAGCTCATCTTGTGTCTTTGACATGAAGCACACTTCTTTTGTCACAGTTGGCTTCCTCATGTCAAAAGAATACAATGAATCATCCTTTTTTGCTTTAAGAACAACATTCCCTTCTAAATCAAGAACATTTCCCTTATCAGCTCAGAATCTCACTTCATAACCAGCATCACACAACTGACTCACACTGATCAGATTGTGCTTCAAACCATTCACATAGGAGACCCTTCTGAAAGTAAGGGGACCATTTGAAAGAATACCAAACCCTTCAGTCTTTCCTTGAGAATCATCTCCAAATGTAACATTAGGACCAGCGCGAATCCTAAAGCTACAGAGCAGGGACTTACATCCGGTCATATGCATGGAACACCCACTATCCAAGTACCAGGTATGTGCATCATGATTACCCTGCATGTTTAATAAGAGATTAGTTCTTTTTGGGAACCCATCCAAGGATGGGTTCACTAGAGCTGACCATCTGGTCTGACTCAGACTGGGAAACAGAACATAAACTCTTATCAGATTTGGATACCCATTGTTGCTTGATCTGACCTTTACCAAATTTAAAATTTTTCATAGCAACAACTAGAGTTTCCTTTTTAGCAAAACCTTTGCCTATTCCAGATTTTTTGCTTTAAGAACAACATTCCCTTCTAAATCAAGAACATTTCCCTTATCAGCTCAGAATCTCACTTCATAACCAGCATCACACAACTGACTCACACTGATCAGATTGTGCTTCAAACCATTCACATAGGAGACCCTTCTGAAAGTAAGGGGACCATTTGAAAGAATACCAAACCCTTCAGTCTTTCCTTGAGAATCATCTCCAAATGTAACATTAGGACCAGCGCGAATCCTAAAGCTACAGAGCAGGGACTTACATCCGGTCATATGCATGGAACACCCACTATCCAAGTACCAGGTATGTGCATCATGATTACCCTGCATGTTTAATAAGAGATTAGTTCTTTTTGGGAACCCATCCAAGGATGGGTTCACTAGAGCTGACCATCTGGTCTGACTCAGACTGGGAAACAGAACATAAACTCTTATCAGATTTGGATACCCATTGTTGCTTGATCTGACCTTTACCAGATTTAAAATTTTTCTAGCAACATCTAGAGTTTCCTTTTTAGCAAAACCTTTGCCTATTCCAGATTTCTTGCATTCAACTCTTAATTTTCTTTGATCAACAATATTAGGATCAGACACATTTTTAAGAAAATTAACATCAGTTGAAACCTCACCAGTTCTGGACTCAATCAGCTTTGAAATTATTTTATCAGAGTCAGACTTGGTATCTTTTGAAACAGACACAGATTTTGTTTGTGACATTTGATTCTGAGAACCAGATTTCTCTTTCTTTGAAAGCTTTATCTTCTCTTTAGGAACACTATGATCTCTAACCTTTCTTTTATTTTTCTTTGAGTTACCATTGTTTGTTTTTGACTTAGAATCTGACTCAGACTGAGAAATGGTTAACTTAGATAAATCAAGACTTTCTTCAGGTTTTAAGACAATAACCTTATCAGCTTCAGACACAGCTTCAGCAATGGTCTGACCAATGGTTTCAGGATCATTAAACCCAATACCAGATTTCTGAACCAACTTAATTGGTTTAGACTTTTTCCCTTTGGTCTGGACTTTAGGAGGTGAAGGAGGCTGATAACATGGCTCCATGGCACATACCTCACTAATGGCTATGGCCCTATCATAGTCACCATAAAAAATAGCTTGGATTTGATGAGGGATGATCATTTATACACTTGGCAGTTCTTTTAGAACAGATACACCATGATTCAGTTATGTGCTTAACTTTTAAAAACTTTTCTTCTGCAGTTTTGGCTTCTTTGACAAGAATAGAGTTCAATTGTTGTTGTGCCTTAACCTCAGATTTTAGTTTTTCAATGGTGTGATCTTTAGAACTGACTTCAAGTTTTAAAGCAGAAATTTCCTTTTTAAATTCTTGATTATAGTGTTTTTGTAAAAGAATCTCATCACCCAATCTATTCGTTCTTGACAGTTTTTCATTATCAGACAGATTAGCAAAGGATATTACCTCAGGTGGAGCAGTCTGACTGGTAGATGCCTGCTGAGCTGACTCAGATTGCTGTTGGATTTTAACAAGATCTTCAGCAAACTTTTGAGTAGCTTCTTTTGCCATGAAACATTTGGCATCTTTAAAGACTTCATCATCAGATGATGTTGCACTTTCTGCCCAGTCTTTGACTACCAGACTCTTCTCACTCTTTTTAACTTTCTTACTCAGCTCAGCTACTTGTGCCTTCAGGGCTCTATATATGGTCTTGAGCTTAGAGTATTTTTCACTCTTTCCACCTTTGGATGGCTCAGCTTGTGAAGACCCTTTAGATATGCAATCTCCTGCCATGTGTCCAGCTTTGCCACATTTGTAACAAGTGACTTTGGACATATCAAATGGCTTCTTGGTTTTATCATCTTGGCCAGTCTTTTATTTTCCTTTGAACCTACCAAAGGATCTTCTCCTAATTCTTTCAGCTAACATGGCTACTTCATTTTCCAAACCATCACCATCAGACTCATCACACTCAGATTCAGAACAAACAGAGTTAGTGTTAGAAATCACAGGAACTGCATCATTGGTACAAGGAATGATCTCATTACTTATTGAGCTAGGGTGTTCAGTCATAGATGCAACAAGTGCAGTAGCAGGCTGACTATAAGAATCACCCATATCAATCAACTTTTCAGCCTCTGAACACTCTTGGTTATGGAGTAAACCAAAGAGTCCAGGGAGATCAAGATCTTGATAAATAGAACTTAGCTTAACAGAAGAAATATAGTTATTCCATTTAGGTGGTAGAGAATCAAGAAATTTACTCTTTAAAACATCATTTTTCTTAACAATTCCTACTGCAGCTAAATCATTAACCAATGCATTAAAGCGGGTGTGAGTATCAGTCAAGGATTCATTCCTTAATGAGAAGAAGAATCTCTCATACTTTCTGGTTAAAGTTGTTATGATGGATTCCATGGAAGTAGAACAACCCTCAAACATGATAGTCAGAGTACCCCACATTTTCTTAGCAGTTGAACACATTTTAATAGAATGGTAAATATCTTTGGGCACAGCTTGACAATGAAATTTCTTGCCTTCACATCCAAGTTTGCCAATATCCTATCCTCATCCCCCCAATCTGCCTTGTCCTTAACAATAGATTTGACTGTGGCAGGAATGGTTAGTTGACCATCTCTGACCACATCATCAACCACAAGGGTCTGTGTAGGAACATAAGGACCATCCGCAAGGATTTCAGGCATATTGTTATCGATGGATTCAAGGAACAAAGACATTCGACCTTTCCACCCACTGAAATCATCTTTGTCAAACATGGGTGGTCTGGTAGAAGAACCATTATCAACATAAGAAGACATTATGCTTTACTTTAAATAAAATAAGCAAGGATCTAGTCAAGTTAATTCTTAACCCCTGCTCTGATACCAATTGACACGTCCCAAGGTGTATCAATATACCAAAGTATATTGTACACAGAAAAGTTGTAGAGGGGGGTGAATACAACTTAATTCGATCTTTACAAACTTTTAAGAAATAGTTTTAAAGACTCAGCTTATATATTAAGAATGTAAAGAACAGGAATCAATAAAAAAGTAAAGCACGTAAAGTATAGAAACATTCTTCAACACAGATTGTAATTTTCAAAGTAACTCTTTATTAAGATATAATCTATACAAAGAATTACAGGGTTGTTGCGGAAACAAGATAGCCTACAGATATCTAAACAACCCAGCTGAAATGACAAATTACAATCAACAAGTTTCTACTCAGAAGAATCAGCCCAAGCTGATCTTATATAGACTAAGCTGTGTATAAGAGCAAAGAATACTATGTGAAGATTGATTCTCAGGAATGCCACACATATGCAATCAAAGAATGGGGCTTTTATAGGCGAAGGCCCCTTCATCTCTTGGTGCCCAATTCAACCATGTATCAGAAGGAATATTTGATCGTGCCTATTCATAGTACTTGTGGTCCCCAAGTACTGTCACACATTCTTTTTCAACCAATAAGAGTATGGACACGCATATGTAATCCAAACCACCAACCTGGATCCTAGGATTCTTCCTAGTCACGTCATTCGTCCTTATCTTCATTCCAGGTTGTGTCTTCACTTGATTGTCAGACACAGATTGAGCCATTTGTCAAAGCTCAATCTGCCTAAGTATATCCAAGCTAAAAAAATATCCCAAACTGACTTCCACTACCTGCTTGGTCTTCTATCTTCAATCCTCCTCTTCGACTTGGATTGAATGCTATAAACATTGTTGATGCAGCTTGAATAATACTTGCTTCCATAAGATGTTACAATATAAAACATGAATTGTGATCTGGGCCAGAAACAGATCGTAAGTTGTGTCAGCTTAGTCTGACCCATATCAGATTACAAGAACCAAAAGATTTCTAAGTGTTTTACTATCAGATTTGTCATCACCAAATTTATAATGAACATTAGGACTCAACAGTATACATTAAATTACAAATTACAGAGACCGGATTCATTTTTAGCTAAACAAAAAATCCAAGGTAAAGTGGTGAAAATTGCAGCCTCTAAATCTCCATGCATCAAATCTTCCTATGACTAGCTCTACAGGTGTTGAAACCCGAAAGGGTTTGGGTTATATGGGTTGGGTTATTCGGGTTTCGGGTTCGTTATTTGGTTAACCAAACCCATATAAATTTAATTGGTTTGGGTTATGGGTGATATTTTTTATTTGGGTTAACCCGAATAACCCATATAAAATTTTTTTTTATTTTTGTAATATTTATAATATTATATAGTTGACTCAATCTTTATGTTTTTATTCATAACTCTACCAAATATGATTCCCGCTCGGTTATTTTGTATTTTAAGGATTATGGACAAAAATCAAACATAGTTGTTTTGTCTTTTATTAGTATTATAAAAAAGTATTACTATATTACGAGTATGATAGCTTTATATCCTTTTAACTATATAATTTGTTCACTTTCCATAAAATTTGCTACATACCCATCCGGCCCTCCATGTCAGCCCCGCTTCACCACATCCGAGTCCCTGCTGGTATTTACATATAGAAGAAGTTACAAAACTAAATACAAGTGTTTTGGTTTCTTGTTACGGCATAAACTTGAATACGCTTAAAAAAGTTGAATTTGAAAGTTTGCATCAACTTAAAGGTTAAATGCGCCAGAATGTAATAACTAAAGCCAAAAACTTATTGTGTGCATGAACTATACAAACCTTTATTGTATGTAATTAACTAGAAAAAAAGTTCTAAAGAGTTCACAAGTGACCGGTTGTATAATTAGCAGCTTACCATTTTGACTTTTAAACGTTGACTGATTATCTGAACATCTAAATTTATTAAGATAATGAAAAATATAGGTGGCATATAATATAGTTGTTATAAAAAAAAAGAAAAAAAAATTCCCATATACACTAGCAGGTAAGAAACCATGTATATTAATGATAATTCTTTCCGATCCAATCCACAACGGAGATTTGTGATAACAATCAAGTTTCTACTTTAAAACCCAAAAAGACAATAACAATAACATAAATATCTTTTATAATAAACCTAACATATACAAAAACCCTATTATGGCCGCCAGCGATAAGTGGGAAAACAAAGGTCGATCGATCAAGAAGGACGGCAAATGGCAATGGATCATGACAGAAAATCAAAATCAAAAGCCTAGGAACGTTGGGCGCGAGAAGGAACCTGGCAGAGGTAAACATAACTTCGTTAGCCGTGATGATCTAATTGTCGATAAGATTAGTAAACCTAATTTTCGTGATATTGAGAAAACATCAACGTTGATTTTTGTCTCAAATATTCCTTGGAAAGCCTCTGCTAAGGACGTTTGGGATTCGGGTAGTCAATGAGGGGTAGTGGTTGATGTCTTCATAGCGTCTAAGAGATCAAAGTCAGGGCATTGATTTGGATTTGTGCGGTTCAAAAACGTATCGGATATTGATCGGCTAGTTCGTAATATCTGTACTATTTGGATGGGGAAGTTCCATCTCTTCGCAGATGTGGCAAGATTCGGTAGGTTTGATTAAACCAAAAAGTCTGGCACCTCTTCTCGCAGTAATACAGCTAATGGCAAACCTCCCCAATCCCGTTCCGTAAATTCAAATGCTGACATTAACGATCTGAATAAAAAAAAGTCATATGCAAATGTTCTGTCGGGGAAAACTGCGACAACTATAGTAAAAGACCGTTGAAGAAAAAAAAGAGGTGATGATGTCATCGAATGAAGACGGTATGGATTATTCTAGTGTGAAGCATAGTATTCTTGCTAAAGTAAAATTTACCTCAGTCATTAGAGATATTCTTAAGCATGCGAGGGTGGAGGGTTTTGATGGTGTAGCTATTCGTTACGTGGGAGGAAGATGGGTATGGATTGATTTTGGGTCAATCAATCAGATTGAAAATTTTAAAGCATCTAAAACAATGAATGATATTTTTGCTGAATTTAGAGAGGTGTCTCTTGACTTTTTTGTTTGGGATTTTATTAATCAAAATGATGTTTATTCCATGAATAAACATAGTTCATTAATCAAGGGTTATGTTTTAAAACCTTTTAAGAGTTTAGGGTTTAAATCGTAAATAATTAAAAACGTTTAATTATTTAAATACAAATTAGTTTTATCTAAAACATAATTAATGAACAAGTAATTAACCTAGTTAATTACTAAGCGGAAGCATGTAATAAAACAATTAAACTATTTAATTCCTAGCCAAGATCTATCGCGCATGCATATAGTAACTAAACAATAAATAAATAGAAAAGCTACTAACCTCTTAGACGACCTTCCGAAGACGTTATTCTTAAGCAAGAACAAGGTGACCTCCTTCTTGCCACGAAAAAGAGCCCGAAGTCGCGCCCCTAAAAGACTCGTACACGCGAACGGATCTTCGGCACTTAACTAAGTGCTAGCTATAACTTTACGTTATAACAAATACCCACCGGAAAAATAACTAGAATGGGGTGCTCTCCACCTTTGTTGGTGTCGAACTCTGTTAGAATATAAAATGGTGTTAAATTGTAAATTAGTTATTGTGGAAGGGGTTTTAGTATAAATAGGATGATTTGTATATAAACCCCTAACCACCTCATTATGTAACTAAGCCTTTCATTAATCACATACTTACATCTCACTTAATTACTTTCTCTCTCCTCTCTATCATCTTCAACCTCCCTTTCACACACAAACACACATTACACACACTAACCATATTTCCACCATTGTTACTCAATTAAGCTCATTTCATTTATATCAATTGGTATCAGAGCATAATCGGTGAATCCGAGCGATCCGTAATCACGTTTATAACCGATTTTGTTCGAATTTCTGGAATTTGAGCTTAAATTTGAATCTGAAATTTCTGTTTTTGCGGAATTCGAGGAAGATTATTGATTCTAAGCTTTGATTAAAAGTGGATTAGTGTTCAATTTCATGAATCAGTATCAATTTCAAGTGTTCTGATCAATTTTGTGAATTTGATTGATTTTGTGTGTTTAAATTTTATCTCGGCGATATATTTCAAAGTTAGAAAAGTCAACATTTCTTTTGTTTCCTGGAGCTACAATAACAGTCACGTGAATGAGCATCTGTAATTGTCCTTTTTACATTACATTTTATTAAAAAAAAAAAAAGGAAAAACAGAAAAAGAAACAAAAACATCTTATTTCTTCATTTTCTTCTTCATTATTGATCGATTGAAGCTGAAAAACATAAGGTTTTACTCGCGAGAAGATTCTGATCACAATGATGTTTTCCGTTTTTCGATTGGGTGATTTTTGTTGACGGTTGACTTTTTCCGGCGAGATATCGATTTTTCCGGCGAGTCGAGATTTTGAAAACTGTTGGCTAGGGTTGTGCGGGATAAAGAGTTCAGTCGATTGGTGGTGATTTCAAGTCCTAATTCGAAGAAACAACAAAGTTATCAAAGTTTTAATTTCTCCGGCGAGTTTTCCGGCGAGCGTGAAAACAGTTTTTGTTGGTTAGGATTTGTTCACGGTTTTATTTGGAGTATTTTGATGGTAATTTCAAGTGTTAATTCGAAGAAACAACAAAGTTATCAAAGTTTTAATTTCTCCGGCGAGTTTTCCGGCGAGCGTGAAAACAGTTTTTGTTGGTTAGGATTTGTTCACGGTTTTATTTGGAGTATTTTGATGGTAATTTCAAGTGTTAATTCGAAGAAACAACAAAGTAATCGAAGTTTTAATTTCTCCGGCGAGTTTTCCGGCGAGCGTGAAAACAGTTTTTGTTGGTTAGGATTTGTTCACGGTTTTATTTGGAGTATTTTGATGGTAATTTCAAGTGTTAATTCGAAGAAACAACAAAGTTATCAAAGTTTTAATTTCTCCGGCGAGTTTTCCGGCGAGCGTGAAAACAGTTTTTGTTGGTTAGGATTTGTTCACGGTTTTATTTGGAGTATTTTGATGGTAATTTCAAGTGTTAATTCGAAGAAACAACAAAGTAATCGAAGTTTTAATTTCTCCGGCGAGTTTTCCGGCGAGCGTGAAAACAGTTTTTGTTGGTTAGGATTTGTTCACGGTTTTATTTGGAGTATTTTGATGGTAATTTCAAGTGTTAATTCGAAGAAACAACAAAGTTATCATAGTTTTAATTTCTCCGGCGAGTTTTCCGGCGAGCGTGAAAACAGTTTTTGTTGGTTAGGATTTGTTCACGGTTTTATTTGGAGTATTTTGATGGTAATTTCAAGTGTTAATTCGAAGAAACAACAAAGTAATCGAAGTTTTAATTTCTCCGGCGAGTTTTCCGGCGAGCGTGAAAACAGTTTTTGTTGGTTAGGATTTGTTCACGGTTTTATTTGGAGTATTTTGATGGTAATTTCAAGTGTTAATTCGAAGAAACAACAAAGTTATCAAAGTTTTAATTTCTCCGGCGAGTTTTCCGGCGAGCGTGAAAACAGTTTTTGTTGGTTAGGATTTGTTCACGGTTTTATTTGGAGTATTTTGATGGTAATTTCAAGTGTTAATTCGAAGAAACAACAAAGTAATCGAAGTTTTAATTTCTCCGGCGAGTTTTCCGGCGAGCGTGAAAACAGTTTTTGTTGGTTAGGATTTGTTCACGGTTTTATTTGGAGTATTTTGATGGTAATTTCAAGTGTTAATTCGAAGAAACAAGTGAGTAATTGAATTTTGAAGTTTTCCGGCGAGAATCTATCCATTTGCAGAGGTCGTGAATCAAGCCAGTTGTCGAGCTAACAAGTCTATTACTTGTGTTTGCCGAGATAATTACACGAGCAGATTGTGTTAACCTCGTGTTTGCCGAAGTAACTTCACGACCGGAAGTTGTGAACTCGTGTTTGCCAAGCTTACCCCCGTGTTTGCCGACTTTATTCTCGGCCAAACCAACCAAAACTTCCAAAACTTGCATTTGCCGAGATAATTACTCGGCCAAACCACCCAAATCACCAGTCACCAACCCGAACCCCCATTTGCAGAGCATTTAGCTCGGCAAATCACACTTTCATCTGAAAACAAGCATTTGCAGAGCTTTATTCTCTGCAAATCTACTTTTTCCAACACTTAACAATTTTTCAATCCAAATACCCCATTTGCAGAGAAAATACCTCGGCATACAATACAAATTCTCAAAGTCTTAATCAAAATTTTTTCCAATCACCTATTTGCAGAGCTTATACCTCTGCAAATCTACCTTTTTCCAAAACTACCTCAAACACCCATTTGCCAGATTTTTGCTCGACAAATATACCAAAATTACAAAAATATTTTTTCAAGTTTTTCAAATCATTTTTTTGTCACTTACCCATCATTTGTGAAAAAGTTTGAGAAATTTTTTTAGAAACCCCCATTTGCCGAGGTTTTTGCTCGGCAAATAGCAATTTTGATCTTCAAGTCTTGAATTCCGTGGCTGTTCAGTGTTGTTTATTGTGATTGCGGGTGTGTCTAGTTTATTTCTTGTTATTTGTGGATAACAAAGAATAAAAAGATAGTGAATAAGAATTGTTTTTTTTTTAACAAGGGAAATCTGTTGTTGAGGTTGAATTTGAGTGTTCAAGAATTTCTTTTTGGTGATGTAAGAGTTAACAGAAGAGTTTTGTTTACGAAACAGATTGTCACGAGAATGAGAGTAAGAAAAGAGTAATAAGAAAAAGAAGTGTTAAGAAATATTTTTGAGAACCAGAAAGTGATAAAGGAATTGTGCTTTTGTGTGGATAGTGTGATAGTCTCGTGGCTGGGTTTGTTGATAATGTGCTTGTGAATTGTCACAATCAACTTGTTAAGTCTAAAAGTGTGTTGCAGTGTCTATTTGTGTCACGCGTTTCCTTTACTCGTTGTATGTGTCAAGAGTAAAACACTCTTACATTCACGAGATGCTTTATTGTTAAATATTCATAATTTTGTGTCTAGTGTAAAACGTGTGTCAGTGTCCATAAAGATGACGCGTGATAGTTTTTTTTGTGTTGCTCAAAAAAAACTTTGACTTTTGTCTTGAAGTTTGTCACGTGGTGTCCATCTAAGAATATAGTGTAAGTGGTATAAAGGGTCATGCGTGTTCTGAGTTGGATGAGGATTCTCTACATTTACTCCAACTTCACCTATGAAGTTGGAGTAAATTCAACCATTGGATTAAATCCAATGGTCAAGATTAAAACATCAACTTTTAATCTTGACCATTGGATTTAATCCAATGGTTACATTTACTCCAACTTCACCTATGAAGTTGGAGTAAATGTAGAGAATCTCAATCCTTTCTGAGTTGTTTTTTTTTAAATCCAAAAGCTAATAAAGTGATAACTTGTCAAGGTAGAAAGCGTGTTGTCAGTATTTGTAGCTCCACGTGATTCCCTTTTAGCTTGGTTACTTAAATTGTTTTTTAATTTGTTTTAATTCGCTAGTAATAATAAAGTTGTGTCTAGTATAATTTCATATCAATTTTTGTGTGGTCATATGGGTATAATTTGTCTAGTATAATTTCATATCAATTTTTGTGTGGTCATATGGGTATAATTTGTCTAGTATAATTTCATATCAATTTTTGTGTGGTCATATGGGTATAATTTGTCTAGTATAATTTCATATCAATTTTTGTGTGGTCATATGGGTATAATTTGTCTAGTATAATTTCATATCAATTTTTGTGTGGTCATATGGGTATAATTTGTCTAGTATAATTTCATATCAATTTTTGTGTGGTCATATGGGTATAATTTGTCTAGTATAATTTCATATCAATTTTTGTGTGGTCATATGGGTATAATTTGTCTAGTATAAAACGTGGTCATATAATTTCATCTCAATTTTTTAATTTGTTTTAATTCGCTAGTAATAATAAAGTTGTGTCTAGTATAATTTCATATCAATTTTTGTGTGGTCATATGGGTATAATTTGTCTAGTATAATTTCATATCAATTTTTGTGTGGTCATATGGGTATAATTTGTCTAGTATAATTTCATATCAATTTTTGTGTGGTCATATGGGTATAATTTGTCTAGTATAATTTCATATCAATTTTTGTGTGGTCATATGGGTATAATTTGTCTAGTATAATTTCATATCAATTTTTGTGTGGTCATATGGGTATAATTTGTCTAGTATAATTTCATATCAATTTTTGTGTGGTCATATGGGTATAATTTGTCTAGTATAAAACGTGGTCATATAATTTCATCTCAATTTTTTAATTTGTTTTAATTCGCTAGTAATAATAAAGTTGTGTCTAGTATAATTTCATATCAATTTTTGTGTGGTCATATGGGTATAATTTGTCTAGTATAATTTCATATCAATTTTTGTGTGGTCATATGGGTATAATTTGTCTAGTATAAAACGTGGTCATATAATTTCATCTCAATTTTTTAATTTGTTTTTTTTTTAAATCCAAAAGCTAATAAAGTGATAACTTGTCAAGGTAGAAAGCGTGTTGTCAGTATTTGTAGCTCCACGTGATTCCCTTTTAGCTTGGTTACTTAAATTGTTTTTTAATTTGTTTTAATTCGCTAGTAATAATAAAGTTGTGTCTAGTATAATTTCATATCAATTTTTGTGTGGTCATATGGGTATAATTTGTCTAGTATAAAACGTGGTCATATAATTTCATCTCAATTTTTTAATTTGTTAAGTCGGTTCGGTCATATTTGGTGTCAATTAATTCAATTAGTTTGTATAATTTTGGCTGAACTTTGAGAGTATTATTTGGTCTAAAATTGTTAGTCAGCTTAAGTGTACTTCATTGTGGGCTGAATTCTAAATCTAGTTTGTTGTTGGGCTCAAGTGTTTAATTTTTTTTTGGGCCTGAATAAAATTGTTTTGTGGGCTTACATATTTTTAATTGGACTGAATTTTTTTTGGGCTGTCATCAAGATTAAATTCAAAATGCCTATCACGTTCAAGTATAAACCAAGCACGGAGTCGTATCATCTTCATGAAAGTCGAGAGTGTTCATGTTTTCGAGGTCATGCTTGTGTTATTCAAATGCTACAAAAGTTTACGGAATATTTCGAGAAATACAGAGATCTTCGGAAGGAACATGAGAGTCTTAAATCTGTTAATGATCAACTCAAATCTGAAAACAAAAAGCTCTACTTTGTTAATGATCTCAGTTTGACTAACATGTCAAGTCTTCAATCTGAAGTTGACCAACTCAAATCTGATAATAAAGCTCTCAAATCTGCAAATGATCTTATTGTGTCCAACAAGGAAAGTCTTTAAAAAGAAAATGATCATTTGCAATCCAAGATTTCTAAATTGACAAATGAGTTGGACAATTCTTTCACAGAGCTCAATCAAAATGTTTTGGACACTCAAATCAAAGAACTTGTTTGGCAACAAAAGATTTCTGAGCTTAACCATGAGTTGCAAAATAAGTCCACCATTTTTGTGAGCAAAGTTTTTGAACAACTTCGAATTGATGTGAGCAATGTTGAAAAAGAAAGAACGAATCTTTGTGCTCAAATCAAGTGTCTTGAAGACAAGTGTTTGCAATTTCAATCAAACGAAGCATTTTTGACAAAAAGAATCTCCGACCTTGAGATTGAATTGCAAACAAAGCCAAAAGTTGATTGTTGTCAAACTAAACCTAAAGTTGATGTTCCAAAGAGGGTTTACACGGGTAAATCTTCAAAACCTTTTGAAAGAAAGGTCTCTCAGTTTACTAATTACTCCTTGCAAAAGGGTAAAAGTACACTAAGAAACCAAACTTTTGATGGAACAACTACTTTGGTCTCTTTTCTATCCTTCGAGGATAATTCATCACACATTTCTCAAGCAAAATCTCAGTTGACAAGATCAAAATGGAAACCGAGTTCAAAAGATAAGTCAACTGAGTCAAAATCATTCAAATATTCTTTTTCGGAACTTTTTGATCTTGCACCAAAACCTGTGAAAGCAGTTATGCAAAAAGTGAATGATTTTGCTTCGAAAAATCATTTTCCAACTCAATCTCACAAGATTGGAAGTTTTTCAAAGAAATCAAATGTTTTTTCACCATTGCTTCCACGAAAACTCTTTTCAACTAAACCACCGGGTTTTAGTTCATCGTGGAATGCAACCTCTATTCATCAAATCGATGAGACATACATTTGGTCTTTTAACAAGTCGAAAACTGTTGGGCCTATTCTCAAATGGGTTCCAAAAGTGATTTCTAAGTGATTTGATGAATAGTGGCTTATACACACTTGAGTGTATAACCCGTTCCAAAACCGTGTTTATAATTTCATTCCTGTTAGAAAAATCCAAAAAGATTTTCATTTTCTTATTTTTGAAAAATCCAAAAAGATTTTCTCTTTTCATCATTTTTACTTTGTCTTTTAGTTACTCACAAAGTATTAGGATGAGATGCAAGGCATCGAACGCCTTTGTGTACTGCCTTTGTAGTCTCATTTTTAATGTTTGTGAGCAACTTTCAAACTCTTTACTCACCCTTTATATGCAAAACCTTTGTTTATATCATGCATATATTTAGGGGGAGTTTGTTTATAAAACCAAAACTTCCAAGTATTTAAACTCATTTTCCATTTTAAAATACTTTGGAAGATTTTAAAACCATTTTCGATCATATTCAAAGAAGTTCGGTGTTAGATTTGCACATGAGAGTTTAGGCCACTCATAAATACTCCATGATCTTGTCATCGCCGATGAGATCTAACCCCGGAGTTCAATTCTCAATTCTAGATTGTGAGGGTTTATGAGTGTGATGATGTTTGTGCAAATAGGACATGAGGGAGTAGTCTAAAAGTGAGAGGTTAAGGTGAAAAAGATATGAGAAAGGGCTAAAAGAATTGAACGCCCTCCCCAAAATTCTTAAAAAGCCGGGTCAACACGTTCCTATCGGATTTCATTTATTGATTTCTTGATATTGAAGAAGACTTCATGGACCCAGTGAAGCAATGCACATCTTTTCCTAACCACTCAAGTATTTCTTAACAAATACTTGTTTTATTCTCACGGAGATTTTCACATTTCTATCGACTCTTCATTTGAAAGACGTTGATATTGAAAAAGGGAGACACTCTGCTCCGGTCCCCGACTTCATTTGATCACTAATTGAGTCTAAAGCGTACTTGAAATATCTTTCATTTCTTAGGACACATCGAGTCTTAATATGTCTTTGTGACATCGCATATCTTTGTGATATTGCCGGAACATTCGTAGTGATATCATCTTTTTGATATTCCACGATGATCGAATGGAAATCCTACCAATGCTAACATCATTTCCAACGTTGAACGTAGGTCTCACATTTTCATTTTATGAATTTGTTGAGTTAACGAGAAGTCTATGTGACCTCGGATTTATTTCCTAAAAGTCTTTGAGGATAGTAAGACATGGTTATCGAACGCCTTTGTGACACTAACCATGATTTACATTCTTTAAAGAAATCTATCGGTTGAAAAGCCATAGACCGAACCATTTAGAGATAAGCTTTGTGCATTTCTCGATGATAATGGGAAGTCCTAAAAATAGTATTCGTATTTTTAGGCCACACCATTAATCCTTTTGATTTTTGGTTGTGTCAACGGATTATTTTTATCCGGATTTCATTTCTCTTCACACAAACACAAAAAGAGAGAGAGAAAGGGTTTTTGGTGCAAGGATTCAAGAAGGAATAAGGGTTCTTTATATAGGCATAGAAAACCCTTAGGTTTCCTTCTTTGAATCAATGTGGGATAAGGAAACAAGTTTCCTTCTCCCCCTCCTCTTTGGTTTCGGCGCCGACCTAGTGGGACCCCCATGGGTCGACTCATGGTGCTTGATGTCGATCCCGTTTTCGACCCGATTCGCGATTCCGACCCGCGAATCATTTCCAAATCTATTTTTGGAAACTTTTAGTTATTTTCATTTCTAGTGAATTTCTTGTTATTTATATAAAGTTCAATTAAGCCCTCCTCGTTCTTTGTGTGCGACCCTAATGGTTCATAGATATGCGGTCGTATAAGTATATTGAAATATTCTCATAATTACAACACTCCCACTTGAGGATATTTCCAAATATACGTCAAGTATACTGACACCGAACGTTCGTCTAGCAACACGACGATGCCCCCAGATATGTATGAATATATTTTTCATGGCTGAAAAACCAACACCGCCTATAGATGTTAAACTCTTTTAATGTTTTGGATGATGTCTGAATGTCCCGGTATGCTTCCGATATCACACCGAACTGAGAGACCCGGATGGTTACGCATACTCTCGTCATTCGGCATATTTTCTCGATCTATGGACTTGAAGTGGTCTTAAACCGATAATGCATTTCGAGGATACCTACTATGCATTCGGGGTGTGGCCACACTCTTCCAACCAGTTCATTTCCTTGAGTGGTCGCGTGATATCTTCCTAACTCTTTAGTGAACATTCTCCTATTTTGCACGCATACGTCCCTTCCATATTTCACCTCATACCCAAAACCATACTTACTGTCGGTTAAGTTCCAGGTTCGGTACTGAATCAAAGCATGAGACTACGTACTCCGGGACACGCCTATGCGCCTCAAGTCTAAGGATACTCAAACATTTCCACTTCTCAGAACTATCTATGCGACGGATCCAAGCGACGTTCTGAGGAACAGTTCTTATCCCAATACTCAAATCTCTTTATTGAGTACTTGTGAAATGACTTGCATCTCTTATGCAACCGACCGAAGTCATCATCTCTCACAATTACCTTTGTTCATTTTCTACTCCCGTAGATAATGATCGGCAATGGGCTAAATTTAGAATCATTTTACAATGACTCACGGATGGGGTTAAACATGCAAATATAGAACTCAAGAATAATTTGAAACATAAAATGCCATTCTTATTAATATTTCAAAATATCTCTTACAAGTTCCAAATATCCAAACATTTAAATAGAAAATATACTACTAGCTTGACTAAGGCCCATGCCTCTAAACAAATTATCTAACTTAGTAAGAGGCAATGCCTTAGTAAAAGGATCAACTAAATTATCATCTGTGTGAACCTTGAGAACCTCGACATTTCCACTATTTATAATCTCACGAATGTAGTGGTACTTCCTATTGATGTGTCTCAAACCCTTCTGTGATCTTGGTTCTCTAGCTAGTGTGATTGCCGCCGAATTATCACAAAAGATAGGCACAGGTTTAGCTATGCTCGGCATCACAACAATTGTAAAGTATGAACTTTTCCAGGTGTGCCAACCAAACCTTGTCACCCCAGAATATGTTGTTTGGACAAGCGAGCGAGTTCACGGCGGCATTGTGTTACCCCTTCTGAGCCAGGATCAAACTCTTCTTTTGACTATGATTTGGCCCTACAGTGGTAGAACCTGGTGAACCGGGCGTACTACTTCTCAACCTTCTGTGAACTTTTCTTCTCATGATGACTCTGTTGTCTTAGGGAGGGTTGAAGCTTGCTGCTTCTTCTCCAGAGTCTTCTTGGTCATCAATATGACCCATTCCTCTCTAAAGTCAAGGAAAGCGAAGCTAACCGCTTTTAGGCTGCTTTCGAAACATTCTTCATCGACAAATCATAATTATTGATACGGGCCTTTTCCACATAAAAGGGGAATCTTTTGTTACAATAGAAGCAGAAGGGATGTGGATTATTCAAGAATCGAAGTTTATTTCCCGGAGAAGAAGCAATGACGGTATCTGGGGAATAAGCATCGGCTAACTCTGTGCCAGCAGCCGCGGTAATACAGAGGATGCAAGCGTTATCCGGAATGATTGGGCGTAAAGCGTCTGTAGGTGGCTTTTTAAGTCCGCCGTCAAATCCCCCCTTCCCTGCCCCCATCGAGAAATAGAACTGACTAATCCTAAGGCAAAGGGTCGAGAAACTCAACGACACCTATGAAAATAATGGGAAAAATCAGATTCAGTTGTCAACTGTCCCTATCGGAAATTAGGATTGACTACGGATTCGAACCATAGCACATGGTTTCATAAAACCACACGATTTTCTCGATCTTTCCTCTGCAGTATTGGGCTTTGGCGGTATTTATCATGCACTTTTAGGACCTGAAACACTTGAAGAATCTTTTCCATTCTTCGGTTATGTATGGAAAGATAGAAATAAAATGACCACAATTTTAGGTATTCACTTAATCTTGTTAGGTAGGAATCTATTCCAAACATATATGCCATGGTTCCTTACTTCGACAGGGTTTAGAAAACAGAAAAAGGAGACACATCATGTCATCTCGCTGAACCTACTTCGCTATTAGCAGCTAATCGCACTACGAAGAAGACGCGGAGGAATGAATTCAAGTTGATTCTATTTTGCCTCTTCCTCAGAGAAAGACGATCAAACAATTCCCAATCATGATCGCTAATGAACTTTTTAATCCACATGGCTTCTTGTCCTGCTTTCGCTACCGCTATATACTCTGATTCAGCAGTTGATAATGCAACAATACTCTGCTTGGAGCTTTTCCAATCCACAGCTCCATCGTTTAAAACGAACACATAGCCAAATTGTGACCGAGAGTCATCTCTATCACTTTGAAAACTAGCATCCGTGTAACATTTCAAATTCAGCTCTTCTTCTATATCTCCTCCATATATCAAGAATGCCTCTTTAGTCCTTCGCAAGTACTTGAGTATGTTCTTAACAGCATTCCAATGACTCTCACCGGGATTTTGTTGAAATCTACTCGTCATGCTCAAAGCATACGATATGTCCGGGCGTACAAAGCATGGCATACATGATGGACCTTACAGCTGAGGCATAAGGTACATCTTTCATCTTTTCGATATCTTCGGGACGAGATGGACCTTGAGTTTTGCTCAAGATCGTCCCGGCTGCCATTGGTACAAGTCCTTTCTTAGAATTCTCCATGGAGAACCGTTTAAGGATTTTATCAATGTACGCACTCTGACTTAATCCAATCAATCTTCTAGATCTATCCCTATGGATTTTAATCCCAAGGATATATGCAGCTTCTCCCAAGTCCTTCATCGAAAAGCACTTTCCTAGCCAAGTTTTGACACTTTGCAAAGTAGGAATGTCATTTCCGAATAGTAATATGTCATCGACATATAAGACAAGGAATGTGTTTATTCTCCCACTTACTCTCATATACACACATGGCTCATCTACGTTTTGAGTAAAACCAAACTCCTTGATCTTTTCATCAAAACGCAAGTTCCATGTTCTAGATGCTTGCTTCAATCCATAAATGGATCTCTGAAGCTTACATACTTTATCGGGAAACTCTGTATTGACATAACCCTCGGGTTGTGTCATGTAAACGTCCTCACTAAGGTAGCCGTTTAAGAATGCCGTCTTGACATCCATTTGCCATATCTCATAGTCATAATGAGCGGCTATGGCAATGAGTATCCTAATAGCCTTAAGACTTGCTACCGGCGAGAAGGTTTCATCATAATCAACCCCGTGGGTTTGAGTGTAACCTTTCGCCACTAGTCGAGCCTTAAAAGTATGTACTTTTCCATCCATGTCGGTTTTCTTCTTGAAAACCCATTTGCACCCTACACTCTTGCAATCGGGTGGTGGATCAACTAAGGACCAAACCTCGTTATCCTTCATGGACTGCATCTCAGCGTTCATGGCTTCATGCCATTTCTTGGATTCTGAACCCGAAATCGCCTCATCATAAGTAGTAGGTTCACTTTGATCTACTTTCTCATCTTGAGTGATAAGATAACTATATCTTTCAGGATCAAAACGAGTCCTTTCAGAGAGACGAACACTTTGTGTATCTTGTGACACCTTCGCCTTTCCACGCTTAGGTTCACTAAGTGGTTTTATCGGTTCCAACGGGAGGTGCCTCTTGTGTTTCTTGAATTTCTTCAAGATCCACATTACTCCCACTGACTTCTTGATCCAAAAATTTCTTTTCCAAGAATTTACCACTTCGACCTACAAACACTTTGTTTTCGTATGGATCAAAGAAGTAGTACCCGGAGGTAGAATCCTTCGGATACCCAACAAAAATGCACTTGACAGCTCTAGGATCGAGTTTGCTCACGGTATCTCGTTTAACGAAAACCGGGCATCCCCAAATCCTTAGATGGTGAAGATGTGGTTTCTTACCATGCCACAACTCGTATGGTGTCTTGTCAACTTTCTTTGTTGGAACCATATTGAGAATATGTGCTGCACTTTCTAGCGCATAGCCCCAAAAGGAAGCGTGTAGAGTTGTGCGATTCATCATTGATCGGACCATGTCTAGCAAGGTTCGATTTATCCTTTCAGATACTCCATTGTGCTGTGGGGTATATGGAGGAGTGAACTGAGACACTATTCCTTGTTCATTCAAATGAATCATGAGCTCTTGGCTCATGTATTCGCTACCTCAATCAGATCTTAGTGTCTTAATAGTTTTGCCAAGTTGATTCTCTACTTCCTTTGAAAAGCTTTGAAGATTTCAAAAGCTTCATGCTTATGTTTCATAAGATAAACATAGCCGTATCTACTGAAGTCGTCAGTAAATGTAATGAAGTAGGTCTGACCATCTCTAGTCGGTGTTCTAAAAGGTCCACACACATCAGTGTGTATGATACCTAAAAGATCTTTAGCTCTTTCAGGGTTACCCTTGAAAGGCTCCTTAGCCATCTTTCCACTCAAGCAAGATTCACATTCATCAAAGGAATTGCTTCCTAAGGATGACAAAACTCCATCTGATTGGAGCTTAATAATGCGATTCTTACTTATGTGACCAAGACGACAATGCCAGAGATATATGTCAGAATGATCAACATTCTTCCTTTCCTCACATACGTATACCGGATTGTTGGAAGTAAAAGCTAGAATATCGATTTCATATATGCCATTATTCGGTATCGCTTCGAAGTAGAAGACATTATCCTTATAAGCTTCAATACCTCTGTCCGAGAAACCATAGGCATAACCAGATGCCTTTAGACGAGCGAACGAAATATTGTTCCTAGTTAAACCAGGAGCATAACAACAATTGTCCAAGATCAATATTCGGCCATTAGGCAAAGGGAGCTCAGAGGTTCCCACAGCCACGAAAAAAAAAAAAAAAAAAAAAAAAAAAAAAAAAAAAAAAAAAAAAAAAAAAAAAAAAGTAAAAAAAAAAGAAAAAAAAAACCTCCCACGACCTACCGACATGCTCGCCGTTACTGATATGCAAGTCTAAGTCTTCGGTCCTCAGCTTCTTACTTCTTCTCAGACCTTTTGCAGAGTTGCAAATGTGTGTTCCACACCCAGTGTCGAGCACCCATGAGTCTGAGACGCAAGAGTACAATCCAATAACATATACATTCCATCGAGTCGGCTCTTCAACCCGAGAATGTTTCCTCACAGCCTTATTCCATTTTCCCATTCGACAACAAACGAGACAAATGGAATGAGCTATGGGGCCAGCCTTTCTTTTTGAAGATGAAACTACTTCCAAGTTGTCTTTCTTGGTTTCCTCATTTTCAACTTTGATTGGCTCATCCATTTCACTTCGATTAAGGTTAGCAATACGATTTTCCTCATCAAACCTTCTAAGAGCTCCGAGGAACCCTCTAAAGGTACACTCCGAGTGTTTAAACCTCTTGACGATATCTTCACAAGATTCATCAAACGAAGAGATCAAAAGATCTTTAATGAGGTAGTCGGGAATATCGTATCCTAGTTCGCGCAATCTCTCGAATTTCTCTTTCATAGAAAGGCAATGAGAAACCGCCGACAAACCCCTCTTAATCGTGGCCAAAATGCCTTTGCACAACGAGCTTACCTCGTCGTGCGGTGAAGTGATGGATTCATCGATTTCAAATATAGAAGCAATTAATAATTCTAGCAGAAAGTCACCCATCTACAGGACAACAACTAAGGTTCAATGTTTGGATATCTAAGGTTTAACTTATATAACTACCTAAGGAATTTATTAGACGAATTAATAATCCTATATATATTTTAGTTAAACAATAAGAACCAAATTGAGTCCACATCACGTGTATCCGACAACTTATCCGGACGACCACATGTTTGCTTATCAATAAGGCCGGTATGACTACCGATCGCACATTGCGACTCTTAATGAGACTTGATCAAAACTTGATCCAACGGCATGTTTAGTCTCATCCTTGCCGACTAGTACTTAGGCAACTTATCCAAGGCGACCTAGCAAAATCCGCCTATAAGGTGGCGTGTGGCTGTCCGTGTCCGGTAACTGGGATTGGCAGACACGAAGGACCACCCCGTTTCTACACTATGGCTTAGGCAACTTATCCAAAAGCAACAGGGAGTGTATACTGTCAGGTGTTTCTCATAGGATGACAGGGATTTCTTTTATAAAGGTAGATTTTGTTTTCTTAACAAACTTACGTCACAAAAGTTTGTACTATAATTCATTTTGCATGCATTCAAAACAAATTGTTGCACCATTTTAGTTAAAACACCATTTTAACATTTTACTAGTTTTACAAAAATTTAATATGCATGTCATTAACTACTTCATGTGATCTTCTATTGTTACATCATACTACACACTACTTGTACTAGCAATGTTAGGACCAGTTCACCTGGTAAACTGGCCAGTCTCCAGTTGCATCTGGAGACCCAGTTGAACTGTCCAGTCTCCAGTTGCATCTGGAGACCTTAATGATTTGTCGAGAAATATATTGAAGTCCAGTTGCACCGTACAGTTAACGCAACTGAAGACTTCCTCCAGTTGAGAACTGACCAAGTTGAAGAAGAATTCCAGTTGAAGTCGAAGACAACAAATGGAAGATAGAGAATGGCAATGGCAGCGAAGCCAGTTGACATTCTAGTCAGTTACAAACTGGAGACCATCAGTGGAAAGCCCTTACAAAGCTTTACACTGATTACGAGGAATTGACTTATATGCTTTATCTACCTTTACCCGGATAATAAGCCTTATCTTATTATTTAAGTAATAAAAGGTACATAAAGGTGGTTGAGTAAAGTCACTTTAACATGCGACTTTACACTGCCTTTTAAGGAATTAAATGCTATTCCTTAAATGCTCCCAACCACATTTGTACGGCCAAAGTTAACATCCTAATGTTAACTTTGCCTATAAATACAAGTCATTGCACAAACCAAGAATACAAGTCAAATACGATAGAATTCACACTTTGCAAACCTGCAATATTCTTGGTGAACTTGTGCAATCTTCTCTAAATCGCTAAAAGGAACATTTCACAACTTTAAGTGTTTCGATTGTCTTGAGAAATTCCGAGTATAGATCAATTGTATTTCATAGGTTTTTAGGATATTTACATTCGTGTATTATCTTGGTTCCGCATCAACCTTGTAATTTGTTTAATATCAATAAATAAATTACACATTGAAATACATATTGTCCATCAAGTTATCTTACAAGTTATTTGTATTATTGCATTGTTCTTTACTTATTGTCATTTATATAAGTAATCTATCTAGAACTGGTATATACACACTGCAACTGGTCGTCTCCAGTTCAGTGCATATATTGCAAAGTAACTCCACCATCGACATAGAGGTGTCTTCAGTAGTACCATCTAAAGTTGGGAATTACAAGTGGTATCAGAGCAGAAGGCTAATAAACTTGCCTAGATCTGCTAAGATGAACACTACTGAAGGTGAAGATGGTTCTTTTTCAGGTGAAAACCCCTTGAATAGTAACGCACAACCTTTTCAAAATGTTAACACCAACCCTCCTCCTCCTACTGCCCCAAACCATGTCCATGTACACTAGTCTAACACTCCTGTTCCAAAATTTGATGGAAACAGTGAGACATTCGGTACATGGAAGGCTAGAATGCTTTTGCATTTTGGTGGGATTGAAAGTATATGTTGAAAATCCTTAAGGATGGACCATATATACCCATGTCCCTTGGGGTCAGTCCTTCTTGATCCAACTGGAAGAAGAGGTTCAAGAGAAAAGCCTGAAGACCATTGGTCTGATGAGGATCGTAGACTTGTTGATCTGGACACCAGACTCAAGAACATGATCCTTGGGGCTGTCCCTGAAGACCTAATTCCAACACTTGTGCTGTTCCCCAGTGCAAAATCAATGTGGGATGAATTAGTGATTCAGTTTGAAGGAGGTGATGACACTATTGTCACCAGAAAAGTTGCCATGAACAAGAAGTATGAATCCTTCTTTGCCTTGCCCAATGAAAGTCTAACTGGTACATACACCAGATTTTCTAGCCTCATTAATCATCTGAGAGGCTTGGGTGTAGAGAAGGATAAGGATATTCTTCTTGAGAAGTTTTGTGATATTCTTCCTTCCAAATGGGAAAACATGGTTCTTGTCTTGAGACAAGGTAAAACCTTGCACACCCATACTCTTGCATCGCTCTATGGAGCCTTCAGATTCACTGAAGATAATAATGCTGCAAGACTGGTGGCTGAGCAAGATGCCATGAACCATGCCCAGAGTCCCAAGGTTGCTAGTGTAACTGAGCGACCTTGTGCTGCTTTAATGTCTGCAGAGAGTGTCCAGGTACACTCGATGAAGGAGATGTTAAACAGTTTCTTGAACTCTGGACTGACCACTGAAAACAGTGATGGTTGTAATGAAACTGACGATGATGATCTGGTCGCCATGATTGCTAAAACCTTTAACAGGTTTAAGCATAAATCCAAAAGATTTAATGGCCCCAACAATGCTTCCAGCTCCAGCTCTCTGGATAAGACCAATCTTACATGCCATAAGTGTGGCAAGAAAGGTCATTTTATGAAGGAATGCAGATCTAGTCAGTTGAACAACCAAACTGGCCCCTCTGTCCCTAATTTCAATCGGCCTGATGATAGCTACAAAGCTAAATACAAGAAGCTTAAGGCCCAGATTGCCCTCCTGTCCATGGAAAAAAAAAAGGATCAGTGCTTAATGGCACAAACTGAGGGAAAATGGGAGTACTCTGATGACTCATCAGTTGATGAAGAAGAGGAAAGGGACATGTGTTTCATGGCCTTGGAAGATCAACAACAGCAGCACGTGGTGAAAGAAGATGTCATCTCTGGAAGATGGGTGGACATCATACTGAAGAAGGTATGTGACTATGATAACCAGGTTGACCCTGAACTAAAACTGGACCTGGCTGAATCATTAAGATGTGGTGATTTGGCATTTGTGGAAACTGTAAGAGCTGATAGTGAAAGATATCTTGACACTATCCTAATTGAACTGAACAATGTTAAACCACAACTAAATGATTTATAAAGTGTCCAGTTGGCTCTCAAGGAGTCAGTTTTAAAGATTGAGGCTTTAGAACTTGATAATCAAAAACTATTTTCTGATCTTGAAAAAGAACAAAAGATTATCAAGTCATGGGTAAAAGCATCTGGCAAAAACTATGATGCATTTTCAAGAACTATGATGCCCAGAAGAATGCATGGAAATCTGGAGATCTGGAGATGGCAGCTCTCATACCAGATCTTCATGCATTGCCTCCAGCTCTCACGGTTGAAACACCTTATGATCAACCTGAAGCTGTTGAAACTGAAACCTTTGAGACCACCCCCATTGAGGTTAAAACGGAGCCAAACAGGCTAAAGCTCCAGTCAAAAAGGCCACTGGTAACAAGCCTTTACCTCAAAAGTCTAAGGTGCCCAAGACCCGACAGACTAAAGCTCTAGTTGAACCAAGGTCCAAGGTTCAGCTACCTGAAGAAAATAATATTTTGGTTAATCTGGAAAGTCAACTCCAACTTTTGTCTCGACAGATTCAGAGTTGTACTGCCCGGATTAACAATCTGGAAGGAGGTTTATTACCTCCAGTTTTCAAACAAAATATTAAACCACTCCCTTCAATACCTAAACTAAAGAATGTTCCATCTGGAACAAAGTCTGGTAAAAATAAGGGGAGTAAGTATCAAATACCAATCGTTTTTACTCCTGCACCTGGAGCTGGTGAAAAGCTCCAGATGCAGCCTCCAGTTCAACACCTCAACAATCAACTGTGACTTCTGTAGAGAAGTCCAGTGAACCCATCAAGAAAAGATGGGTTCACAAAAAGAACTAATGATTTTTGTGTGTGTGTAGGGCGATCGAAAGAAGAATTTGTTAGGACCAGTTCACCTGGAACTGGCCAGTCACCAGTTCACACTGACCAGTTCACCAGTTGCATCTGGGGACCAGTAAACTGGTGACCAAGAAGATTTGTCGAGAAATATATTGAAGTCCAGTTGCCCCGTACAGTTAACGCAACTGAAGACTTCCTCCAGTTGAGAACTGACCAAGTTGAAGAAGCATTCCAGTTGAAGTCGAAGACAACAAATGGAAGATAGAGAATGGCAATGGCAGCGAAGCCCAGCTGGCATTCTAGTCAGTTACAAACTGGAGACCATCAGTGGAAAGCCCTTACAAAGCTTTACACTGATTACGAGGAATTGACTTGTATACTTTATTTACCTTTACCCGGATAATAAGCCTTATCTTATTATTTAAGTATAAAAGGTACATAAAGGTGGTTATGTAAAGTCACTTTAACACGCGACTTTACAATGCTTTTTTAAGGAATTAAATGCTATTCCTTAAATGCTCCCAACCACATTTGTACGGCTAAAGTTAACATCCCAATGTTAACTTTGCCTATAAATACAAGTCATTGCACAACCAAGAATTCAAGTTACTTTACAAAAACGGATAACTTCATACTTTGCAAACCTGCAATATTCTTGGTGAACTTGTGCAATATTCTCTCAATCGCTAAAAGGAACATTTCACTACTTTAAGTGTTTCGATTGGTTGAAGAGAAATTCCGAGTATAGATCAATTGTATTTCATAGGTTGTTAGGATATTTACATTCGTGTATTATCTTGGTTCCCCATCAACCTTGTAATTTGTTTAATATCAATAAATAAATTACACATTGAAAACTACATATTGTCTCATCAAGATTGTTTACAAGTTATTTGTATTATTGCATTGTTCTTTACTTATTGTCTTTTATATAATTAATCTATCTAGAACTTGGTATATACCACTGCAACTGGTCGTCTCCAGTTCAGTAAGTATATTGCAAAGTAACTCCGCCATCGACATAGAGGTGTCTTCAGTAGTACCATCTAACAAGTTGGGACTTACAAGTGGTATCAGAGCCGAAGGCTAATAAACTTGCCTAGATCTGCAAAGATGAACACTACTGAAGGTGGAGATGGTTCTGGTTCAGGTGAAAACCCACTCAAACCTTTTCAAAACGTTAACACCAACCCTCCTCCTCCTTCTGCCCTAAACCACGTCCATGTACATTACTCAAACACTCCTGTTCCAAAGATTGAGGCTTTAGAACTTGATAATCAAAAACTATCTTATGATTTTGAAAAAGCTCAAAAGATTATCAAGTCCTGGGTAAAAGCATCTGGCAAAAACTATGATGCATTTTCAAGAACATAATGCCCAGAATGCATGGAAATCTGGAGATCTGGAGATGGCAGCTCTCATACCAGATCTTCATGCATTGCCTCCAGCTCTCAGGTTGAAACACCTTATGATCAACCTGAAGCTGTTGAAACTGAAACCTGTGAGACCACCCCCATTGAGGTTAAAACTGGAGCCAAACAGGCTAAAGCTCCAGTCAAAAAGGCCACTGGTAACAAGCCTTTACCTCAAAAGTCTAAGGTGCCCAAGACCCGACAGACTAAAGCTCCAGTTGAACCAAGGTCCAAGGTTCAGCTGCCTGAAGAAAATAATATTTTGGTTAATCTGGAAAGTCAACTCCAACTTTTGTCTCGACAGGTTCAGAGTTGTACTGCCCGGATTAACAATCTGGAAGGAGGTTTATTACCTCCAGTTTTCAAACAAAGTATTAAACCACTCCCTTCAATACCTAAACTAAAGAATGTTCCATCTGGAACAAAATCTGGTAAAAATAAGGGGAGTAAGTATCAAATACCAATCATTTTTACTCTGCACCTGGAGCTGGTGAAAAAGGCTCCAGATGCAGCCTCCAGTTCAACACCTCAACAATCAACTGTGACTTCTGTAGAGAAGTCCAGTGAACCCATCAAGAAAAGATGGGTTCACAAAAATAACTAATGATTTTTGTGTGTGTGTAGGGCGATCGAAAAGAAGAAATGTTAGGACCAGTTCACCTGGAACTGGCCAGTCACCAGTTCACACTGACCAGTTCACCAGTTGCATCTGGTGACCAGTAAACTGGTGACCAAGAAGATTTGTCGAGAAATATATTGAAGTCCAGTTGCACCGTACAGTTAACGCAACTGAAGACTTCCTCCAGTTGAGAACTGACCAAGTTGAAGAGCATTCCAGTTGAAGTCGAAGACAACAAATGGAAGAAAGAGAATGGCAATGACAGCGAAGCCCAGTTGGCATTCTAGTCAGTTACAAACTGGAGACCATCAGTGGAAAGCCCTTACAAAGCTTTACACTGATTACGAGGAATTGACTTGTATACTTTATGTACCTTTACCCGGATAATAAGCCTTATCTTATTATTTAAGTATTAAAAGGTACATAAAGGTGGTTATGTAAAGTCACTTTAACACGCGACTTACAATGCTTTTTAAGGAATTAAATGCTATTCCTTAAATGCTCCCAACCACATTTGTACGGCTAAAGTTAACATCCCAATGTTAACTTTGCCTATAAATACAAGTCATTGCACAACCAAGAATTCAAGTTACTTCACACACAAACGAATAACTTCATACTTTGCAAACCTGCAATATTCTTGGTGAACTTGTGCAATATTCTCTCAATCGCAAAAGGAACATTTCACTACTTTAAGTGTTTCGATTGTTGAAGAGAAATTCCGAGTATAGATCAATTGTATTTCATAGGTTGTTAGGATATTTACATTCGTGTATTATCTTGGTTCCGCATCAACCTTGTAATTTGTTTAATATCAATAAATAAATTACACATTGAAAACTACATATTGTTTCATCAAGATTGTTTACAAGTTATTTGTATTATTGCATTGTTCTTTACTTATTGTCTTTTATATAAGTAATCTATCTAGAACTTGGTATATACCACTGTAACTGGTCGTCTCCAGTTCAGTAAGTATATTGCAAAGTAACTCCACCATCGACATAGAGGTGTCTTCAGTAGTACCATCTAACAAAGTTGGGACTTACAAGTGGTATCAGAGCAGAAGGCTAATAAACTTGCCTAGATCTGCAAAGATGAACACTACTGAAGGTGGAGATGGTTCTGGTTCAGGTGAAAACCCATCGAACACTAATGCACAACCTTTTCAAAACGTTAACACCAACCCTCCTCCTCCTTCTGCCCCAAACCACGTCCATGTACATTACTCCAACACTCCTGTTCCAAAATTTGATGGAAACAGTGAGACTTTTGGTACATGGAAAGCTAGAATGCTGTTGCATTTTGGTGGTATTGAGAGGTATATGTTGAAAATCCTTAAGGATGGACCATATATACCTATGTCCATTGGGGTGAGTCCTCTTCTTGATCCTACTGGAAGAAGAGGCTCAAGGGAAAAGCCAGAAGACCATTGGTCTGATGAGGATCGCAGACGGGTGGACTTGGACACCAGACTGAAAAACATGATCCTTGGGGCTGTCCCTGAAGACCTAATTCCAACACTTGTGTTGTTTCCCAGTGCCAAGTCTATGTGGGATGAATTAGTGATTCAATTTGAAGGAGGTGATGACACAATCGTCACCAGAAAAGTTGCCTTGAACAAGAAGTATGAATCCTTCTTTGCCTTGCCCAATGAAAGTTTAACTGGTACATATACCAGATTTTCTAGCCTCATCAATCAGTTGAGAGGTTTGGGTGTAGAGAAGGATAAGGATATACTTCTTGAGAAGTTTTGTGATATTCTTCCTTCCAAATGGGAAAACATGGTTCTTGTCTTGAGACAAGGTAAAACCTTGCACACTCACACTCTTGCATCGCTCTATGGAGCCTTCAGATTCACTGAAGATAATAATGCTGCAAGACTTGTGGCTGAGCAAGATGCCATGAACCATGCTCAGAGTCCCAAGGTTGCTAATGCAGTTGAGCGACCTTGTGCTGCTTTAATGTCTGCTGAGAGTGTCCAGGCACACTCGATGAAGGAGATGTTGAACAGTTTCTTAAACTCTGGGCTGACCACTGAAAACAGTGAAGGTTATGATGAAACTGACGATGATGATCTGGTCGCCATGATTGCTAAAACCTTTAATAGGTTTAAGCATAAATCTAAAAGATTTAATGGCCCCAACAATGCTTCCAGCTCCAGCTCTCTGGATAAGACCAATCTTACATGCTATAAGTGTGGCAAGAAAGGTCATTTTATGAAGGAATGCAGATCTAGTCAGTTGAATAACCAAACTGGCCCCTCTGTCCCTAATTACAATCGGCCTGATGATAGCTACAAGCTAAATACAAGCAGCTTAAGGCCCAGATTGCCCTCCTGTCCATGCAAAAGGAAAAGGATCAGTGCTTAATGGCACAAACTGAGGGAAAATGGGAGTACTCTGATGACTCATCTGATGATGAAGAAGAGGAAAGGGACATGTGTTTCATGGCCTTGGAAGATCAACAACAGCAGCATGTGGTGAAGATGATGTCATCTCTGGAAGATGGGTGGACATCATACTGAAAAAAGGTATGTGATTATGATCACCAGGTTGACCCTGAATTAAAACTGGACCTGGCTGAATCATTAAGTGGTGATTTGGCATTTGTAGAAACTGTTAGAGCTGATAGTGAAAGATATTTAGACACTATCTTAATTGAACCGAACAATGTCAAACCACAACTGAATGATTTGCAAAGTGTCCAGTTGGCTCTCAAGGAGTCAGTTTTAAAGATTGAGGCTTTAGAACTTGATAATCAAAAACTGTCTTATGATTTTGAAAAAGCTCAAAAGATTATCAAGTCCTGGGTAAAAGCATCTGGCAAAAACTATGATGCATTTTCAAGAACTATCGATGCCCAGAAAAATGCATGGAAATCTGAAGATCTGGAGATGGCAGCTCTTATACCAGATCTTCATGCATTGCCTCCAGCTCTCCAGGTTGAAACACCTTATGATCAACCTGAAGCTGTTGAAACTGAAACCAATGAGACCACCCCCATTGAGGTTAAAACTGGAGCCAAACAGGCTAAAGCTCCAGTCAAAAAGGCCACTGTTAACAAGCCTTTACCTCATAAGTCTAAGGAGCCCAAGACCCGACAGACTAAATCTCCAGTTGAACCAATGTCCAAGGTTCAACTGCCTGAACAAAACAATATTTTGGTTAATCTGGAAAGGCAACTCCAACTTTTGTCTCGGCAGGTTCAGAGTTGCACTGCCCGGATTAACAATCTGGAAGGAGGTTCACCACCTCCAGTTTTAAAACAAAATATTAAATCACTCCCTTCTGTACCTAAACAAAGAATGTTCCATCTGGAACAAAATCTGGTAAACTTAAGGTGAGTAAGTATCAAATACCAATCGTTTTTACTTCTGCACCTGGAGCTGGTGATAATGCTCCAGATGTAGCCTCCAGTTCAACACCTCAACAATCAACTGTGGCTTCTGTAGAGAAGTCCAGTGGACCCATCAAGAAAAGATGGGTTCACAAAAATAACTAATGATTTTTGTGTGTGTGTAGGGCGATCGAAAGAAAAATATCTGGTATCTGGACAGCGCTGCTGGCCGGGCTATGACCGGATGTAAGCCCCTACTGGAAGAGTTCACTGTCCAAGATGGACCGACAGTGACGTTTGGTAACGATCAATCTGGAAAGACTGAAGGATATGGTGTGCTCAATAATGGACAAGTCGAATTCAAAAGAGTTGCATTTGTGAATGGTTTGAAATATAACTTGATCAGTGTAAGCCAACTTTGCGATGATGGCTTCAGAGTATTGTTCGATATTGCACAAGGCACCATATTTAACAAGGATTGGAAAGTGGTGATGATTGCACCAAGAAAGGGAATGTGTACATCATGGATATGGAACCAGCTCCAAAAGAGCAATGTTTCTATACCAAAGCTGATGAGGACACCAACTGGCTATGGCATAAAAGGTTATCCCACCTTAACTTCAAGAACATTAACAAGTTGTCTCGCAAACAACTGGTTGATGGGATACCCCAGATTTCCTTCAATAAGGAAAAGCCATGTCCAGGGTGTGAGATGGGTAAGCAGAAGAGAGCCAGTTTCAAAACTAGGCAAAATTTTAGCATCACTGAACCTCTTCACATGCTTCATATGGATCTTTTTGGTCCAGTGAATGTTCAAACTAGAGCTGGAAAGAAATACACTCTAGTTGTGGTTGATGAATTCACCAGATATTGCTGGGTGGTATTCATCAGATCCAAAAGTGATGCACCTGCTGAAATCATCTCGCTTATCAAAAGAATTGAGCTCAAGTACACTCGAAAAGTTTGTCAGTTGCGAAGTGATAATGGTACTGAATTCCAAAATAAGGTACTTGAAACATTTGCACTGACACTGGCATTTCTCAAAACTTCTCATCAGTTCACTCTCCAGAGCAAAATGGAGTTGTGGAAAGAAAGAATCGTACAATGATAGAAGCGGCCAGAAGCATGCTATCTGAATCTGGTCTTCCCACCAGTTTTTGGGCTGAGGCAGTTGCAACTGCTTGTCACACCCAAAACCGGTCAGTCTACATCAAGAGACATAAGAAGACTGCTTACGAAGTACTCAGGAATCGTAAACCAAATATTGGATATTTCCATGTATTTGGTTGTCCAGTTTATATACTGAACGATTCCAGTCAGTTTGGAAAGTTTGATGCAAAAGCTGATGAAGGGGTATTTTAGGCTATTCAGATATTCGAAAGGCCTTTAGAGTTTATAATTATAGACTCCAAAAGGTGCATGAGACAATTCATGTCACATTCGATGAATCAACTGAAGCAATCAACAAGAGACCAAGCCTTGATATTTCTCCAGTCATTCCAATCAACTTTGGTAAAACTGACCAAGTTCATCGGTCAGTTGTTTCACCAGAAGATGCTTCCAGTTACAACAAACTGGAACCAGTCAAGAAGAAGAAAAGCACCAGTGACACATCATTTTATCCCTCCATCAATTTTAACTTACCACAAGAATTGGTGATTGGATCAGATGTACGTGCCACTCCAATATCAGCACCAGTTCAATCACCTACTTCTCCAGCTACTCATGAAATACCTTCAACTGAGGAATTTCATGATGCCAATCGAGACCTCATTGACTCTGATGAGGATGTAGAAGTTGTTTGGACTGATCCTTCTCCAGATGCTGCTGCAACTGAAGAAGATCGCCAGGTAACTTGCACTGATATTGTAGTTCACCAGCCTAGTCAATACACTAGATGGACTAAAGCCCACCCAATTGAACAAATTGTGGGTAATCCAACTAGTGGGGTTCAGACTAGAAGAGCCACCAGTGAGCAATGCTTAAACGTCACCTTCTTATCTTTAATTGAACCAAAGAAGATTGACGAGGCTATGGCAGACCCAAGCTGGGTGGAAGCTATGCAAGAAGAGCTCCTCCAGTTTGAAAGGAACAATGTTTGGGAGCTTGTTCCTTGTCCACCAGGGTTAAAGAAAGAACCTATTGGTACCAGATGGGTCTACCGAAATAAAATGGATGAAGATGGCCATGTTGTAAGAAACAAGGCCAGACTAGTTGCCCAGGGTTATTGTCAAGCAGAGGGCGTTGACTTTGATGAGACTTTTGCTCCAGTTGCAAGACTTGAAGCCATTAGAATATTCTTGGCTTATGCAGCCCATCTGCAGTTCAAGGTCTTCCAGATGGATGTCAAAAGTGCGTTCTTAATGGAACATTGGAAGAGAAGTTTATGTTAAGCAGACTCCAGGTTTCATCGATGAGAAGCATCCTCATTGGGTTTATAGACTGAACAAAGCATTGTATGGTCTAAGACAAGCCCCAAGAGCCTGGTATGATACTTTAACTAAACATCTTCTTAAAAATGGCTTTCAAAGAGGTGCAATAGATAATACCTTGTTTATCTTGAAAGAAAGAGGTAATATCTTATTGGTACAAATTTATGTTGATGACATTATTTTTGGTTCAACTGATGATGCAATGTGTAAAAAGTTTTCTAAAATCATGTCATCTGAGTATGAGATGAGTTTAATGGGTGAATTAACATTTTCTTAGGTCTTCAGATTAAGCAAACTGAAAATGGAATTTTCATAAACCAAGGAAAATATGTCAGAGATTTGTTAAGAAAATACAAATATGATTCAATCCCATCGAAAAAAACACACCTATTGCAGCACCATTGAATTTGGACTCTGACCCAACTGGCAAACCAGTTAACATAACTGACTATAGAGGTATGGTTGGTTCACTGATGTACTTAACTGCCAGTCGACCAGATATAATGTTTGCAACATGTTTATGTGCCAGGTTTCAGGCTAACCCTAAAGAATCACATTTGCACGCTGTAAAGCGTATCTTTAGATACCTGAAAGGGTGTCCTAATCTTGGTCTTTGGTACCCCAAAGGCTCAGGATTAGATCTAATGGGTTATTCAGATTCTGATCATGCAGGTTGTAAGATTGATAGAAAATCCACAATTGGTGGTTGTCATTTCCTTGGAGGAAAACTGGTGAGTTGGACCAGCAAGAAGCAGACTTCAGTCTCTATGTCTACTGCTGAGGCAGAGTACATTTCTGCGGCCAGTTGTTGTGCCCAGATTCTCTGGATCAAAAACCAGTTACTAGATTATGGTCAGAGGTATACCAAGACCCCAATCTTTTGTGACAACACCAGTGCAATTGCTATCTCTCACAATCCAGTGATGCACTCAAAAACAAAGCATATTGACATCAGGTATCATTTCATTCGAGATCATGTTATGAAAGGTGATATTGAAATTCATTTCATCCCCACTGACAAACAGTTAGCTGATGTTTTTACTAAACCTCTCGATGAGAAAACCTTTAAACATATCATCAGCGAACTGGGAATGTTAAACCCTTAACTGGAGCTTTCTTTGTTATTGAACGCGTCAGTGACACTGATGAAGTTCTCCAGTTGAGGAGGTCCAGATAATCTTTGCTCGCCAGGCTATCGAACGCCTTTGTGATACTATCTTGGCACTAATTGATTGCTGGATCATCATTTTAGGGGGAAAGACTCAAAATAATTTTCTGACTAAAATTCGTTTTTGTTTGAAAATGCAACTGGAGACTCTTCAGTTGGAAACTGGTACTGGACTGATCCTCCAGTTACCAGGTTCAGTCTTTGTCTAAATTTTTATAACGTTACAAATACCTGTCTATATGTGTGACACGTGATGATACTCGAGTGTTTTAAACCACTTGATATCGTGATCTGACGTGTTTGAAACATTTTTAGTACTTGACAACTGTTTGTATTGGGAAAACAAAAAGTGTGTGGGGTCATGGGTAAAGTAAGCCGTCGTAGCATTTAATGCTGACATGGTAACATTTAATGCTTACATGGAAAATTATATTTTTATTTCAAAATTCAAAATCATTTTGTCAAAATATCTTCAAAATTGATTTGGTTTAAATAAAATATATTTTTTGGTTTTACATTGGGATCTTGAATCCCCTTATAAATACCCTTATTTACTCCAAAACTCATTTACTCTCTTTTTCATTCTCTTCATTTACTCTCTTCATTTACTTCCAATCATAAACATTGCCTCATTCTTCTCTTTGCTTCACAAATCAAAACCCTAAAATTCCAAATTTCAATTTCATTTTATGGCTCCTAGATCATCCCGTTCAAGAGATGTAAATCTCTTGACTGTTCCATATAATCCCTCACCAGATGTCACCCAGGCACCTGGTGCTCCTTATAGTGCAGCCCTTAAATTAAACCCTAATAATCCATTGGCAAGCCTACAAGGTTCTCAAGGGTCTAATACCCTTATTGTAGAATCCGAGGTATTTCTTTGTACATTTGGTGGTAGAAAGTTTAGGTGGGAGTTCTGGTGGTCTTGACCAGATCAACTCCTCACAAGCAGAAATGGCTTACTGCTTGTGGAATGGATTGAGGGTGGATTTTGCGGACATTTTGTATAGGAGTCTCGTACAAAAGCTGAAAGGCTCCAGGGGTGTGTGTATCCCCTTTTCCAGATTCCTTTCTCTATGTTTTAAACAAATTCTGGGCGATGAAGAGTATAGAAATACAGACTCTCCGTTCACAAGGCCAGATTTAATGAGGAATCTAGACTCTCTTGTTTCTGAAGCTGGAGAGGTCGAAATTCCAGAGCAAATGCGACTGGCATTTGCTAAAACTGATGCACCTTTGGAAAGTGAATCAGAAAGACAACTGGGTGGGCCTCAAAATAATGAGGGACCCTCCAGTTCGTCTCAAGTTGTGGTTGAGGATAGAACAACCATAACTGAAGCCATTCCTATCACGTCTATCCCTGGTGAAGATGCTTCGGCATCTGATCCTCAAACTGATGAAACCATCCAGGTAACTGGAACTGGTCATCAGGAGCTGAACTTGATGTTCAGCCATCCCTATCATTTATGAATCTAGGCATAAATGAGGATGAGTTCCATCTTGAATCTTCGGATTCAGAAGGAACACAAGATGATCAAGAAATGGTTGATGCATCTGTACATGCTCAACTCCCTTCTTTCTCTGATCAACCCCTAGAACACCAAGTTTCAGTTTCCCATCCAGATACTCTTACAAATATTTCCCCACAAAGAACTCAATCAACACCGTCGCCGTTGGTCATACCTGAGCATTCTCAGCCTGACCAACACATTGAATCTCCTCAGCGTTCTTTTTCACCCCCAATTTTCCCTTCTTCTGCCACTGGAACAACTGGAGAGGCTTCCTTTGTTTTACCTCCTCCAGTTGAACTGGTGCAGCCTGCTACTGGTCCAGTGAAACTTCTCCTTTGTCACTGGAAACTCAATTTGTCTCGTTCTCAACCGACATCCAAAACCTGATCAAACGGGTGGAGGGTGTTCATAAGACAATTGAGCAAAATGCCAAGTCCCTTTCCAGATTCAACAAGGACACAATCATAAATTCTAAGGTTGTTGATTTGGGAATAAACAAGTTTGCTGCCAATGAGGACTTGGTATTTCAGAAGTTGAATGAGTTAGTCACCAGCTGTAACAATCTGTCCATATCATTGAAGGAAGCTTTTGACTTAACTCATTCCAATGTCAATACATCTATCTCCAACCTATTGAGTAACACTGTTCGATCATCAGAGGTTGATCTGAAGGAGATAGAGAGGCAGGTCAAGGAGTTGTTTGAAAGACCTGGCCTTAATGTAGTTGAAATTGGACAGCAGGTGGCCACTTCTGTTGGCCAGATGATTGATGAAAAACTGGCTAGTCGAGAAGATGAATTGGTTAAGAAGGTTATGGCTGAATTTGCCAAGCTCCCACCTCCTCAGATTAATCTGGAGCCTCTGGCAATTGAAGTTAGGCAGTTAAGGGGAGCAGTTAATGCTATGAACACTCAGTTAGCCTCTCACACTTCTTCAATCAATAAACTGGTAACTGAAGTGGATAGTTTGAAAATGAAAGATGCTGAAGTGAAGGAACAAGTGGTTAAAGGTTTAGATGAAGACTCAAAATTGTTGAAAGACTTGAAGACTGGACAGGACCAAACTACAGCCAATGTATTGGTCCAGTCTCAAGAAATTAACCACTTGTGGAGATCCTTTAGAATGATTTGCACTGTGTTTAGAGAGTGCAAGGATATGCAATCGTGGCAGCCTCTAGCCCGTTTGCCCTCCAGTAATGAAGACTGGGCAGCCATTCGTGCAGGTCTCGATGCTGCCAAGGGGGAAAGGGATAGAAGGATATCCTTGCACCTGGACCAAGACTGCCAGGTCCAGTTAGTGCAAGACAACTGGTAGAAAGGACTGTTGTTGGGTCAGATGAAGGTGATGACCAGCAGCAGGTTATTGAACAGTTTGAAGATGTTGTTGATAAGGGGAATAAAGGTAAAGGAAAGGAAGTTGTGCCGGCCACTGGTGAACAAGCAAAAACAACTGGTACTGAAGCCAGTGTGTTAGAAACTGGTAACGTTGATCAGCTTCCTCCAGTATCAGATGATGTTAGTAGGCAATTGGCAAGGCTTGGGGACGTAATCAAGGAGAGAAAGAAACAGATGAGGGTGTAATCAAGCTAATGATAGAAAAACTTTAGCCCCAACTCTACTTGATATAAGTGATGCGCGTCTTCTGGGCATGACACTTGCAGAATATGCCAAAGTCAAGGCTGATCCCAGATTATTAATGCTAAAAGAACAACTGGAGATTGAGCTTGACAAACATTACAAGGAGGATGAGGCTGAATATGATGCCAGATGTTTAAATATCACAGTGGATAAGGCCAAGGAAGTGAGAACTGAAGGAATTCTCAAAAGGGCTGAGCATGTAAAGAAAGTGGTCAAACAAGTGTTGAATCCACCCAAGTCTAGAGGTAAACCTAAGTTGTTGCCAAGAGATGCAGACCTTAGAACCTGGGTAGAAACAACTGAACCTTCAAGTGAAGATATCAAAGCTGCAGTGCATAGTATGAGCACTGGCCAGATCAATCTGGCCAATGAATCTGAAGCTAGGGAATACTTATCTGAAGTGCAACAGCGGAGATATCACCCTGGTAAGATTATTGATATGAAAGTTTTCATCAAACCAGGTACCAAACACTTCACTATTGGGGTTCAACATCTTAATGGACCCTTAAGGCAAACTGAGAATCCTGATGTTACTGGATATGGTTATTCGGAGCTGGTGGAGATGGCAAACTTGTTGGGGGCCAAGCAACAAAAGAACAAGGTCGAAAGAGGATGGATGTTTGTTCTTCAAAGTCTGCTCAAGTTTAAAGAAAATATGAAGAGAGACTAAATGTTGATCCAGAAGACAAACAGCCCATTTCTACAGTTGCCAAGAGAAGGAGGAACTGGCGAAGGGCCATCTGTTTAAGTTCTTCTTCATTTTATCTTCTTGTAATTTGTTTTACATTCTGTAACTTGTGTAAAGTTCATTCCTTGTATAAATGAAGTTACCAGTTTGTAACCACAAGGTAGATAATAGATTAAAATCTAACAAACATAAAAGAAAAACCTAAGGCATTTATTGATCTATAAAAATGCCTTAGATAACTTAAATAGATTTAAATCGAAAAAGTCTCTATAGTTCACACTTGTATAGATACAAGAACTAGAAAAGACTTAGACTATATTTCTAGACAAATAGGGGGAATTTGTTAGGACCAGTTCACCTGGAACTGGCCAGTCACCAGTTCACACTGACCAGTTCACCAGTTGCATCTGGTGACCAGGAAACTGGTGACCAAGAAGATTTGTCGAGAAATATATTGAAGTCCAGTTGCACCGTACAGTTAACGCAACTGAAGACTTCCTCCAGTTGAGAACTGACCAAGTTGAAGAAGCATTCCAGTTGAAGTCGAAGACAACAAATGGAAGATAGAGAATGGCAATGGCAGCGAAGCCCAGTTGGCATTCTAGTCAGTCACAAACTGGAGACCATCAGTGGAAAGCCCTTACAAAGCTTTACACTGATTACGAGGAATTGACTTGTATGCTTTATGTACCTTTACCCGGATAATAAGCCTTATCTTATTATTTAAGTATTAAAAGGTACATAAAGGTGGTTATGTAAAGTCACTTTAACATGCGACTTTACAATGCTTTTTAAGGAATTAAAAGCTATTCCTTAAATGCTCCAACCACATTTGTACGGCTAAAGTTAACATCCCAATGTTAACTTTGCCTATAAATACAAGTCATTGCACAACCAAGAACAAGTTACTTCACAAACAAACGAATAACTTCATACTTTGCAAACCTGCAATATTCTTGGTGAACTTGTGCAATATTCTCTCAATCGCTAAAAGGAACATTTCACTACTTTAAGTGTTTCGATTGTTGAAGAGAAATTCCGAGTATAGATCAATTGTATTTCATAGGTTGTTAGGATATTTACATTCGTGTATTATCTTGGTTCCGCATCAACATTGTAATTTGTTTAATATCAATAAATAAATTACACATTGAAAACTACATATTGTCTCATCAAGATTGTTTACAAGTTATTTGTATTATTGCATTGTTCTTTACTTATTGTCTTTTATATAAGTAATCTATCTAGAACTTGGTATATACCACTGCAACTGGTGTCTCCAGTTCAGTAAGTATATTGCAAAGTAACTCCACCATCGACATAGAGGTGTCTTCAGTAGTACCATCTAACAAGTTGGGACTTAAGAATATCTGGTATCTGGACAGCGCTGCTGGGCCGGACTATGACCGGATGTAAGCCCCTACTGGAAGAGTTCACTGTCCAAGATGGACCGACAGTGACGGTTTGGTAACGATCAATCTGGAAAGACTGAAGGATATGGTGTGCTCAATAATGGACAAGTCGAATTCAAAAGAGTTGCATTTGTGAATGGTTTGAAATACAACCTGATCAGGGTCAGCCAACTTTGTGATGATGGCTTCAGAGTTTTGTTCGATATTGCACAAGGCACCATATTTAACAAGGATTGGAAAGTGGTGATGATTGAACCAAGAAAAGGCAATGTGTACATCATGGATATGGAACCAGCTCCAAAAGAGCAATGTTTCTATACCAAAGCTGATGAGGACACCAACTGGCTATGGCATAAAAGGTTATCCAACCTTAATTTCAAAAACATTAACAAGTTGTCTCGCAAACAACTGGTTGATGGGATACCTCAGATTTCCTTCAATAAGGAAAAGCCATGTCCAGGGTGTGAGATGGGTAAGCAGAAGAGAGCCAGTTTTAAAACTAGGCAAAATTTTAGCATCACTGAACCTCTTCACATGCTTCATATGGATCTTTTTGGTCGAGTGAATGTTCAAACTAGAGCTGGAAAGAAATACACTCTAGTTGTGGTTGATGAATTCACCAGATACTGCTGGGTGGTATTCATCAGATCCAAAAGTGATGCTCCTGCTGAAGTAATCTCTCTTATCAAACGAATTGAGCTCAAGTATACTCGAAAAGTTTGTCAGTTGCGAAGTGATAATGGTACTGAATTCCAAAATAAGGTACTTGAAACATTTTGCAATGACACTGGCATCTCTCAAAACTTCTCATCAGTTCACTTTCCAGAGCAGAATGGAGTTGTGGAAAGAAAGAATCGTACACTGATAGAAGCGGCCAGAAGCATGCTATCTGAATCTGGTCTTCCCACAGTTTTTGGGCTGAGGCAGTTGCAACTGCTTGTCACACCCAAAACCGGTCAGTCTACATCAAGAGACATAAGAAGACTGCCTATGAAGTACTCAGGAATCGTAAACAAATATTGGATATTTTCATGTATTTGGTTGTCCAGTTTATATTTTAAACGATTCCAGTCAGCTTGGAAAGTTTGATGCAAAAGCTGATGAAGGGGTATTTTTAGGTTATTCAGATATCGAAAGGCCTTTAGAGTTTATAATTATAGACTCCAAAAGGTTCATGAGACAATCATGTCACATTCGACGAATCAACTGAAGCAATCAACAAGAGACCAAGCCTTGATATTTCTCCAGTCGTTCCAATTAATTTTGGTGAAACTGACCAAGTTCATCGGTCAGTTGTTTCACCAGAAGATGCTTCCAGTTACAACAAACTGGAACCAGTTAAGAAGAAGAACACCTCCAGTGACACATCATTTTATCCCTCCATCAATTTCAACTTACCACAAGAATTAGTGATTGGATCTGATGTACGTGCCACTCCAATATCAGCACCAGTTCAAACATACCTACTTCTCCAGTTCTTCATGAAATGCCTTCTAATGAGGAATTTCATGATGCTAATCGAGACCTCATTGACTCTGATGAGGATGTAGAAGTTGTTTGGACTGATCCTTCTCCAGAAGCTGTTGCAACTGAAGAAGATCGCCAGGTGACTTGCACTGATATTGTAGTTCACCAGCCTAGTCAATACACTAGATGGACTCGAGCCCATCCAATTGAACAAATTATGGGAAATCCAAATAGTGGGGTTCAGACTAGAAGAGCCACCAGTGAGCAATGCTTAAACGTCACCTTCTTAATCTTTAATTGAACCAAAGAAGATTGACGAGGCTATGGCAGACCCAAGCTGGGTGGAAGCTATGCAAGAAGAGCTCCTCCAGTTTGAAGGAACAATGTTTGGGAGCTTGTTCCTTGTCCACCAGGGTTAAAGAAAGAACCTTATTGGTACCAGATGGGTCTACCGAAACAAAATGGATGAAGATGGCCATGTTGTAAGAAACAAGGCCAGACTAGTTGCCCAAATATTGGATAATTCCATGTATTTGGTTGTCCAGTTTATATCTTAAACGATTCCAGTCAGCTTGGAAAGTTTGATGCCAAAAGCTGATGAAGGGGTATTTTTAGGTTATTCAGATATTCGAAAGGCCTTTAGAGTTTATAATTATAGACTCCAAAAGGTTCATGAGACAATTCATGTCACATTCGACGAATCAACTGAAGCAATCAACAAGAGACCAAGCCTTGATATTTCTCCAGTCGTTCCAATTAATTTTGGTGAAACTGACCAAGTTCATCGGTCAGTTGTTTCACCAGAAGATGCTTCCAGTTACAACAAACTGGAACCAGTTAAGAAGAAGAACACCTCCAGTGACACATCATTTTATCCCTCCATCAATTTCAACTTACCACAAGAATTGGTGATTGGATCTGATGTACGTGCCACTCCAGTATCAGCACCAGTTCAAACAGCTACTTCTCCAGTTCTTCATGAAATGCCTTCTAATGAGGAATTTCATGATGCTAATCGAGACCTCATTGACTCTGATGAGGATGTAGAAGTTGTTTGGACTGATCCTTCTCCAGAAGCTGTTGCAACTGAAGAAGATCGCCAGGTGACTTGCACTGATATTGTAGTTCACCAGCCTAGTCAATACACTAGATGGACTCGAGCCCATCCAATTGAACAAATTGTGGGAAATCCAAATAGTGGGGTTCAGACTAGAAGAGCCACCAGTGAGCAATGCTTAAACGTCACCTTCTTATCTTTAATTAAACCAAAGAAGATTGACGAGGCTATGGCAGACCCAAGCTGGGTGGAAGCTCTGCAAGAAGAGCTCCTCCAGTTTGAAAGGAACAATGTTTGGGAGCTTGTTCCTTGTCCACCAGGGTTAAAGAAAGAACCTATTGGTACCAGATGGGTCTACCGAAACAAAATGGATGATGATGGCCATGTTGTAAGAAACAAGGCCAGACTAGTTGCCCAGGGTTATTGTCAAGCAGAGGGCGTTGACTTTGATGAAACTTTTGCTCCAGTTGCAAGACTTGAAGCCATAAGAATATTTTGGCCTATGCAGCCCATCTGCAGTTCAAGGTCTTCCAGATGGATGTCAAAAGTGTGTTCCTTAATGGAACATTGGAAGAAGAAGTTTATGTTAAGCAGACTCCAGGTTTCATCGATGAGAAGCATCCTCATTGGGTTTACAGACTGAACAAAGCATTGTATGGTCTAAGACAAGCCCCAAGAGCCTGGTATGATACTTTAAATAAACATCTTCTTAAAAATGGCTTTCAAAGAGGTGCAATAGATAATACCTTGTTTATCTTGAAAGAAAGAGGTAATATCTTATTGGTACAAATTTATGTTGATGACATTATTTTTGGTTCAACTGATGATGCAATGTGTAAAAAGTTTTCTAAAATCATGTCATCTGAGTATGAGATGAGTTAATGGGTGAATTAACATTTTTCTTAGGTCTTCAGATTAAGCAAACTGAAAATGGAATTTTCATAAACAAGGAAAATATGTCAGAGATTTGTTAAGAAAATACAAATATGATTCAATCCCATCGAAAAACACACCTATTGCAGCACCATTGAATTTGGACTCTGACCCAACTGGCAAAACAGTTAACATAACTGACTATAGAGGTATGGTTGGTTCACTGATGTACTTAACTGCCAGTCGACCAGATATAATGTTTGCAACATGTTTATGTGCCAGGTTTCAGGCTAACCCTAAAGAATCACATTTGCACGCTGTAAAGCGTATCTTTAGATACCTTAAAGGGTGTCCTAATCTTGGTCTTTGGTACCCCAAAGGCTCAGGATTAGATCTAATGGGTTATTCAGATTCTGATCATGCAGGTTGTAAGATAGATAGAAAATCAACAACTGGTGGTTGTCATTTTCTTGGAGGAAAACTGGTAAGTTGGACCAGCAAGAAGCAGACTTCAGTCTCTATGTACATTTCTGCGGCCAGTGCTGTGCCCAGATTCTCTGGATCAAGAACCAGTTACTAGATTATGGTCAAAAGTATACAAGGACCCCAATCTTTTGTGACAACACCAGTGCAATTGCTATATCTCACAACCCAGTGATGTACTCTAAAACAAAGCATATTGACATCAGGTATCATTTTATTCGAGATCATGTTATGAAAGGTGATATTGAAATTCATTTCATCCCCACTGACAAACAGGTTAGCTGATGTTTTTACTAAACCTCTCGATGAGAAAACCTTTAAACATCTCATCAGCGAACTGGGAATGTTAAATCCTTAACTGGAGCTTTCTTTGTTATTGAACGCGTCAGTGCACTGATGAAGTTCTCCAGTTGAGGAGGTCCAGATAATCTTTGCTCGCCAGGCTATCGAACGCCTTTGTGATACTATCTTGCAATAATTGATTTCTGGATCATCATTTTAGGGGGAAAGACTCAAAATAATTTTCTGACTAAAATTCGTTTTTGTTTGAAAATGCAACTGGAGAACTCTCCAGTTGGAAAACTGGTACTGGACTGATCCTCCAGTTACCAGGTTCAGTCTTGTCTTAATTTTTATAACGTTATAAATACTTGGTCAATATGTGTGACACGTGATGATACTCGAGTGTTTTAAACCACTTGATATCGTGATCTGACGTGTGTGAAACCATTTTAGTACTTGACAACTGTTTGTATTGGGAAAACAAAAGTGAGTGGGCGCGTGGGTAAGATAAGCCGTCGTAGCATTCAATGCTGACATGGAAGCATTTAATGTTTACATGGCAAATTATTATTTTATTTCAAAATTCAAACCAACTTTTGTGAAAATATCTACAAAAAGGATTTTGTTATTAAAATATAATTTTGGTGTTTCATTGGGATCTTGAATCCCTTTAAATACCCTTATTTACTCCGAACTCATTTACTTTCTCTTACATTCCTTCATTTACTTCCAATCATCAATATTGCTTCATTCTTCTCTTTGCTTCACAAATCAAAAACCCTAAATCCCAAATTTCATTTTCATTTTCTATGGCTCCTAGATCATCTCATTCAAGAGATGTAAATCTCTTGACTGTTCCATATGCTCCTTCACCAGATGTCAAACCGGCATCTGGTGCTCCTAGTAATGCCTTTGTCATCAAACTAAATCCAAATAATCCGATGGCAAGCTTACGAGGATCTCAAGGGTCCGATACCCTTATTGGTAGAATCCAAAATTTTGAAGGATTCTCCAATAGGACCCTCATTCTCTCTAAACCCACGCAAGTTGTTTCACAACTACTTGTGTGAGTTTGGTACACTGCCACTCTTTCTTCTGATTTCCTCCATCAGTTTCACTTTAAAGGATGGAACAATCCAGTGTACCTTGACCGCCGATGTATTGAGGGATGCCTTACGCCTCAATTACTGGAGAGAGGGTGAATCTCCAGTCGTCTTGCCCCCAAACATAAATTTTCGTCAAGTACTTCTTGAAATGGGACACAAGGAGTGCTTGGACAATGGGGTGCTAAAAACGAAAGGTGCGATGACCATGAAGGGCCTTACACCTTCATGGAGGTATTTTTTCATCCACCTGGTGGAGAGCATGGGTGGGAGTTCTGGTGGACTTGACCAGATTAACTCCTCACAAGCAGAGATGGCTTACTGCTTGTGGAACGGATTGAGAGTGGACTTTGCAGATATCTTGTATAGAAGCCTGGTCCAAAAGCTGAAGGGCACAAGGGGTGTGTGTATCCCCTTTTCATGGTTCCTCTCTCTTTGTTTTAAGCATATTCTGGGCAGAGAAGCATACAATAGTACAGATTCACCGTACACTGCTCCAGATATGCTAAGGAATTTAGACTCTCTGGTATCTGAAGCTGGAGAGGTCGAAATTCCTGAAAGAATGCAACTGGCATTCGCTTCAACTGATGCACCTATTGAAGGGGAGTCAGAAAGGCAACTGGGCGGGCCTCAAAATAATGAGGGACCCTCCAGTTCGTCTAATGTTGTGGTTGAGGATAGAGCAACCATAACTGAAGCAACCCCAATCACATCTATCCCTGGTGAAGATACTTCGGTATCTGATCCTCCAACAGATGCACCCATCCAGGAAACTGGGGAAGGTCATCTGGAGACTGACCAGGAAACTGGTCAGCCCTCAGTTACATTCATGGATCTGGACATGAGTGTTAATGACGAGGAAATTCTTATAGAATCTTCGGATTCTGAAGGTACTGAAACAGACTTGGAGATTCTTGATGCTTCTGTACAAGCTCAAGACCCTTCATCTCCAGTCTCACTTCCAGACGCATCAATTTTACTTTCACCCTCCCAAGAAAATGTGCCTACTGATATATCTTTACCAACATATACCGCTCCTTCACCAACTGGGCAATTCTCATTTGCTCGAGAAATGCCCCCACCACCGTCGCCGTTGTTCACACCTGAGCATTCTCAGCATGAACAACAATTTTGATTTTCCAGTCCTTTCTTCATCCACCACTCCAATTATATCTTCAACTGCTGGTTTGACAACTGGGGAGACTTCTTTAAGTTTGCCTCCTCCAGTTGCTCCAGTAGTAACTGTTGCTGGTCCAGTGACACCTTCTCCTTCGTCACTGGACAGTCAAGTTGTCTCACTTCAAGCCGATCTCCAAAACCTTCTAACCAGGGTGGAGGAGATTCAGAAGACACTTGACAAAAACACCAAGTCATTCTCCAGATACCACAAAGATCATTTGACAAACATTAAGGTGGTCGATCTGGGGATAAACAAGTTTTCATCTAATGAAGACTTGGTGTTTCAAAAAGCTTAATGAGTTGGTCACTGGCTGCAACAATCTGGCTGGTACTTTAAAGGAAGCCTTTGACCTAACTCAGTCCAAGGTCACAACTTCAATTTCCAATCTACTTGGCAACACTGTTCGAACTTCTGAAGTGGATCTGAAAGAAATTGAGAGGCAGGTCAAGGAACTTATTGAAAGACCTGGCCTAGATGTAACTGGCCTTGGAGAGCAGTTGATGACTTCTGTTGGTCAGAAAATAGAGGATACGCTGGGTGCTAGGGAAGCACAATTGGTTGAAAGGGTGATGTCTGAGATCACCAAGCTGGCCACTCCTCAGGTTGATCTGGCCCCACTAACCAGTGAGATCAACCAGTTGAGAGGCAGCGTCGAGAATTTGAGCACCCAGGTATCTCTACATACTCAATCATTAGATAAACTGACAACTGAAGTAGAGCATCTGAAGAAGAAGGATGAAGAGGTAAAAGAAAAGGTGGTTTCTGGTCTAGATGAAAGAGGGGGGGGGGGGGGGGGGGGGGGGGGGGGGGGGGGGGGAAAAGGTGGTTTCTGGTTTAGATGAAGACTCTAAGCTTTTAAATGCTTTGAAAACTGGTCAAGAACAAGTTAGTGCAAATGTTTTGTTCCAGTCTAAAGAAACCAACCACCTTTGGAGGTCCTTCAGAATGATGTGTGGGATCTTTAAGGAGTGTAAGGACATGCAGTCATGGCAGCCTCTTGACCGGTTGCCATCACACCCCTCTGAATGGGAAGGTATTCGGGCAGGTCTAGATGCTGCCAAGGGGGAAAGAAGTGCAGTCCTTCCACCAGTTGCACCTGAATGTAACACCCGTCGTTTAAAAACTTGGATTTTTTCAAAACTTTGCCAAACAGCATTCAAAATAAGCGGAAAGGATCACTTTCAAAATCTGCCCCATCCGTAACGGATGGTACCTTTAAAATTTGGTGTTACTACTAGCATCATCAAAACAATAAAAGTAAATCCAAGCTTTGGCACCAACATAAATGCCACATTATACAAGTCTTTAATCACAAATGAAATAGCCAAACATGAGGCTAAAAGGAAGTCTAAGCGTTTAATGTCTTAGCTAAGCTTCTTTATTCGTCTACCCAAGTCTTACCAAGCTAATCCTCGCCTAGCTCAGTACTGAAGCTGGTGAGCAAAAAGTTGGTGGATCTGGTGATGATGGTGATAGGGGGAATGTTGTTTTGGATAAGGGTAAAAGTTTGGCTTGTTGAAGCATCTGCCCAGCCGGCCACTGATGAAATGTTAGAAACTGGTAATGCTGACATACTTCCTCCAGTTTCAGATAGTGATAGCAGAAGACTGGCTAGACTTAGAAATGATATTAAAGAAAGAAAGAAGATGAAACAAAGAAACCAAGTTGAAGCCAGGGCACATCTTGCACAGATCAAGTTACTTGATATGAGTGATGCCAATCTTTTGGGTATCACTGCTGAGGAGTATGCCAGAATTAAGAATGATCCCAGGATAATTGACCAGTTGAAGGAAATGCTAGATGTAGAACTGGACAGACATTATCCTGAGGATGAGGCTGAATTTGATGCCAGAAGTTTAAACATTTCAGTGGAGAAGGCTAAGGAGATAAGGGCCAGTGGGATTCTTAAACAAATTGCAAATGTTAAGAAGGTTGTGAAGAAGGTATTGAATCCACCAAGAAGGATTCCACAACCAAGAAGACCACTGTCAAGAGATGCTGACCTTAGCACATTCGTTGAACCAACTGGCGAGGTATCCAATGAAGACATTCAAGTCCGCTGTACTGGCTGCTGGTGCTGGGAGTATAAAAATAACAAATGAATCTGAAGCAAGAAGCTATTACTCCCAGATCATGTCAACCAGAAGACATAGTGGTACTATCAATGGTGTCAATGTAACAATCAAGCCAGGCACCAAAGTCTTTCACGTTGAAGTTAGTTATACCAGGGGGCCACTGGTTAAAACTGACAATCCTGGTGCTATGCAATATGGGTTCAGCGAATGGGTGGAAATGGTGAATGTTTTGGATGCGAAGGCACAAAAGAATAGGTTTGAGAAAGCTTGGGTGAACTTTCTAAGGGGCAAGATTCAGCACAAAGAAAATCTGGAGCTAAAGCTGAACATTGACCCTGAAGACTCACAACCTATCTCTCAGTAGTGACCAAGAGAAGAAGAACTGGCGAAGGGCCATCTATTTAAGTTCTTTCTTCAGTTATCTACTTGTAGTTTGTTTTACATTCTGTAACTTGTGTAAATTTCATTCCTTGTATAAATGAAGTTACCAGTTTGTAACCACAAGGTAGATAATAGATTAAAATCTAACAAACCTAAAAGAAAAACCTAAGGCATTTATTGATCTATAAAAATGCCTTAGACACTTAGATAGATTTAAATCGAACAAGTCTCTATAGTTCACACTTGTATAGATACAAGAACTAGAAAAAGACTTAGACTATATTTCTAGACAAATAGGGGGAATTTGTTAGGACCAGTTCACACCTGGCCAGTCTCCAGTTGCACCTGGAGACCCAGTTGAACTGTCCAGTCTCCAGTTGCATCTGGAGACCTATGATTTGTCGAGAAATATATTGAAGTCCAGTTGCACCGTACAGTTAATGCAACTGAAGACTTCCTCCAGTTGAGAACTGACCAAGTTGAAGAAGCATTCCAGTTGAAGTCGAAGACAACAAATGGAAAATAGAGAATGGCAATGGCAGCGAAGCCCAGTTGACATTCTAGTCAGTTACAAACTGGAGACCATCAGTGGAAAGCCCTTACAAAGCTTTACACTGATACGAGGAATTGACTTATATGCTTTATGTACCTTTACCCGGATAATAAGCCTTATCTTATTATTTAAGTAATAAAAGGTACATAAAGGTGGTTGAGTAAAGTCACTTTAACATGCGACTTTACACTGCTTTTTAAGGAATTAAATGCTATTCCTTAAATGCTCCCAACCACATTTGTACGGCTAAAGTTAACATCCCAATGTTAACTTTGCCTATAAATACAAAGTCATTGCACAACCAAGAATATAACTTCTTCGAATACTCTTCGATAGAATTCACTTTGCAAACCTGCAATATTCTTGGTGAACTTGTGCAATCTTCTCTCAATCGCTAAAAGGAACATTTCACAACTTTAAGTGTTTCGATTGTCTTGAGAAATTCCGAGTGTAGATCAATTGTATTTCATAGTTGTTAGGATATTTACATTCTTGTATTATCTTGGTTCCGCATCAACCTTGTAATTTGTTTAATATCAATAAATAAATTACACATTGAAAAATACATATTGTCTCATCAAGTTATCTTACAAGTTATTTGTATTATTGCATTGTTCTTTACTTATTGTCTTTATATAAGTAATCTATCTAGAACTTGGTATATACACTGCAACTGGTCGTCTCCAGTTCAGTGCATATATTGCAAAGTAACTCCACCATCGACATAGAGGTGTCTTCAGTAATACCATCTAACGAGTTGGGACTTACACAACACTACTTAGATAGCAATGCATGCATGTACATGGCTTGACATACAATTATCTAATATAATAAAATAAAAAACATTACTCGATATATACTAATATATGGGTTAACGCATCATGCTCAAAATTATGCAATTAAATAATTACATACTTAATTGAGCGCTTTAGCTACTATATCATAACGCGATTTGGCTCTGATACCACTGTTGGGATTTTATTAACCAAAATGATGTTTATTCCATGAATAAACATAGTTCATTAATCAAGGGTTATGTTTTAAAACCTTTTAAGAGTTTAGGGTTTAAATCGTAAATAATTAAAAACGTTTAATTATTTAAAGACAAATTAATTTTATCTAAAACATAATTAATGAACAAGTAATTAACCTAGTTAATTACTAAGGCGGAAGCATGTAATAAAACAATTAAACTATTTAATTCCCTAACCAAGATCTATCGCGCATGCATATAGTAACTAAACAATAAATAAATAGAAGAACTACAACCTATAACACTCCTCCTACTCCTGCTTCTCCACACGTGCATGTGCACTACTCAAATAATCCTGTTCCTAAAATTCAGTGGGAACAGTGATGAATTTGGTACGTGGAAAGCTAGGATGATACTCCATGTTACTGGAATTGAGAGGAATATGATGAAAATCTTAAATGAAGGACCTTATATTCCCACATCTCCTCTCAATCCTCTACTTGATCCAACTGGATCTAGAAGAGGAAGGGAAAAGAGGGAGGAACATTGGTCTGAAGAGGAGAGGAGATTGTAAATTTAGATACCCTTCTCAAAAACATGATCCTCGGGGCTGTTCCAGAAACCCTAATTCCCACACTAGTTTCTTTTCCTAGTGCTAAATCCATGTGGGATGAACTGGTAAACCAGTATGAAGGAGGTGATGACACCATTGTTACCAGAAAGGTCTCCTTAAAAAAAGTATGAGTCATTTTTTGCTTCAGCCCAATGAGTCTCTCACTGGTACTTACACCAGATTTATGAGCATCATTAACCAGTTGAGAGGACTGGGAGTTGAGAAAGACAAGGATATACTTCTGGAAATTTTGTGATATTTTACCCACCAAATGGTCTCACATGATCCTGGTCTTAAGACAAGGTAAAACTCTGCACTCTCACACTCTATCAACCTTATATGGAGCCTTCAGATTTACTGAAGAGAATCAAGCTCAAAGAGTTGAGGCAGAAAAAGATGCTTTAAATCATGCTTCCAGTAGTTCCACAGTGGTCAGTCATACTGAACCACCTTGTGCTGCATTAATGTCTTCCGAGAATGTATTTTCTATGAAGAAGATGATGTCTGAACTAATGGAATCTGGAGTAACAAATAATATCTCTCCAGACTGTGATGAATCTGACAACGATGACCTGGTTGCAATGATTGCTAAAACGTTTAACCGTTTCAAAGCAAGAGCAAATAGGCCCAGTGGACAACATGCATCCAGTACTTCTACTGATAAGACTAATCTGACATGCTTTAAGTGTGGAAGAAGAGGTCACTTCATGAAGGAATGCAAGTCCAGTCAGTTTATATCCCAGTCTGGTCCATCCACTTCTTATCAAAAGCCTGATGATAGCTACAAGTCCAAGTACAAAAAGCTTAAGGCTCAAATTGCTCTCATGTCACAGAAAAGATAATAATAAATGCATGATTGCAACCACTGAAGAAAAATGGGTTCCCTCTGATGATTCATCAGTTGATGAAGAAGAGGAAAGAGATTGTTGTTACATGGCTCTGGCAGACCAAGAGCACCTGGTGAAGGAAGATGTCACATCTGGAAGATGGGTGGACATTGTTAATAAAAAGGTTAGTGATTATGATATGAAACTGACCCTGAACTAAAATTGGACATAGCTGAAGCTCTGAATTCTGATTTAATTTTTGTTGAAACTGTTAGATCTGACAGTGTCAATGGTCTAGAAACAGATTTTTCTGAAATTTCATCTTTAAATCAAAATTAAAAGAACTTCAAGATATTGAACTGGCATTTCAAGCCCAAGTTTTGGTAACTGAACAATTGATTCAAGAAAAACAAGATCTTGAGATCATTTTAGAGAAAGAAAAACTGGTGATTAAATCATGGCTAGAAACCAAAAAGCCATATGATGCTGGAGTAAATCAATTTCCCACACAAAAACGTGCATATATGGATGGAAATACTCATGTTGCATCATTGATACCAGTTATTGACCGTTTACCTGAGGAGGTCAGGCCCAGTACCATTTATGATGAGCCTGTTACTCCCAAGGCCAATATTTTTCCAGTTCAATCTCCAGAGGTTAAAACTAGAGCACCACAGGTGACTGCTCTAGTTAAAAAGGTCAATCAAAAGAAACCTTTGCCTCAGTCTGCTTCCAAGGAACCTTCAGTTCCAAAGAAAAAGAATGTCTCCCTACCTAAGCCTAAAGTCCAGTCAACTGGAAAGGCTAAGGTGTCATCTGAAGAAAATATTTTGTTAAGGCTAGAGCCAGTTTCAACTACTGGCTCGTCAAGTTCAAAGTTGTAATGCAAGATTAAAAATTTTTAGGGTACTTCATCTGGCCCTAAACAAAAATACAAAAACTTTTTCAAAGAAAGATAAAAATGTTTCTCCAGTCGAGAAGAAAAAGAAAAAGGTTTCAAAACTATCTACTCCAATTGTATTTTCAGAGAAATCTATTATACAAGAAAGTGAACTCAACCAGATACCCCAGGGACCTATAAGGGAGGGTCCAGTGAACCCATCAGTCGATGGGTTCCCAAATCTAACTAATTAATCTGGTGGATGTGCAGGGCGATCGAAAGAAATAAATTTGGTATCTTGACAGTGCAGCTGGCAGGACAATGACCGGATGTAAGACCCTGCTGGAGGAGTTCATAATTTCTGATGGACCCTCAATTACTTTTGGAAATGATGGTTGTGGAAAAACTGAGGGGTATGGTGTTCTGAACAATGGACAAGTCAAATTCAGACGAGTTGCATATGTGAATGGATTGAAATATAACCTGATTAGTGTAAGTCAACTGTGTGATGATGGCTATCAAGTTCTGTTCAATATTGCCAGGGCATCGTATTTAACAAGGACTGGAAGGTATTGTTGATTGCTCCCAGAAAGGGAATGTGTACGTGATGGATATGGAAAGCTCTCCTTCAGAGCATTGTTTCTATACTCAAGCTGATGAAGACACAAACTGGTTATGGCATAAAAGGTTATACCATTTAAATTTCAAAAATATTAATAAGTTGTCTAGAAAACAACTTGCAGATGGGATACCTTCAGTTTCCTTCAAAAAGGAAAGGCCATGTCCAGGATGTGAGATGGGAAAGCAGAAACGTGCCAGTTTCAAGATCAAGCAGAATTTCAGCATATCTGAACCACTTCATATGCTTCATATGGATCTTTTTGGTCCAGTGAATGTTCAGACTCGTGCTGGTAAAAGATACACCCTGGTGATCGTAGATGAATTCTCCAGATATTGTTGGGTTATCTTTCTCAGGTCTAAAAATGAAGCTGCTGCTGAAATCATCAGTCTTATCAAGCAAATTGAGCTCAATACAGTCGAAAGGTGTGTCAGTTAAGAAGTGACAATGGAACAGAATTCCAGAATGCAACTCTGGAGTCATTCTGTACTGACACTGGCATCTCCCAGAATTTCTCTTCAGCCCGCTCTCCAGAGCAAAATGGAGTTGTAGAAAGGAAAAATCGAACGCTGATAGAAGCTGCCAGGAGTATGCTTGCTGAATCTGGTCTTCCTACCGGTTTCTGGGCTGAAGCAATTGCTACTGCTTGCCACACTCAGAACCGGTCAGT